>CM050166.1:245700047-246300047 GCA_027410445.1 Discoglossus pictus | reverse complement strand
TGTCCGACTGAAATAGGAGGACCACCCAACTCCATTTTGGCAAATGTGGAAGCCAATTTACCCAGGCCTTCAACAGCACGGCCAGATCCTGGGTGTGCAGGGCAGATTCTTGTCATTATTCCCCTGTACCAACTCCAGGGGAGAAATAAATGCCAGGGCAACCCCTGTGGATTCCCTGCCAGGACAGACCCCACAGGCAAGGGCAAATGCTCATTCCTGGCTTTTAGGCCAGGAGCATAATTGCTCCCATTCCGACTGTTTGCTTGGCCTGGGTTCTGCCAACAGTCCGCTGTGCCAGTGTAATATATACAGTCCAAGAATGCCATTGCCATCCACCCACCAACAACCATGGCCTATGCACTCTTCTGCCCCACTGCATGGGTAAAACACCCCCCTGGGGCACCCAGAAAAATAGTAATTCCAAGTGGGAATGTATTGGCCGGATCTGGAAGCCGGCACCCAATATTGTGGCCTGGTCTAAAGGCTCCAGTCCTCTAGGTTGCATCTGGAGCAGCATATCACATGCCCTTTTCTCTGGAAACATCGCAAGGGAATAGCACTCACCTCCTTCTGAGTTTATGGTCAAGGCAGTCCCTGGCAGGACATTACTGCTCTCATCCAGACTTCTCCTTGGGTCATCCATTTGATGGACATTCTCTTTTTGACCTGTTGCCTTGTCGTTAGCAATGGTCCCCGCATAACCTGGATAGGACTGAGCCCCCTGGTCTGCCACGCTCCCAGGGCTGCTTGCTGAGTATGTCCCTTGAACTGTGGCTGGCTTCCTGGCATTTGTTATCAGTGGAAGCTGCATGCTATGTTCACAGTCCATTTCCAGGGCACAGTCCATATTTCGTTCTTTCAAGAATCCAGGAGCATGGTGCCCCCCCCCCCCCCTCTTCTCCTTGGCCTGCCAATCCAATTTGTTATCCCTTCTCCAGGGCCTCTTGACACTTTATGGGGCCCTCTGAGAGCACGTTATCAGTGGTTCCAATGCCCATACAGTCCCCATCTGATCCATCCATAGCAGAACTTAAATGGGCTCCATTGGTCTCTGGCACCTGATTTTCTCCTCTGCCTGACTGGCAGGGTTTTCCCCAACTTGGAGGCCAAAGCCCATCCCTGGCAGCCTCGTCCAGCAGATCCATACATTCTGCCACTAGTTGTAACTCCTGCTGGACCAAGAGCCACAGTAAAACAACGACCAAGGCCCTATTCCCACTGACGGACCACATTTTTCCAGCAGGTTAATTTTTTTCAATTCCAGTCCCCAATCCACAGTTTGAAAACTGAGTAGTTATGAGTGTTAAATGGCCAGCACACAGAGGTACACAAAAACACATACACACATAGAGACACAGTCAGATACTCAGATACACATACACACACATAGGTACACACAGAGTGGTACAGACAGAAACACATGAAAGTAGAGACATACAAACATATAGAGGCACAGAGACACACATAGAGGTGTATACTCACACAGAGGCACACAGAAAATTGTCATGTGCGTATGTATTCACCCCCTTTGTTATGAAGCCCATAAAAAGCTCTGGTGCAACCATTTACCTTCAGAGGTCACATAATTAGTGAAATGATGTCCACCTGTGTGCAATCTAAGTGTCACATGATCTGTCATTACATACACCTTTTTTGAAAGGCCCCAGAGGCTGTAACACCTAAGCAAGAGGCTGTTATGTTGTCCTATTTGTTTTTTGCTTCACAATGATAAAAAAAAAAACATCTTCAAAGTTGTGGGCATGTTCTGTAAATTAAATGATGCAAATCCTTAACAATCCATGTTAATTCCAGGTTGTGAGGCAACAAAACACGAAAAATACCAAGGGGGGTGAATACTTTTGCAAGGCACTGTATACACACACACAGAGGAATACATATATACACACAGAAGCACACATACAAAGAGGCACACATACATAGAGGTATACACACACAGAGGCACACATACATACATATACACATAGAGGAATAAATATATACACACAGATGCACACATACATAGAGGCGCACATAGGTAGAGGTATACACACATAGAAGCACACATACATACATATATACATAGAGAGATAGTATTTTCTGAGATACTACCAGTGCCACGTGCTAGCCCAGGGAGGTAGAAGGTGCTTAGGGAGGTTAATGCGTGGCTAAAGATGTGGTACACTAAGGAGGGGTTTGGGTTTTTAGAGCACTGGGCTGACTTCTCACTTCGGTACCATCTCTACAGCAGGGACGGATTGCACCTTAATGATGAGGGAGCTTTTGTGCTAGGGGATAGGATGGTGAAAAGGCTGGAGGAGTTTTTAAACTATTAGGTGGGGGGAGGCACTAGATATAAGTAATGGGGTAGAAAGTGTAGAGGAATTAACAACTCATAGGGGAGGAGCTGGGGGAGGGGTAGTATAGTTAATAGGGAGGTATTACTAAGTAACTCAATTACAGAGGCAGGCACCTCAAAACTACACACTCACAATACATAAGGTGTATGCTTGCTAATGCCAGAAGCTTACCAGGGAAAATGGGAGAGTTAGAATTATTAGTAATTAATGAAAAATGGAATTACCGAAACGTGGTGGGATGTATCTCATGACTGTTTATCTTGAATAGTTATGACTTATTTAGGAAAGATAGGGGCAATGGTAAAAGAGGAGGAGGGATTTGTCTGTATGTTAAGCCTGAATTTAGGCCTATAGTCAGAGAAGATATTTATGCTGGAACTAGCTGTAATGTTGAATGTTTGTGGGTAGAGTTAAATAGTGGAGCAGCAAATTCCAAAAGAATATTAGTAGGAGTATGCTATAAACCCACAAATATAACTGAAAATTAGCAAATACAATTATTGTTACAGATTGGAAATGCAGCTAAGCATGGGCAAGTTCTAATAATGGGAGATTTTAACTATCCTGAAATAAACTGGATAAATGAGACCAGCAGTTCAGCTAAGGAGAGCAGGTTCTTGAGTACACTCAGGGATCATTATCTGACCCAGGTTATATAGGAGCCTACTAGAAATGAAACTATCTTAGATTTAGTCATCACAAATAATATTGATATAGTATCAAATGTTGAAATAGGGCAACCTTTGGGAAACAGTGATCACAGTCTCAACATAATGGGGCTACACTACCCCTCCGAATAATTGGTTAACGCAGGAAGTAATCCAAAAGAGATTGAAAAAAATAAATATTAATAAAGTCCGGGTCCTGATGGAATACATTCAAGGGTACTAAGGGAACTGGGTTCTCAATAGCCAAACCATAATAGCCAAACCATTATATTTAATTTTACAAGATTCACTCAACACAGGGTCTCTACCAGATGACTGGAGAAAAGCAGAGGTGATACCTATATTTAAGAAGGGAGCAAGAGCAAATCCAGGGAATTATAGACCAATGAGCCTCACTTCTGTACTGGGGAAGATTTTAGAAGGGTTAACAAGGGATAATATACAAGAATACGTTTATTTGAACAGGATTATAAGTAGGCCATGTCAAACAAAACTAATTAGTTTCTATGAAGAAGTTAGTAGGAACCTGGATCAAGGCACCTTAGTGGATGTAGTATTTTTGGATTTTGCAAAGGCTTTTGATACAGTGCCGCATGGGAGACTATTGTGCAAACCAACAGATACAAGAATTGCAGTAAATATCTGCTCATGAATTGAGAGTTGGCTAAAAGACAGGAAGCAAAGGGTTGTTGCAAATGGAAGAAACTCAGATTTTTATTAATGATTTAGAGGTGGGACTGGAAAGTAGTGTCTCTATTTTCACTGATGACACGAAGTTGTGCAAGGTAATTAAACCAGATAGGGATGTGCTTTCCCTCCAAAGGGATTTACATAAAATTGAGGAATGGGCATCTAAATGGCAGATGAGATTTAATACGAATAAATGTAAAGTTATGCATCTGGGAAGGAAAAATAGCCATGCAATTTATAATCTTAATGGAGCAAATCTAGGTGTATCAGATATTGAAAGGGATTTGGGAGTGCTTGTGGACAACCACCTAGGTAACAGTGCTCAAAGCCAAGCAGCAGCTGGAAAGGCAAATAAAATATTAGCATGTATTAAGAAGAATATAGAAGCCAGGGAAGCAAATATAATTCTGCCACTATACAAATCTCTAGTACGCCCACATTTGGAATATGGAGTGCAATTTTTGGCACCACTTCATAAAAAGGACATTTTAGAGCTGAAAAGGGTACAGAGGAGGGCAACAAAACTAATAAGGGGAATGGAGGGGCTAAGTTATGAAGAAAGACTAACCAAATTAAACTTAATTTCTCTAGAAAAAAGGCGTCTAAGAGAAGATATGATTACCTTATATAAATACATCCAAGGTCAGTATAAAGATTTGTCAAGGGAGCTTTTTGTGCCAAGAGGTTTTCAATCCCTTGAGGTTAGAAGTAAAAAGATTCCACCTTAAAGAAAGAAAAGGGTTCTTCACAGTAAGAAAGGGTGGGGGTGGAGAAGCGCCAAAGATACTATATGGTGTAGTATGTTAATAACAGTTTATTTAAAATATAAAACAACATAAATTGCACTCACATTTAATACAAAAAATACCCAAGTGGAAAACAGATGTCTTTCATACTCGGATCTTCAATATCGGTCCGTTGTCTTCCTCAATGGAATGCTATGTTTTTAGTAGCACTCCCAATGTAGATTCCTTTCGGTATATTAATACAGGGCTTATATTGTGATCCACTTCAGTCTCATGCAGGTAGGGTGTATGATGGAATATGGGACTGGGCTTATTGACCCCCCCCCACCACCACACCACACTCAAACCAGCACCAATGAGTTATTTTTATATGCCATTGAGAAAGACTGTAAAGTCGAAACGCATCTGGCTTTGAAGTAGGTTTGCTACTTTTAACTGTATTGTGTCCTTGTCACTGTGGATACGCTGCAGGTTTTATTATTTATAACAGGGACTATTTACTTGTGGCCCATATATCTCCTTAGTGCTGGTTTGAGTGTGGTGAGGTGGTGGTGGTGTGGTGGTGGGGGGGGGGGGTCAATAAGCCCTGTCCCATATTCCATCATACACCCTACCTGCATGAGACTGAAGTGGATCACAATATAAGCCCTGTGTTAATAAACCGAAAGGAATCTACATTGGGAGTGCTACTAAAAACATAGCATTCCATTGAGGAAGACAACGGACCGATATTGAAGATCCGGGTATGAAAGACATCTGTTTTCCACTTGGGTATTTTTTATATTAAATGTGAGTGCAATTTATGTTGTTTTATATTTTAAATAAACTGTTATTAACATACTACACCATATAGTATCTTTGGCGCTTCTCCACCCCCACCCTTTCTTCTCGTTTTTTATCAAGAGTTGTCTATGTGAACGACAATTTTGAAGAAGAAGCAGCCTTGAATTGTAATTGGAGTGGACATTCCATGGACATGAATGCATTTTAGTGCCCTATTTGTTATATATACTTTTTTAAAGAAAGACACTTATACAAAAAAAATCTATATATTTTGAGATACTTTTTAGCGCTGTATATATATTGTTTTTTTATAATTTTAATTATTTTATTGTCTTCACAGTAAGGGTGGTTAATCTGTGGAGTTCTCTACCAGAGGAGGTGGTGACAGTGCATTCGATAGATAACTTTAAAAGGGGACTGGATTTATTTCTAATTAAAAAGGGAATTCAGGGTTATCCTGGATAATTATAGAGATATTATTGATCCAGGGAGGAATTCAATCGCCACTATCTGGGATCAGGAAGGAATTACATTTTTTTCCCTTTTGAAACGATTGGCTAAGTTTCACTTGTTTTTTTTTTCTGTTTGCCTTCCTCTGGATCAATTACTTATTAATTAAAAATACATAAATAAAAAAACTAATTGTTGATTAATAATTAATTAACAATTAATTAACAACTAATTATTTAATAAATAAATAACTAATCAGCATATTGGAGATCAGAGGAGATTGTAAAAGGTGGAACTTGATGAACTGAAAGTCTTTTTTCAAGCTCAATTACTAGGTAACTATTTAACTATATATACACACAGAGGCACACATACATAGAGTCACATATACTGTATCTCACAAAAGTGAGTACACACCTCACATTTTTGTATATATTTTATTATATCTTTTCATGTAACAACACTGAAGAAATTATACTCTGCTACAATGTTAAGTAGTAAGTGTACAGCCTGTATAACTGTAAATGCTGTCCCCTCAAAATAACTCAACACACAGCCATTAATAGAGGCACACATACATGCACACATATAGATACACATACATACACACATATAGTCACATATACATACACACATAGAGACACACACATACATACATAGAGGCACACACACATATACACACATAGAGACACACACATACATACACACATAGAGGCACACATACATCACAGCTCAACTTTTCCTGCCTTCAACTGCTGACAAACCTTCCTGACAGCCATCACTGCGCAGGGGAAGTCTCTCCTCTCAGTCACAAAGGCTGATCTTCCCTTATCCTCTGTGTGCTTGGGTGGAGGGGGCAGGCTGCAGCTGGGATGGAGGGGTGGGCTGAATCAGGGCTACCTGCAGTGTAATCTGAGCTGTCAGCCTGTCAGCTCAGTGTTTACTCTAGCAGTGCTGTCTGATTTTACAGGAAGCAGGCACTGCACAGAGAAGCACCCACAGGAGGGGTTTTGAGGGTGATCTATGATGAAAGATGGGGGGCTAATGAGGCGTCCCTCTAATAGATCTTCCTATAGATGGTAGCCTAACTCGCCTAATGGATGATCCGGCCGTGGTCATATCTAATTGCAAGTATTGTTATTGCTTTGTCAAACCTTAAAAACATAAAAAATAAAATACTTTTCTAACCTTTGGAGGACCTTATAAAAAGGCATTTCAGGCAGCAATATAAAGATTATCACCATTTGTCACGCCAATTAGTAGAAACAAAGTGTAGATTTGACAGCACATAACATCCAAAAAGCCAAGCTTGTCTGCTTATTCTATCTTACAAAAAACATGCCTTAATAGTTTTTTTGTACCACTGCTACTGGAAGTCTATTTCACTTATTTAGTGCACTTTCTCTTAAAAAGTACTTTCCTACTTTACCTATAAATCTTCAACTTTCCTGCATCAGATAATGACTACTTGTTCTTGCATAACTCATTTTCTAGAAGATGTTCCCTCCTGATCACTATTAAATCCTTTAATAGATTTGATGATTTACATCATATCATTCCTCTGTCTTCTGTCCTCTTGTTTTTTTACACTACGCTCCATTTTAGTCCACTTGCCTGGAACGGTTTTTAACATCTTATTATGGATCTATAGAGTAGCATTTTGCCTCTCATTTTCTGCTGCTAATTCCTCGTCCAATACCAACAATTATCGTACTGGTTTTTTGCTTGCTTTTGTTGCATTGTTTACCTTCTATCAAAATCATCTTACATAATAACCCATAAGTCCCTTTCCTCTTCCATAGCCACCATCAAGTTACTATTAAGTATATATTCTATTTTGGGTGTTTGTACTCTAAGTGCATTTTTATCTTATTCATGTGTTATTTGCAAATTGGCAAGCCTTCCCTTGAAGACCACTAGAAATTCCCTTCTCCTTGTAGTACTGATAACAAAGAAGGAACAAGGGTAGCACCATCAACCTTATTTTAATACCTAAGCCTTAGACACTGCTTTTGTAAATATCTTGTGTCACAATGGTTTCCTCAAATGTACTCGCCCAGAACCTAGTTCTGACCCACCCAGCGATACGTGATGGTTCTTATTATTATCCCTGCTAGCATAGATAGAACCAGACCATTATTGGACTCTCAGGACAATCACAGGAACACAGGAATTACAGTGGATATAAAAAGTCTACACACCCCTGTTAAAATGTCAGGTTTCTGTGCTGTAAAATAATGAGACAAAGATAAATAATTTCAGAACTTTTTTCACCTTTAATGTGACCTATAAACTGTACAACTCAATTGAAAAACAAACTGAAATCTTTTAGGTAGAGGGAAGAAAACATATAAAAATAAAATAATATGGTTGCATAAGTATGCACACCCTTAAACTAATACTTTGGTGAAGCACCTTTTGATTTTATTACAGCACTCAGTCTTTTTGGGTATGAGTCTATCAGCACATTTTGACTTGGCAAGATTTGCCCACTCTTCTTTGCAAAAACACTCCAAATCTGTCAGATTGCAAGGGCATCTCCTGTGCACAGCCCTCTTCAGATCACCCCACAGATTTTCAATCGGATTCAGGTCTGGGCTCTGGCTGTGCCATTCCAAAACTTTAATCCTCTTCTGGTGAAGCCATTCCTTTGTTGCTTTGGATGTATGCTTTGGGTCATTGTCAAGCTTTCTAGCAGAAGCCTGAAGGTTTTGTGCCAATATTGACTGGTATTTGGAACTGTTCATAATTCCCTCTATCTTAATTAAGGCCCCAGTTCCAGCTGAAGAAAAACAGCCCCAAAGCATGATGCTGCCACCACCATGCTTCAATGCTTCACTGTGGGTATGGTGTTCTTTTGGTGATGTGCAGTGTTGTTTTTGCGCCAAACATATCTTTTGGAATTATGGCCAAAAAGTTCAACCTTGGTTTCATAAGACCATAACACCTTTTCCCACATGCTTTTGGGAGACTTCAGATGTGTTTTTGCAAAATGTAGCCTGGCTTGGATGTTTTTCTTTGTAAGAAAAGGCTTTTGTCTTGCCACTCTACCCCATAGCCCAGACATATGAAGAATACGGGAGATTGTTGTCACATGTACCACACAGCCAGTACTTGCCAGATATTCCTGCAGCTCCTTTAATGTTGCTGTAGGCCTCTTGGTAGCCTCCCAGACCAGTTTTCTTCTCATCTTTTCATCAATTTTGGAGGGAGCTCCAGTTCTTGATAATGTCACTGTTGTACCATATTTTCTCCACTTGATGATGACTGTCTCCACTGTGTTTCATGGTATATCTAATGCCTTGGAAATTCTTTTGTACCCTTCTCCTGACTGATACCTTTTAACAATGAGATCCCTCTGATGCTTTTGAAGCTCTCTGTGGACCATCGCTTTTGCTGTGGGATGCGACTAAGAAAATTTCAGGAAAGACCAACTAGAGCAGCTGAACTTTATTTGGGGTTAATCAGAGGCACTTTAAATGATGGCAGGTGTATGCTGACTCCTATTTAACACAATTTGGAATGTTATTGCTTAATTCTGAACACAGCTACATCCCCAGTTATAAGAGGGTGTGCAGACTTATGCAAACACATTATTTTCTTTTTTTATTTTTCTTCCATCCACCTAAAAGATTTCAGTTTGTTTTTCAATTGAGTTGTACAGATTATAGGTCACATTAAAGGTGGAAAATGTTCTGAAATGATTTATCTTTGTCTCATTTTTTTACAGCACAAAAACTTGACATTTTAACAAGGGTGTGTAGACTTTTTATATCCACTGTATCAGGCAGAGCAGCAGAGTTACCGGTGAAACTCTTCTTTTAGGCAGATGTAAAATTATTAACCCCTCTGTTCAGAGTTAACCCTTGCCTCAATAATGAGCACACACTTAATTATGTATGACCACCTGAGCACACTTTATTTATTTTCCATCCACATTTTATAAATTTTAGTCACTTCTTATCAGCAAGTCCCACCTATTAGTGACAGTCTCCTTTATCTAATCGGCACCTCCCTGATCCCAGCCATGTGACCTGCCTGTCAGTCATGTGGGGTCAGCCTTTCCAGGGACAGCAATTGTTATTATTATAGTTCATTTATAACGCTCTGAGATATTCTGTAGCGCTGTACATAAATTAAGTTCAAAGATAAATACAAATTAACATATAGCAAAGCAAGGAGGGTCCTGTCTTTGAGCTAAGAATACAATGTCCATGGTGCATTCCCAAAGTACTTACGATATAAACTTGCAGACTTACCATCTAAGGTATAGTGAGTGGTAAAAGATGGAGAGAGAGGCGATAAGCATGTTAGGGTGGAAGGTGATACATTTTAAGTGAGGTTTTAAATGTTTCGAGGCAAGAGGATAATCTGGTGGAGCGAGGCAAGGAGTTCCAGAGACTAGGGGCAGAACGAGAAAAGTCCTGGAGGCGTGATTGAGAGGAGGTGACAAGAGTTGTAGAAAGAAGAAGGTCATTAGCAGAACGAAGAGGGCGTGTGGGGGAGTATTTGGAGATGAGAGCAGAGATGTATGGGGGAGCGTTATTGTTGAGGGCTTTGTTAGTTAGGGTCATGATTTTAAATATTCTTGAGCAATTAAATAATCCCTTTGTTTATGCCTATCAGGAAGTTTCTCCTCTCTGAACTCAGTGGGGGTAAATTAGCCACCACATGGACAGAGACAGCAAATGGCCTTCTGTAGATGGGGAGATTTGAGGTTAACCCTTTGAGGCCCTTGCTCAGAGCCAAAAAGGGGAATGCATCTTACCCATAAAGCTTAACAGTATAGGTTAATATTAATACTGATAATCCTAATCATAAACCGCCCAGTAAAATCTTGCATTTCTAAACAAAGCATGACATTTCTAAGTGTACCTGGACATCATAAAAATTATCAATGTTAGAACTATTCTAAGTCGTGGGCTCTTTGGACAAGTTACTGCAACCATAGGGAATAATATTACATAGCATTATGGAATAACATGGCACACATGCTAATCATCTACCTGTCACCATGGCTGCAGCAGCTCTGATGCAGGTGGCCGAAACAGAATATTAAAAGGTACATATGAACAACGCTTTTCCATCTGATGGGTTGGCCATCAGATTATGCAACCCCCTTTCTTATCAAAGATATTCTAGGGAATAGGTTTTCATGATCCATACTCAAATTTCTGCATGAACAGAGAGGTTCTATAATATGCCATAAATCTAGCATTACAACACATGATTGCTAAAGCTGACTGTCCCATTACCTGAGAAGAGGTAATTAACATTTTAGTGTCACTATGTGGTTTCCTGTTGTCACGATGTTGCAACCCATACCTTCCTGTCCTGGCGACAGGCTGTCTCCAAGGAAGCAGGGGGGTCTTTGATGGTTCCAGCAACAGCAATCAAACATGGAGTGACTGAACAAGATGGAGGACTAGCTTTTCAAGGTCCCATGAACTGTATGGCTAATAGCACAACATGTCCCACAATACGGCGTTCCCACACCAACATTTGTAGCAACATAGAAAAAAGGATCAGCTGTGCCCCTTTGTTTCCCGTGCTAATCCAAGGCCCAATAGTTTATGCAAAGTGGTGTAACTAGCAGTGGCAGTGGGGAGTGCCATTAATTTGCATTGTTTTGTCCAAGGGAGACATTTGTCCACATTTGACTTTTCACAAAGAAAATCTGCACAATGAAAAAATAAATATATATTTGAAAATTTGAGTCTGACTAAGAGCGTTATTAAGCAGGAAAATGCCATATAGCTAGTTTTGATGACCCTGCAGGATGTTGGAAGGATCTATGATACATTGCTGGAAGTTGTGTGTGTAAAAGGGATGTTTACATTACTAGAACACTGTGCTTGCAGTGAATGATGCAGGATATCTGCTTCTGTGCTAGGGAGAGGGAGGGGGTGATCAAATAATGGCTTTAGATCCATCTGTTGCCTGCCCCCTCCTCCCCTCCTCCCCTCCTTCTACATAGACACACCACATCCAGCTCTCAGGATCTAACATAACAAATACAAAAATGGATTATTGTGCTTATAATGCAAAAGCAATTCATATTTTCTCAAAACAATTATATCCATGATTTAAACAGCTGCTGTTATTGTTAGTTTAGTATATACTTAACAACAAAGTCAGAGGTGCTCATCAGAGAACGAACCAACCTTAATATGTTAGTTCTATAACCATGATGAGCCACTCTGAGAGCAACCTCTTTTAGCTCACTTGTGCCCTTCACAGGGAGAAATATCCTGTAGTATATCAGTCTTGTCCCACTCAAAAGAGTGACCCAGCCCCGAAATACCAGGCAATGCTACCCTGAACAGAATAAACAGCAAACCCCAGACTCGTTTTGCCCTTTATGGGCCTCATCAGTGAGGTGCAGCTAAACTCTCTAAGGCACAGTGAGCAAGGTGCCCACGTCTGGAGTCCCCTATTACCCTTAGGGAGAATAAACCTTAAAGTTAATTTGCATATACAAAAAACAAAGTCGCAGGTGCTCATCAGAGAACGAACCAACCTTAATAGGTTAGTTGTATAGCCATGACAAAGCCACTCTGAGAGCAACCTCTTTTAGCTCACTTGTGCCCTTCACAGGCAGAAATATCCTGTAGTATATCAGTCTGGTCCCACTCAAAAGATTGGCCCAGCCTCGAAACACCAGGCAATTCTAACCTGAACAGGAGAAACATCAAACCCCCAGACGTGTTTCGGCCTTTATGGGCCTCATCAGTGAGATGCAGCTGAATTCCCTAATGCACAGTGAGCAAGGGGTCCACTTCTAGAGTCCCCTATTACCCTTAGGGAGACTAAACCTTAAAGGTATTTTACATATACAAAACAACAAAGTCACAGGTGCTCATCAGAGAATGAACCAACCTTAATAGGTTAGTTCTATAGCCATGATAAGCCACACTGAGAGCAACCTCTTTTAGCTCACTTGTGCCCTTCTCAGGGAGAAATATCCTGTAGTATATCAGTCTGGTCCCACTCAAAAGAGTGACCCAGCGCCGAAATAACAGGCAATTCTACCCTGAACAGAAGAAACAGCAAACCGCAGACTTGTTTCAGCCTTTATGGGCCTAATCAGTGAGGTGCAGCTGAACTCTCTAAAGCACAGTGAGCAAGGTGCCCAAGTCTGGAGTCCCCTATTACCCTTAGGGAGACTAAACCCTAAATGTATTTTACATATACAAAACAACAAAGTCACAGGTGCTCATCAGAGAATGAACCAACCTTAGTTGGGTTAGTTCTATAGCCACGATAAGCCACACTGAGAGCAACCTCTTTTAGCTCACTTGTGCCCTTCTCAGGGAGAAATATCCTGTAGTATATCAGTCTGGTCCCACTCAAAAGAGTGACCCAGTGCCGAAATAACAGGCAATTCTACCCTGAACAGAAGAAACAGCAAACCGCAGACTTGTTTCAGCCTTTATGGGCCTAATCAGTGAGGTGCAGCTGAACTCTCTAAGGCACAGTGAGCAAGGTGCCCAAGTCTGGAGTCCCCTATTACCCTTAGGGAGACTAAACCCTAAAGGTAATTTGCATATTCAAAACAACAAAGTCAGAGGTGCTCATCTGAGAATGAACCAACCTTAATAGGTTAGTTCTATAGCCATGATAAGCCACTCTGAGAGCATCCTCTTTAAGCTCACTTGTGCCCTTTACATGGAGAAATATCCTGTAGTATATAAGTCTGGTTCCACTCAAAAGAGTGACCCAGCCCCGAAAAACCAGGCAATTCTAACCTGAATAGGAGAAACAGCAAACCACAGACGCGTTTCGTCCTTTATGGGCCTCGTTAACAAGGTGCAGCTGAACTCCCTAAGGCACAGTGAGGAAGGGGTACACTTCTAGAGTCCCCTATTATCCTTAGGGAGACTAAACCCATCAGAGAACGAACCAACCTTAATAGGTTAGTTCTATAGCCATGATAAGCCACACTGAGAGCAACCTCTTTTAGCGCACTTGTGCCATTCTCAGGGAGAAATATCCTGTAGTATATCAGTCTGGTCCCTCTCAAAAGAGTGACCCAGCCCCGAAAAACCAGGCAATTCTAACCTGAATAGGAGAAACAGCAAACCACAGACGCGTTTCGTCCTTTATGGGCCTCGTTAACAAGGTGCAGCTGAACTCCCTAAGGCACAGTGAGGAAGGGGTCCACTTCTAGAGTCCCCTATTATCCTTAGGGAGACTAAACCCATCAGAGAACGAACCAACCTTAATAGGTTAGTTCTATAGCCATGATAAACCACACTGAGAGCAACCTCTTTTAGCTCACTTGTGCCATTCTCAGGGAGAAATATCCTGTAGTATATCAGTCTGGTCCCACTCAAAAGAGTGACCCAGCCCCGAAAAACCAGGCAATTCTACCCTGAACAGGAGAAACAGCAAACCGCCAAACGTGTTTTGGCTTTTATGGGCCTCATAAGTGAGGTGCAGCTGAACTCACTAATGCACAGTGAGCAAGGGGTCCACTTCTGGAGTCCCCTATTAACCTTAGGGAGACTAAACCCTAAAGGTAATTTGCATATACAAAACAACAATGTCACAGGTGCTCATCAGAGAATGAACCAACCTTAATAGGTTAGTTCTATAGCCATGACAAAGCCACTCTGAGAGCAACCTCTTTTAGCACACTTGTGCCCTTCACAAGAGGGAATATCCTGTAGTATATCAGTCTGGTCCCACTCAAAAGAGTGACCCAGCGATTCTACCCTGAACAGAAGAAACAGCAAACCGCAGAAGTGTTTCGGCCTTTATGGGCCTAATCAGTGAAGTGTAGCTGAACCCTCTAAGGCACAGTGAGCAAGGTCCCCATGTCTGGAGTCCCCTATTACCCTTAGGGAGACTAAACCCTAAAGGTAATTTGCATATAGAAAACAACAAAGTCAGAGGTGCTCATCAGAGAACGAACCAACCTTAATAGGTTAGTTCTATAGCCATGATAAGCCACTCTGAGAGCAACCACTTTTAGCTCACTTGTGCCCTTCACAGGGAGACATATCCTGTTGTATATCAATCTGGTCCCACTCAAAAGAGTAACCCAGCCCTGAAATACCAAGCAATTCTACCCTGAACAGGAGAAACATCAAACCCCCAGACATGTTTCAGCCTTTATGGGCCTCATCAGTGAGGTGCAGCTGAATTCACTAATGCACAGTGAGCAAGGGCTCCACTTCTAGAGTCCCCTATTATCCTTAGGGAGACTAAACCCTAAAAGTAATTTGCATATACAAAACAACAAAGTCGCAGGTGCTCATCAGAGAACGAACCAACCTTAATAGGTTAGTTCTATAGCCATGACAAAGCCACTCTGAGAGCAACCTCTTTTAGCTCACTTGTGCCCTTCACAGGGCGAAATATCCTGTAGTATATCAGTCTGGTCCCACGCAAATGAGTGACCGAGCGCCGAAATACCAGGCAATTCTACCCTGTACATGAGAAACAGCAAACCGCCAAACGTGTTTTGGCTTTTATGGGCCTCATCAGTGAGGTGCAGCTGAACTCACTAATGCACAGTGAGCAAGGGGTCCACTTCTGGAGTCCCCTATTACCCTTAGGGAGACTAATCCCTAAAGGTAATTTGCATATACAAAACAACAATGTCACAGGTGCTCATCAGAGAATGAACAAACCTTAATAGGTTAGTTCTATAGCCATGAAAAAGCCACTCTGAGAGCAACCTCTTTTAGCACACTTGTGCCCTTCTCAAGGGGGAATATCCTGTAGTATATCAGTCTGGTCCCACTCAAAAGAGTGACCCAGCACCGAAATACCAGGCGATTCTACCCTGAACAGAAGAAACAGCAAACCGCAGACTTGTTTCGGCCTTTATGGGCCTAATCAGTGAGGTGCAGCTGAACCCTCTAAGGCACAGTGAGCAAGGGGCCCATGTCTGAAGTCCCCTATTACCCTTAGGGAGACTAAACCCTAAAGGTAATTTGCATATAGAAAACAACAAAGCCAGAGGTGCTCATCAGAGAACAAACCAACCTTAATAGGTTAGTTCTATAGCCATTATAAGCCACTCTGAGAGCAACCTCTTTTAGCACACTTGTGCCCTTCACAAGGGAGAAATATCCTGTTGTATATCAATCTGGTCCCACTCAAAAGAGTAACCCAGCCCTGAAATACCAAGCAATTCTACCCTGAACAGGAGAAACATCAAACCCCCAGACGTGTTTCTGCCTTTATGTGCCTCATCAGTGAGGTGCAGCTGAATTCCCTAATGCACAGTGAGCAAGGGGTCCACTTCTAGAGTCCCCTATTATCCTTAGGGAGACTAAACCCTAAAGGTAATTTGCATATACAAAACAACAAAGTCTCAGGTGCTCATCAGAGAACGAACCAACCTTAATAGGTTAGTTCTATAGCCATGACAAAGCCACTCTGAGAGCAACCTCTTTTAGCTCACTTGTGCCCTTCACAGGGGGAAATATCCTGTAGTATATCAGTCTGGTCCCACTCAAAAGATTGGCCCAGCCTCGAAACACCAGGCAATTCTAACCTGAACAGGAGAAACATCAAACCCCCAGACGTGTTTCGGCCTTTATGGGCCTCATCAGTGAGATGCAGCTGAATTCCCTAATGCACAGTGAGCAAGGGGTCCACTTCTAGAGTCTGGTCCCACTCAAAAGAGTGACCCGGCTCCGCAATACCAGGCAATTCTACCCTGAAGAGGAGAAACAGCAAAACCCAGACGCGTTTCGACCTTTATGGGTCTCATCAGTTAGGTGCAGCTGACCTCCCTAAGGCACAGTGTTTATGCAAATATAGTTTGTTCATCCAAATTACCACTTAGGGTTTAGTCTCCCTAAGGGTAATAGGGGACTCCAGACGTGGACCCCTTGCTCACTGTGTCTGAGGGAGTTTAGCTGCACCTCACTGATTAGGCCCATAAAGGCTGAAATATGTCTGGGGTTTGCTGATTCTCCTGTTCAGAGTAGAATTGCTTGGTATTTTGGGGCTGGGTTGATATACTACAGGATTTTTCTCCCTGTGAAGAGCATAAGTGAGCTAAAAGCGGTTGCTCTCAGAGTGGCTTATCATGGCCATAGAACTAATCTATTAAGTTTGGTTTGTTCTCTGATGAGCACCTCTGACTTACCTTTTTTTGTTTATGCAAATTATCCTTAGAGTTTAATTTCCCTAAGGGTAGTAGGGGACTCCAGACGTGGACCCCTTGCTCACTGTACCTTAGGAAATTCAGCTGCACCTCACTGACAAGGCCCATAAAGGCCGAAACACGACTGGGGTTTGCTTTTTCTCATGTTCAGGGTAGAATTGCCTGGTATTTTGGGGCTGGGTCACTGTTCTGAGTGGGACCAGACTGATATACTACAGGATATTTCTTCCTGTGAAGGGCACAAGTGATCTAAAAGAGGTTGCTCTCAGCGTGGCTTATCATGGCCATAGAACTAATCTGTTAAGTTTGGTTCATTCTCTGATGAGCGCCTCTGACTTACCTTTTTTTGTTTAGTACATACTTCTGCTTATCAATGAAATGTAATACTCAGCGTGTCTCAATATATTCAATCTAGCTGTCAGAATTATTTTTAACTACTTACATGTGCTTAGACCAGGATATTTTTAAAAACTGAACCTGGGCTCTATGCCTGAAAGATATATTAGTTTTTACCATATGATGCTGGTAAAATACTTTCAATTAAATTGACACCTAGGAGAAATCGAAGGAACCATGGATACTGATAACCTATATTCATTTCCAATGAAAGTTTACTGACAGTTTGAATAGCTACTTGGCAATATAACTTAATTGTAAAGCAAATCCCATGCCAAAATCTACAGGCAGACTAGCAATTTCAAGATTTCAGATTTAGTTTGATTTAAAATCTCCTTTAAAATTATTTTCTGCTCTTTGTTTCTTTATTTTTTGATATTGTTAGTTTGTTACATAAATCACAAATGTGTGAAGTTTTTTTGTTCTTCCCAAACTACAGCAGTCATTTGATAAAGATGCATATGAAGACGCTCCATACTAACACTCTTTCTAAGGGCCTCATTCTATTATCGGCCGCAGCCGTTGCGGGGCCGCAAGGACCGGCCGCAAGCTATTCTGCTATTCTATTCCCCTCCGCAGCAGCCGGAAAATAAACAGTTAATTTAAACTCGGGTTTGGGCTGATGTGCAAGCTTGAGAGTGGGTTACTTTTAATCCTCATGTCCCCCAATATGATCCCTAGCATTTACAGAGCTTTACAGAGCTGTCTTGAATTTATTTTTGACTTTTTAGATTTCAGAGCTTACGGCCGGTTGCAAGATTTACGGCCGGCCGTAAGAGGAGATCCTTGCGGGGCCGTTTAATTGAATTGCGAGGTAACGGGACCCCCGCAAGGAATCGCAGCCTTACGGCCGGTTTACGGCCGATAATAGAATGAGGCCCTAAGTATCTAAACCGGCTTCACTTTGTGCCTAAACAGTATCTATTTCCTGAGAGCAACTTGCTTTGAACATCCAGCTTTTTATATTTCACTGTTCATATGCCATTTTGGGGTTTCTTATCTATTGTAACTCTCTTTATGACTTTACATTTCAAAGTTTCACTTCTATTTAAGAAAGATTGTTGTTTAAAAAGAATAAATGATGATGAGGGACATAAACTGTAAACAACAAATAACAATTCCCACATATATATTGTGTGGAGCCTTTTCAACCATCTTTTATTTCAAGAAGAGCAACATTTCAGAAATAAAAATAGTAGACCATTGTTTCTTATGTTTTGAAAATTTATTGTAAAGCTAGAAAATAAATAAAATTGCAAGGAAATCCATGAAACTTTCATCCACATAAAGTATATTCAATATCTTGACTTAGTTTTCAACTTTATCTAAATTCATAAATCATTTTCCAGGCAACTTGCCTGTAACTTTTTTCAAATGACAGAAAATGAGACAGTGCTTGTACTGAGCCTTTCCCATGTGGGTGTTGTGAAATATGAGAGAGCAGGAAAAAAGTGGGACTTTCCAGTGGTTGAGAAACTGTTACATTAGAGGTTTCTTAGAAGTAAATGAAGTATACATTTTTATATGATGAGGTAAATATTAACATAAAAAGAAAAAAACAATGACTAAGGATTCTCTATAAATAATAATTTTGGTATTACTATATTTATATATATTTATTTTTTATTTATAAAGCACAATATTTCCTACAACTCTATACAGTATAATAGGTACAACATCAAGAGCCATGATTAATTCCAAGCCTACAAATCGATTGATGTAGGCTGTATGTCTGCCGGTGTGTTGCGGGCTCCCTCTCCTCTTTGATTATGATGCTATTAAATTGATCAAGCCCGCAAGTTACTGTCCCAAAGCCGAAGCCATAAACCATGCACTGGTTCTTAACAGTTCAGGGTAGGAACATGATCAATTAAGCAAGCCTGTAAACTACTATTTCAAAGCCAATAGAAAATTAGACTGTCATTATTATGGCAGTAAAACATGGAGGTTACATGTCAATCAATTCGATCAGTCTTGCAAACCAGCAAAATAAAGAATTATGAAAATGAATGTCAATACTGTTCTGGTCCATATGGGTGGTCTGGTATGTATTAACTTATTGATACCCGAGATCGATTTAGCCCCGAAATGAAACATGAAAAATAAATTTAATTTCCTGACGATTTGCAAGCTTGAGACTGTTGTGCAATTAATTCTAATGTCTATCATCGCTTTCTCCGTTATTTACAGTGCAGTATTAATTTTTTTAATTGCATTTACAGTGCCATGAATAGGTGTTTAACCCCCTTGCGGGTCCTATTTAGGTCTCATAGGATTTTCTCCTTCTTTTGCCATTTACAGGTGTGAAAACATTTGCAGGCTTTCGGAAATTGAGCAATTGAATAGTAACTTGCGATTTTTCCATTGTAACTCTTGCGAAAGTGAAAGATCAATGGCTTCTGGAGGCTGTAAGTTACGGGTTTAACCATTGCAATTTTTTCAAGGCTGTAACTTGTAACCCTTTCGGAGCCTGCAAAAAGACGCCAATTTAATATCAAATTAATTTGTGACCTCACTTATGGGCTACCGGAAACCTTAATTGAATGGGGGCCTAAGTCTGCAACAGAATAAAATAAACACACTGATGTTGTTTTATAAATAGCTATGTATTGATGGCATAGTCTAATTTACTGATTTACTGGCTGTATGGAAATTATGCATCAACAAGGAAGTACTGCCACCAATGATAAAAAGCTTTTGAAAGATGGGAGAAACTTCAGCCTATATATGAAAGGAAACCAGCTATTTTTTTATATGACAAACAATGCACACATTGAAAACTTGCAGCATTTCACACTCATAGCAATATTTAAAAGGAGACTACTATTATGAGAGCCATATGATGTGCTAGAATGTATTAAGTACAGAGTGAATCTGTTGGATCCCCCAATGTAAATTTTTGTCCTGTTTGGAAAATAAATCCCAGTGCATTATAGCATCTGCATAACCCTTACCAGTAAAAGTAAGTATTTATTAAAATAAAAACAATCAGCAAGATGCTCCACAGGGGACTTTCCACAAATTGTGCATAAGAATTTAACGCTTTGCCCTTTGTCATGGTTTGACCATAATAACTAAATGAATGTCCCCTCCCAGAACCACTTTTTAACTGGAGTATCCCCTATGCCCACACCCTGGTCCATTCAGGTGGGTTTGTAAAACAGTGCTTTACTGAAGGCTGTAACAGTTTTCTGTTGGAAAAATTGCCATTGTGGTATTCAGTAAAGCAGTTCACAGCCCTGTTAGTTAATCTAGGGTTAATCTCAGGTTACGTAAAAAAAAGAGAATCACAATGGTCCAACAGAAGTCGTGTATGATAGCATTCAACTATGATAGTTCAAGATATAAAGCACAATAAATTGATGAAAACATAAAATTAATGTTGCATGTTAAATTGTCACTCATCTATACAATGCAATTGGCTACATTCACTAAAGCTTTGAGACTGAAGATGGTCCACAATAACTATCTTCTATTCCCTGTTGCTCAGAGAACCTCAATGAAGCTTTTTGAATATTCTCTGTTGAAATTGAAGTACATAAAATTTGATGTATTGAAATTTGCTTAGCATATTTATAGATATTAATACAAAGTAGGCTTAATTTTGCATTCTATATTTTTCACATTGCCCTTTAAAGTATTACCATAATAATTTCTGATAGCTAAAGCTCTGAATTTCAAAACCAAGTTTCAGATTTAATAGAATAAAATCTACGATGTATACACTGTTTATTTTTTATTTAAAATTCCAGCACATTACACAGCTAATTGTTGCTCACCAATGATTAAAATGTTCATTAAAATGGTTCCAAAAAGGACCATACACATTTTCTGAATATCAGGGCAATATGTTTAGCTACTATAACAGTTATATTGTATTACCATGTCAACGTAAATCAACAAAGTTGCCAAAATGTTTATCTTTAGGGAAAAGTTTTCAAACATATATGTTTTGTATCTTTATGTCAGTACATTTGTAAATACAAAAACTGTATACACCCTATACCATATTGTTTTTTGTTTGTTCTTCTCTGTTCTGTATGAATTGAGATCATATATTTTTGGGGGGCTTATTACAATTTCTTTAATTAGTACATGAGATGATCTCATAGCTTATCTATATGCAAATGGTCACCTTGAACACAAGATACAAGTGGATTCCGGAGACTATATAAGTATCCAGAGTTTACTTCACCCACTCATATTTTTTTTATTTGATACACTAAAGATTAGATGCAAATGATACTTTATAGGACAGTGTCTGGTAGTAGGATAATTGGCCCAGATATATAGGTATAGGGTCATCCAATAATTAGCCCATTATTTTATTTTTGTTTATAGTTGCACCATGGAGTAAGTACGCAGTCTAGTGATTATATGTGATATATATTGCTTTACCTGTGAAATTTCCCCCCCAAAAATGCATGTTTTAAGGTATGACCTAATTATATCACCATTGGATGAACTAGGCCCTGTGACTAAGAAATTATAAGAAATTATAAATCTATGAGGAAAGAGGATTTCTGGGTGATTTTATTTTTCTCTCTATTTCTCTCTCCCTTTTTTTTTTTTTGGCGGCCATTTTTTCTCTTGCTTTGGGGATTTTCGTGTGTCTAAACTCGGGAATTTGCACTTGAATTGAGGTGTAACTTCACTTGCAGAGGTCCTGGCTGCCCCCCTTCGCTGTAGGTAAGCTTTTTCTATATTTTTTGTGTATTTATTGTGTTTTTAATGTTTTCAGGTGCGCACAGTTTTGCCGTTAAGGTCGTAATTTTGCGAGTTCGTAATGTTTTTTTTCTAAGTCCCACGTCTGGTATTTATTTTGGCTAAGTCCGTAAATTTTGCGTTGTAAGAGCCGCTGTTCATATTTTGGCGCTTGTGTGTGTGTTTGTAACAGCTTGTGAGGCGCCATAGAGCCTCCACCTCCGCAAATGCGGCCCCACGCTTCGTAAGGGTCCGCATTTGCGGACCAAACTGCATCCCTCGCTTTGCGAGGGACACAACTCTTGTAATCTTGCTTTACCGAGCTGGCACAGCGTGACGACGATTCATAGTTTGACAACTATTATATGTGATAGTTACATAGTTACATAGTAAGTGAGGTTGAAAAAAGACTTTTAGCCCATTAAGTTCAACCTTTTCCGATCTACTCTGATCTGCAATATGGGGATTAGTTGTTAATTGATTCAGAGGAAGGCAAACAGAAAAAAACCCAAGTGAATCTTTGCCAATTTTCTCAAAAGAGAAAACAAATTAATTCCTTCCTGACCCCAGATACTGGCGATCGGATTCCTCCCTGGATCAATACTCCCTCTCTAATTAACCAGGATAAAAATATATCCACTCCCTTTTTAAAGTTATCTATCAAATCTGATGTCACCAACTTCCTTGGTAGAGAATTCCACAGATTAGCCACCCTTACTGCGAAGAACCATTTTCTTTCTTTAAGGTGGAATCTTTTTACTTCTAACCTCAAAGGATGTCCTCTTGTCAATTGAAAACCTCTTGGCACAAAAAGCTCCCTTGACAAATCTTTATACTGACCCTGTATGAATTTATATAGGGTAATCATTATTCTTCTTAAATTCATTTTTTTCTAGAGAAAATAAGTTTAATTTGGTTAGTCTTTCCCATAATAGGTTTGTTGCCCTTCTCTGTTCCTTTTCCCATTCTAAAATGTCCTTTTTATGAAGTGGTGCCCAAAACTGTACTCTATATTCCAAATGATGGTGTACTAGGGATTTGTATAGTGGTAGAATCATATTATCTTCCCTTGCTTCTATACCCTTCTTAATACATGTCAATAGTTTATATGCCTTTGCAGCTGCTGCTTGGCTCTAGAACTGTTACGTAGGTGGTTGTCCACAAGCACTTCCAAATCCCTTTCAATATCTGATACCCATAGATTTGTTTCATTAAGTTTATAAATTGCATGGTTATTTGTCCTTCCAAATGCATAACCTTACATTTATTTGTATTAAATCTCATCTGCTATTTATTTCTCTAATTTATGCAAATCCCTTTGGAGGTAAAGTACATCATTTTCTGATTTAATTATCTGCAAAACTTTGTGTCATCAGCAAAAATGGAGACAATACTTTCCAGTCCTACTACTAAGTTGTTAATAAATATGTTTAAAAGGAGAGGACCTAATACTGAGCCTTGAGGAACCCCACTTACCACATTAGTCCAATCTGAGTATGTTCCATTTACAACAATCCTTTGCTTCCTGTCAATCCATGCGCAAATATTGACTGCAATTCCTGTATCCCTTAGTTTGCACAATAGTCTTCCATGTGGCACTGTATCAAAAGCCCTTGCAAAATCTAAAAGGACTACATCCACTGAGTTGCCTTGAGCCCTATTAGTTCTTTTTATTTTATATTCTAATTGCTTTGTGGATATTTCTACCTAATTTTGCTATTTGGTACTTTTATTGAATACATTGATTGTTTAGGAAAATGCCATATTATTGAATGTTAATACCAAATATAGTCTGTAGAATAGGTATTTGATGAGTATATAAGTTTGATACGATTTTACAAGTTTCTTATTGATTTGTATATAGACTGTTTAATATTTCTTATATATAGTTGTTTATTGTGTTTTACTATAATAATAAATGTTGTTTTGCATAAAGTGTATACTTGGCTATGAATTAATACCGAACCAAAATGTATCATTCCACTACTTTGAAATTTAGGATTAATGAGCCTTTAGTATCCTCTCCTTCGATACTCAGAGGGATTCTGCTTGCGAAAGAAATTAAATAAAAAAACGAAGATGGAAAACGCTTAGAACTGTATATATCGAATTAGAAAAAGCACAAATGATCAACAAAATTTCCCCCAATAAGAACCTGGCTAATAACATAGATAATCTTAAATCACAAATAAAAAAATCCATAAACTTAAATTAGATAGGACTTTATGGAAGTTCCAGCAATCCCAGTATTTGATGGGAGATGAAACGGGGAAAGTTCTAGCAAATAAAATGAGAAAATAGTGTTCACAGAATACCATTGTAGGTATCAGGGGAGAAGGTAATCACATATATAGTTGTGAGCGTACGGGTCGTTGCTCACGCTTGCGGGCTCGCGTAGCGAGCCCGCAAGAACTGCGTCCCTAGCGAAGGGCCCGCATTTGCGATGATGGAGCATCCCAACGTCCCCGCAAATGCGGATCCTCGTGAAGCGAGGGTCCGCATTTGCGGAGGTGGAGGCTCAACGTCGGCTGTGTTAACACACACATACACACACACGACTTTTTAACAGAATAAACCCAACCGCCCAGCCAACAAAAACCCAACAAAGTCCCCGCAAATGCTGATCCTCGCAAAGCGAGGGTCCGCATTTGCGGTGGTGGGAGCATCCCAACATCGGCTGTGTTAACACACACATACACACACACACAACTTCATAACAAAAAAAAACTCAAAGTCGCCTCACACCCGCTTACACCCAGACACACAGACGCAAGACTTAACAAAAAAACAGTAAAAAAGGCCCTTCACACGCTCTTAACACACATACGCACGACTTAGAAACAAATACACTGCGTCGTACACGTAAAAGCTAACTGCGTATATCGCAAAAAAATACGGCAACATCGTAACAAAATACGGCCGCGAAAGACCCATTCCAACCGCCGCGCATCAAAACATCACAAACACAAGAAATGAACACAACAAACACATAAAAAGCTTACTTACAGCACGGGGGGGGCATTCGGCACCTCCAAAAGTTCATTTACACGTCCATTTAAGTCCAAAACAAAGAGTTTAAACGGCCGAAAATCGGCTAAGCGAGAGAAAAAATGGCCGCCGAACAAAACGAAAACGAGGCTCCAGACGTAACTACACTACACTTACTCGCAATAATGAAACACATACTATGCGGAACGGATCACACTCATATTAAACACCATTTTAACCACTACTACGCACAAAATGGCGGATGGAACGCAAATTGTAAGCTGGAACGCAAATAGCGCATGCGTATTGCGTTCTAACGGTCTAACTTTCCAGAATGTTCTACAAGTTTATAAATACTGCCTATTTGACAGAGAAAAATACATTTCTCCTCAGGTGATGAACAGAGTGACTTCAGACATAACTGCTGCTAAAACTTGAGAAGATAATTCTTTCCTAATTTAATACTTTACATTGTGCAAATTACAACTGAGAGGTAAGCTATAATATATTACATTTTATTATCAAGACAGGACATCAAAAAAAAAAATTAAATAAGAAAAAGAGGTTTATGTATACTGACATGTGACACGCACATATATGCGTATAATGTATACTGACAAGTGACACGCATATTTATGTGTATTGCCCCTGCAACAAAATTATCTTAAAACAAACTAATTAAACAACTACATTTAAATTACATTAGAAAAAAATAAGTTGGGACTATTAAAATATGAGTCATGTATACTGATATGTGACACGCACATATATGTGTATCATCTATAGTCACATGTCACACACACATTTATGTATGTTGGCCAAAAATAAAAATAAGGTTAATTTAACAATTAAAATATGATTCATGTATAGTGATATGTCACACGCACACAAAAAAATTACTTTCAACTATGGAAATGTGCTTCATGTATGTGACATATGTGTGTAGCCCCCACCAAAAAATAATGTTAATTGAAAATAATTACAGAAGTATATTTCAATGCAATTCAATAGATCACCTAAAGCTCAATCTTTCTACTTTTTTTAATATTCAAACAGACTCTGCATCAACAGCGTCTCTCAACAATTTGCACCGTGCATTGTGAAGCACAATCCTTTTTAAAGAACACCAACAAAGAAGAAGAGGTAAGATACAAAAATACTTTAAATGCTGAAAAGGCCATGCTTTGTTAAATACAAATAAAAAATTCTATAATTCACTATTTCACTTTATTTTTCAAACAGACACTACAAGAAGACCGGCGGATTAAGATTGGCAGGAGGGGACCCTCTGTCATTCCACACTTCAATCAAGGTAAAGTATTAAGTATAAAAAAGAACCGAACCATGAGCCTTATTCAATTGTGAGTTGGACAATTGAATAGGGCTCTATATAAGCACATAACAGATTTTTTAGACAGACATTTTTAGTTACTGAACTTCGATACTAAATCAAGGTCTTCACTAACTCAAAACTTCTGTCAAAAAATATTTTATGTGCTTATATAGAGCCCTATTCAATTGGTCAAAACGCAATTGATTCAGGACCTAAATATGTTTAATGGCCGAGGGCCTCATTCAAATGTGATTTGCCCATTTCAATAGGGCTCTATATAAGCACAGAGCATATTTTTGAACAGAAGTTTTTAGTTAAAAACTTCTGTAAAAAAAGATGCTCTGTGCTCATATTGAGCCAAATTCCATTGCGAAAAACCAAATTCAATGAGGCCCTCACAATATAACAAATCCAGCAACCAAAGGCCCTCATTCAATTGATATTTTGGACAATTCAATAGGGCTCGAAATAAGCACATTTAGAACCCTATTGAATTGGCCAAACTGCAATTGAATGAGGGCCAAAGTATGCAACATATGGTACACACAAACTGGTACACACAAAACAGGATTGTAACAAACACATAGCAAACTAAATTCATATTCTTTTTGTTTAACAACCTATAACCATTAGAAAAAACACTACATAAGTATAACAAAAGTGGTGCCCATCAAACAGGATTGTATGAAAAGTCACACAAACACATAGCAAACTACATTTAGATTCTTATTTAATGTTTAACAACCTATAAGCCTTAGAAAGAAGCCTAAATAAGCATACCAACAGTGGTGTGCACCAAACAGGATTGTATGAAAACTCACACAAACACATAGCAAACTACATTTAGATTCTTATTTTATGTTTAACAACCTATAAGCCTTAGAAAGAAGCATAAATAAGCATACCAACAGTGGTGGGCACCAAACAGGATTGTACGAAAACTCACACAAACACATAGCAAACTACATTTATATTCTTAATTTTATGTTTAACAACCTATAAGCCTTAGAAAGAAGCCTAAATAAGCATACCAACAGGGGTGCGCACCAAACAGGATTGTACGAAAACTCACACAAACACATACCAAACTACATTTATATTCTTATTTTATGTTTAACAATCTATAAGCCTTAGAAAAAGACCTAAATAAGCATACCAAAAGTGGTGGGCACCAAACGGGATTGTAGAAAAACACAGAAATAATGTCATTTTTTAGTTCATACAAATACATTCAAATAAAATTACATTTTCATTTTTATTTTATAACAGATACTGCGTCAAGAACATCGGACCTGGAGTTTCAACTGAGGACCAGACCAGCGGACGAGGACTTTCAACAGAGGACCAGACCATTGGACGAGGACTTTCAACAGAGGACTACACCATCGGACGAGGACTTTCAACAGAGGACTACACCATCGGACGAGGACTTTCAACAGAGGACCAGACGATTGGACGAGGACTTTCAACACAGGACCAGACCATCAGACGAAGGCTTTCAACACAGGACCAACAAAGATTCTGCTTCAAATCAAACTTCAACCAAGGTACAGTATAACAAGTAAAAAAAGAGAAAAATTAATTAATATTCTTCTTTAATGTTTAACCACCCATAAGCCTTAGAAAAAAGCCTACAGAAGCATACCAAAATTGCGGCGCACCAAAAAGGATTGTAGAAAAACACAGAAATAATGGCATTTTTTCATTAATACAAAGACATTCAAATAACATTACATTTTCATTTTTATTTTATAACAGATACTGCGTCAAGAACATCGGAACAGGAGTTGGAACTGAGGACCACACCAGAGGACGAGGACTTTCAACAGAGGACTACACCATCGGACGAGGACTTTCAACACAGGACCAGACCATCGGACGAAGGCTTTCAACACAGGACCAACAAAGAATTTTGCTTGAAATCAAACTTCAACCAAGGTACAGTATAAAAAGTAATATCTATCATCTATCTCTTATTTGTCTTTTAGGGCCAATAATCTTTAACAGTAAATACAAACTTCAATGTAAACTTAAAAAATAAATTGGCATAGTCCAAAAAAGTCTAAAAACACAGAATCTATACAATTTGTCATTGTAACATTCCAGTCCTAAACCCTAATTTAATTGCCATTTGACAAATTGAATAGTGCTGTAAATAAGGACATAACATCTTTTTGAAAATACCTTTTTAGTTACTGAAACACTTGCTTTTGGATACATGTTTAATAAATAAAAACTTCTTTAAATAATTATCTGATGGCCTTATTTAGACTTGTATTCAATTGACCGCATTGAAATTGATTAAGTATAAAATGTTAACACACTATTGATAACTATTTGTCATGAAAAACAACTTAACATCTCAAAATAAACTAATGGTACATTATTTTATTTTTACAGATTAACATGGCTGATAACGAGAGTAAACAAGAAAAGAAAAGACGCCAAGCTAGAGAACGACGACAGAGAGCAGACAGCCAGCAGACACCGGAGAAGAAGGAAATTCGACGAGAAAAAGAACGCAAAAGAATTGCAAGCAAAAGATTGTCACTTGCAGAAATTAAAGATATGTCAAAAAAAGCAACAAAGAAAATAAAGCATTTACAACCTGTTGCTCAAACATCAGATGACATTTTACCAGAAAAAATACAAGAGATACCAAAAAAAGCAACTAAGAAAACAAAGCATTTAGAACCGTTTCATGAAACATTACATGACATTTTACCTCAAACAATTAAACATATACCAAGAAAAGCAACGAAAAAAACAAAACATTTAGAACCTGTTGTTGAAACATTATATGACATTTCACCTGATGAATATGAAAGTCAAAATCCTATATGCTTTGCAAATTGTCCTCTACTCAAGTCTTTAGCAGTAGAGGTTCATAGTTGTGGGGACATGACTACTCAATGTCAGTTTTGTGAGGCTTATTATTTTAAACAGGAGAGACCCAGAGATGGACAATTTATTAGTTGTTGTCAAAAAGGCAAGTTCAAACTTCCAGAAAGGAAAGAATTTCCAATTTATTTACAAAATATTATGACTGAACCTACTTTTCCAAACTACAAAAATTTTAAGACAAACATAAGATCCTACAATAGTGCCATATCCTTTGCATCCATGGGGGCAACATTAGCTGCTAATGTACCAGGACATGGTCCTTACTGTTTTAAAGTCCAAGGACAAATTTATCATCGCACTTCCCATTTACATCCAGAGGAAGGAAATAAAAGAAAATTCGCTCAACTATATGTCCTAGATACAATGGAAGCTGTTGACCAACGTATGCAGATGGAAGAAAATAAAAAATGCTTACCCAGTGTTTTCATAGAGCTAAATAACATTATGGACAACAATCCCTACAGTAAAGCTTATAAAAAATTGGCAGAAGTAGAAAATGAACAACTACTTCATGCACAAACACATCAATTACCAATGCCGAAGGTTAATATGGTGCTTAAAAGAGACAGACATACTGATAAACGTTGTTATAACTTGCCAACATCAAATGAGGTTGCAATGGTGTTTCAGAATGATGAAGGAGAACCACCATTTCAAAGAGACATTCGAATATATCCTAGAAATGAGGACCAACCGTTTATTAATATGAGTATCTTAAGTCCAAATTTAGATCCAATGACATATCCCATCTTTTTCCCACACGGAGAAGCAGGTTGGCAACCAAAATTAACTCTTCCCAGTTACCCAAATGCTAAAGCCAGAATCCGAAATAATGTTTCTATGCTTGAATTTAAAGTAGCTCAAATTGCCATTCGCAATGTATTTAATCCAATTTTATGTGGTGGGAAACTAACACAACAATGGATTATTGATTCATATTTGCAAGTTGAGGCAAATAATTTAAACTTTATCAAATATCAACAAGATAAACTCTGTGTAGAACAATATTCTGGATTAATGGACTATGTTGCTGACGTGGCTACAAGCAGAGACATGACAGCTGGCAAAGCCATCATTTTACCATCTTCCTTTCAAGGATCTCCTCGGAATATGAGAGAAAGATACAATGATGCTATGGCTATTGTCACTAAATTTGGCAAACCCGATTTATTTGTGACATTTACATGTAATCCACAATGGCCAGAAATCACACAAAATCTACTTCTTGGACAAAGTGCTTCTGATCGACCAGATTTAGTAGCCAGAGTTTTTAAGATTAAATTAAATGAATTAATACGTGACTTCACTATAAATCAGTTATTTGGCAAATGTCTTGCTTATGTATATACCATTGAATTTCAAAAAAGAGGCCTTCCACATGCACATCTTCTAATAATACTTCAAGAAAAAGATAAATTAGATACTTCAGACAAAGTGGATGCAGTCATTGTTGCTGAACTACCAGATCCAGAACTATATGGTAGACTATATGACATTGTTACTCATCGCATGATTCATGGACCCTGTGGTGACCTTAATCCATAATCACCATGTATGGAAAATAATAAATGTTCCAAAGAATTTCTAAAAGATTATAGAGACAAAACCTATGCCAATTGTGATGGATATCCACTTTATAAAAGAAGAGAAGGAGATAGTGCCATTATTCGTGGAAAAAAAGTGGACAATAGATATGTAGTACCCTACAATCCACATTTACTCATGAAGTACAACGCCCACATCAACGTAGAAGCCTGCACTTCCATCAAATCCATTAAATATGTCTACAAATATATTTACAAGGGTTACGATGCAGCTACTGTAGTCGTCAAAAGTGCAGACAACCCTGAAAGTAGTGAGTTAGTACATGATGAACTTGCATCTCATGTAGATGCTCGCTATGTCAGTGCACCAGAAGCTATGTGGCGGCTTTTAAAATTTGAAATGCATGATAGATCACATGCAGTATATAGGTTAGCAGTACATTTGCCACAATGACATTTAGTCTATTTCCATGCTGGAAATGAAATGAATGCATTGGCCCAAAGTGAAGATCGTCACACTACACTAACTGCATGGTTTGCATTAAATTCCACTGATGCTGAAGCAACACAATACTTACATATTGAAATTCCATATCACTATGTTTTTGTGAATGGATTATGGAGACCAAGAAAAACCAGAGGCAATAAAATTATTCCAAGTATTTACACAGTCAGTCCAAGAGATGTTGAACGTTTTTGCTTACGGATATTACTTTTAAATGTTCCTGGAGCACAAAGTTTTGAACACTTAAGAACTGTTAATGACATTGTATATGAATCCTTCCATTTAGCTGCAAGACATAGAAACTTACTCGCTGATGATACAGAGTGGGAAAGATGTTTAGAAGAAGCAGCACAATGTCAAATGCCACGACAGATGAGAGAACAATTTGCTTTTATTTGTATCTTCTCAAATGCTCCAAATGCATTAGCTTTGTGGGAGACTTTTAAAAGTAATATGGCTGAAGACTTTATGCGACGATACAATGAACCCATTGCACACTTAAAAGCGTTAATGGAAATCCAAGAAGTCTTTTTAACTCATGGATTAAGTTGTGCAAGTTTTAATTTGCCTGATCCAGGTCTTATAGATGACATTAACTTTGAAGACTATGACATTCAACTACAAGCAGAAAGAACAGAAGAAAGACTTGCAACTTTAAATACACTACAATTGCAAGCATTTCATGCCATTAAAAATGCTATAGATGATGACATGGTGACAGAGCGTTATTTCTATCTTGATGGACCTGGCGGATCAGGAAAAACATATTTGTACAATTTATTAATGAGTTCAGTACGAGCACAAGGAAAAATAGCAATGGCGTTTGCCACTACTGGAATTGCTGCACTTTTATTAGAAGGTGGAAGAACTGTTCATAGTGGATTTAAACTGCCAGTGCCTATTTTAGAAAATTCTGTGTCAGATATTCGCATGACATCCTTACAAGCAAAGTAATTGTAGAAATGTAAATTAATTATAATAGATGAGGCCACAATGATGTCATGCTATGCCCTCCAATCTATTGACCGTTTGCTTCGTGAAGTCATGGATAATATTTTTCCATTTGGTGGAAAGGTAATGTTGTTGGGTGGCGATTTTAGACAAACATTACCTGTCGTTGTACATGGAAATCGAACTGACATTATCGAAACATGTATAAAGTCAAGTACAGTATGGAAACATTTTACCCATCTTCAACTGCAACAAAATATGAGATAAGAAGGCCAAACTGATTTCAATGATTGGCTTATTAAAATTGGAGAAGGCAGAACAGAAAAAATACTACATTTACCTGACGACACTGTAGAGATCCCACCTCATATGATTTGTCAACAAGATATTATATCGGCTATATTTGAAGGGAGCATAAATAACGAAGAATATTCCGAGCTTGCCAACCAAGTCATACTGACGTGTAAAAATAAAGATGCATTAATCCTCAATAATGAAATCTTAAAAAAAATTAATGCACCACAAAGAAATTATCACAGTGCTGATTCTGTACTTGCTGATGACAATGAAAGTCAGGCTAACTTTTCGACTGAATTCATAAACTCTTTAACTCCTTCTGGAATGCCACCACATATTTTGCAGCTAAAGAAAGGTGCAATTATCATGTTACTGCGAAATATGAACCCCAAAAAAGGCCTATGCAATGGCACAAGATTAATTGTTCAACAATTAAAGGACCATTTTATAGATGCTGAAATTTTAACTGGGACCCATAAAGGAGAGAGAGTTTTCATACCAAGAATAGATTTAGCACCAAGTGAAAGTAGTCTCCCTTTTATACTTCAAAGAAGACAATTTCCCATTATTATGGCATTTGCCATGACCATTAATAAATCACAAGGTCAAACTTTCAAATCTTTGGGTATTTTCTTGGAAGAACCAGTTTTTGCACATGGTCAATTGTACGTTGCATTGTCATGGTGCAAAAATCCACAGGCTATTAAAGTTTACATTGAAAACAATGAAAATCAAGGTGATTTATTAGAAGATGGACGTATTTTTACTAAAAACATTGTCTACTATGAAGTACTATAACTTTGAAGGATACAAATTAAAGATGCCAAGATTTTTTAAAAGCATTGCAAAATACATAACAATTGGTTGTTTAATTCAGTCATAATTAATGGAAGTCATGTTTATGAATGATTCGCCTCACAAAATACGTGCCTTGCATTGTTAGTAAAAATTATGTTAAAATGTTAAGTCACTATGTTAATGTTTCTAATGTTACAAGTTTCAAAAATATATTTTCAAGTTATTTCATTCAACAGATTACAAAGTGGATGTTAAGAGGTCAAGCACCTTTTAAGTCACAATGTAAATATTGTCTGTTATCTTAAGATTACTACCTACATTAATGTTTATCGCCAGTTTATGTGCTCAGTAATAAATTACTTTAATTACGTACGTTTTAAGAAGAGTTTTACTGTATGCCTTCCTCTACATTCAATGTATATTCAAGTTAACAATTATTGTGATAGAAATTGAATTTTAATACTGATTAATTTAAATGTCAATTGTTTTTACATTCAAATGTTAATACTTTTAATAAAAAATTAGGTTACAAAATGTATTCACTATGTTCCTGTTTATAATGTTCAAAATTATACCAATGTTTTGTCAACTTCTAAACTTACATAAAAAATAAAGTTCAAGTTTAAAAATATATACTTTGAAGGTTATTGCTTACATATATTTTAAACGTCATGTTAAAATTCGCGACGTTTAAAGAAGGCTTTTTACTTTTTGCTTTCCTATTCATTCAATGTATATTGAAGTTAACAATTCTTCAGATACTGATTACATTTTAAAAAACCATTACATCAACATTTTACAAAAATACACGTTCATATTAAAATACTTACAAGTGTCAAAAATATATGTTAATAACTAAACAACTTGACAAACATATACATCACATTGCCGTCATTTTTTGACGGGCAAGTCGCTAGTAACTTATATAAACAACACAAGGATATAGGCAAGGTATTTTTTGATTAATATTCAAAATGATAAAATTTGGAAATACAATCAAAATTCCACAAACCTGATTAAAGTAGAAATAGAAAATGTTTTGAATGATATAACCCTTCCTAAAGTATACAAAAAAGAGTTAGGTATGCTGAATGAGCAAAAAACGATGAAAGAAATAAAAGATGTGATAAGGGATAGTAAGAACAATAAAGCTTGGGGATTAGACGGATTGGACAAGCTGTATTACCTAACTTTTTGGAGATTCTCACAAAATATCTAGGTGGCATGTGTAATAAAATGTAAAAGAAAGGGAAAGTTTTGCCAGAATTAATAGAGGCAAAGTTGATAAATATAGCAAAACAGGGTAAAGACCTGGAAGAGAAAAATAGTTACAGGCATATCTCCCTGATAAACTATGACTTAAAAATGTGTTAAAAAATATTAAATAATAGAATGATGGCAGTTATTCAGAGACTGATACATATGGATCAGTTAGGATTCATTAAGAGAAAGCACAGAGCTGATAATGTTAGGAGTCTCCTGGATATCTTCTTGGTGGGAGTGAAGAGGAGAGATCCCATGCTGGCCCTGTCTATTGACGCAGAGAAAGCGTTTGACAGGGTCAGCTGGCATTTTCTAAAAAACGTCCTACTCAAATCGGATTCGCTGATTTTGCCATAAACATAATGAACACTTTATATTATAATCCAAAAGTTAATATCTCGGGCCCCAATTTTGAAACCAATTTTTTCCCCTGTTTCCAATGGCACAAGACAGGGGTGTCCCCTGTCCCCTCTGACCTTTGGTGGAAAAAATCAGAATAATTAAAGAGATACAGGGTATAAAAATTGGCAAACGGGAATATAAAACTGCAGTATAATCTGATGATCTGATTATAACTCTTGCAAACCGCGAGAGCTCTCTAGTAAAGTTGGAGGAGGTATTAATGGAGTTTGGAAGAGTCTCATATTTTAAAATAAATAGGCATAAAATGAATGCCATCTCTAGGGGATTATCTCCAGAAGAGAAACTAAAGATGAGGAATATATATGCATATAACTGGGATTCAGGGTATATAATCCATTTCAGTATACATTTATCATTAAATATAAAAAATATCTTAAAAGATAATTTGAAAAGAGTTTTTAAGAACATATTCACAATGATTTCAGATTGGAAGGAGATTAAATTATCATGGACAGCAAGAATAGCTGTTACGAAAATTATGATTATTCCAAAGCTGAATATTGGATTAAGAGTGTTCAGAAACGTATTGATAAATATATTCTAAACTAGCGACTTGCCCGTCAAAAAATGACGTTCAATAAAATTGTAAGGCTGGGAATGCTGGCACACAATGTAAGGCTTTTAGTCCTATGAGTACCTTTGGCACTCATCGCAAGGCTTGCAATCAGCGCCTTTGGCGCTCATTGCGAGCCTCTCCCCTTGTTTAATTTTGCTCCTCTGAGCACCCTTGGCGTTGATTGTGAGCTCTGCCCTGAGCGGCTTTGGCAAAAGGAGTCTCTCCTCCGCTCATTTAGTTTTTATATAAATTTATTTTTTTATAATAATTAATGAATTCATTAAATAATAAATTAATATACTTTACCTATTTATAATGAATATATCCAGAAATTAATATGCTGAAGAGCTAACAATCGCTGTTGTTTTTCCTGTGGCATACAATGTACATTTGGACTGTTGGTGATCTGAGGAGAAAGTGTCAGCAATGTGGCAAGTGTGCAGTGTAAATAGGCTGCGTGCGCGAGGCTAAACCGATTGTTTAGTTGTATAAAGCGGCATTTTAGAATGATAATGTTATTAGTTGTAAGGTAGTGTTGTAAAATGGTGGTGAGTGTGTATGTGTTAGGCGGGTCCTTCCTAATAGTGTATTCTGTACCGCATATATTCCTGGCTAAAAGTCCTATGTGCCTGGCGGTGTTTTGCATGTTTAGGGTTGGAGTAGCCTCGTTTTTGTTGTTTTCGTCAGCCATTTTTTCTTCTGCTTAGGCAATTTTAGAGTGGCGAAACTCTGCAAATTTGACTTAAATTTGCACCTAACCTCACTCCCAGACGTCCTGGCTGTCCCCCCGTGCTGTGTGTGATGTTTTTGATTTTTTAATCCCTGAGTTTTTTGTGTTTTTTGATGTGCACAGGTCGGCCATTAAGTTCGTATTTTTTGCGGGTCGTATTTCTTTTTGCTGTAAGTGTCGGTTAAGGCCGTAATTTTTGCGCTATTTGTGCTACGGGTATTGCACTGTGAATTGTGTATTTGAGATTTCTGTTGTTCTGTCGTCCCGCGGATCGTAGGTATGATGCTACGGCGCTCATCTCCACCAGCGCAGTGAGCGCCTTCCGCACTCCCTGTCTAAGTCATACTGGGTCGTAGGGATGAACGCCTACGGCATTCATCTCCACCAGCACAAGGAGCACCGTTGACGCTCCTTGCCAGCAACTGCGGACCTCGCTTCTGGAGGACCACAGTTGCGGCGGGCTCGCATTAGCAACAACTCGTATTGCTCACAACTATATATGTGATGTAAAAAGACCCAGGATCTCCCTATCAGTAACTAAAAGAAGGACCTAAGAAATGGGGCTTAGCTACTCCATGTATTAAAGATATATATGGGGCAATTGCATTGTCTCAAATTAGAATCTGGAGCTCCCTGTTCAAAAATACTGTTTTGAAACAAATTGAAAATGATATGTTAGAAGATATCCGGATAAAGCTATTACTATGATTGCCGAATACAGACGCAATAAAATACAGGTTTTTCCAGTGAGGAGTAAAATCATTATTAAAATACTGGATGAAAGTTAGATATAAATGGAAGCTCTCTGACTATCCTTCGCTAGGTTCACCATTAGAGATGGTGTCCCTGGGGCAGGATATAGCAAATTTAGAGGAATGGAAAACAAGGGAGTTTACTTCATATACAATCTCTATTTAGAGGGCAATTTAATGGATTGGTCACAGATACACCATAAATATAAATTAAGAAATAGTATGTGGCTGAATTTTCTATCGATCAAAGCCAAACTGAAACGTTTGGGGTATTCAAGTAATAACATGAAACCACTGACTTTGTTTGAATTATTGATATACAATTAGAATAGGACACATAGTATATCGAAGTGTCAAAAAATAATATCAAAGATAGATCCTTTCGAGAAAACACAAGGTATGATTTAATGGGAAAAATATCTGAAATGAAACTATGATGAAGAACGATAAAAATAGTAGTATTGAGTATTAATAAAAGTATTGAGTATTGATCTTCCGTACGATCCAGATCTTATTATTCGTCATTTTAAGATTTGAGAGAACTATCCACATTGTAAACTCTTGCTATCACACATTTTATTGGTTATAAAATGGCTAGTAAGTAAATATTGGAAATTAAATAAACTTCCCTTGTTACAGGAAATTGATCGATATATTAATAGAAACAGAGACTTTATGCATCAAGATTCAAATATAGGCTTTAGGAGGGGATTAATGGCTAATTGGCATAACTTGGATAAATCCAGACAAGAAATTAGGGAGATTCCGGAGACGTTGTGAGATTAAACAGATTTTATGCAATGTGGCGAGACATAAAATAAAATAATTTATCTTTGTTTAAATCTCTGTATACATTTGGTAATTAAGAAAATATAAATGTTATGAATTAAAGATATTGTGTTTTTTTCTTTCTTTATATGTTGTTTTGTATCACATATATAGTTGTGAGCGTACGAGTCGTTGCTCACGCTTGCGGGCTCGCGTAGCGGCCCTAGCGAGGTCACTGGGCAAGGGCCTCAGTTGCTGGCATGGAGCGCCGAAGGCGCTCCATGCCAGCAACTGAGGCCCCTCGCGAAGCGAGGGCCTCAGTTGCTGGCGAGGTCACTGGGCACTGGCCTCAGTTGCTGGCATGGAGCGCCGAAGGCGCTCCATGTCAGCAACTGAGGCCCCTCGCGAAGCGAGGGCCTCAGTTGCTGGCGAGGTCACTGGGCAAGGGCCTCAGTTGCTGGCATGGAGCGCCGAAGGCGCTCCATGCCAGCAACTGAGGCCCCTCGCGAAGCGAGGGACTCAGTTGCTGGCGAGGTCACTGGGCAAGGGCCTCAAACCCTCGCAAAATTCACGTCGCTACTCAAAAAACACGACACACAAATTACGACACTCGCTAAATTTTACGAGGAACGCAAACAACGTACGAAACACGTTAGCACACATTACGACCTCGCAAACATCGGACGCAACACGCCGACATACAAACATTTAAAACACAATACATACACACAGCACATACATAAAAAACTTACCTACACCAAGAGGGAGCACCCAGGACCTCAAAAATGCAACTTACACCTCGATTTTACTCGAAATAAAACAGTTTAGAGACTAAAAAAAAATCTAAGCGAGAGAAAAAATGGCCGCCGAACAAAACGAAAACGAGGCTACAGCACTCTAAACTCGCAAAACACCACAAAACACCTACGGATATTCCGATACAGACCTATACCACACATTACTCGCCATTTTACACCAATGCGGAAGTACACGACTACGCTAACGGTTTGGTCTCGCGCACGCACAGTGTTACACTGCACACATTCAGCATGCTTATACAGCAGCTCCACACCACTAATGCTGCAGCAACATCAACACAGATTGCCAGCTCTTCATCACAATGCTTCAAAATAGGTACACTATATTCATTTACTAATTTAGCTACCTTACAATTTCATTGCCGTCATTTTTTGACGGGCAATTCGCTAGTTATTATATAACAATACAGAAATAAAAAATAAAAAAAATTAACTTTTGTCATATTCAAATTCATGACATTTACAATGAGGTGGACTAATCTCATATTATCTTTTACAATATAAATGTTTTTCTTTTGCAAACACTGTCATCCCAACAACAAGTTGGTTTAATCTTAGAAAGAATTAAAACAACAACTTAATTTTTAGCTTGGATGCTCAATAATTGTAGGAGATGGGATGTAAAAATATGGTAACATTGAGCACAATTTTATTTTTGACTCAACAGAAAAAAGGAAGCAATGTTACTAGTTAGCACATCAAACATATAGTTAGTATACACAAGCTGATCATTTACATAATAATGTAGCAAAAACAAGGCTTAATATCTCAGAAATTAGTTTTATTAGAAATAAATGGCCAGAGCAATGTAAAGACAGTTTTTCATGCTCTGTAAGCATAACTTAAAAAAAAACTTGAGTTTGAAGAGACAGGGTTCCTTTATTGCTTTTAAAATCACTTGTGTTATTATGTACAAACTTTGAGTTGTTCTCAAGTTAGCCAATGAAAGGCAGGATTCAATCATTACACAATTTGAGAATTTTTCCTAAAACAGAATAATAATAATTAAAATAATAAAATAAAGAATAGAGAGATTTTTTTTAACTAATTGATAGCTATTACATCCCCCCTGCCAATATTTATTGTACTGTTTTATATATTTTTAATATGTATCAAAAAGATTCTAAGGAAATACAAGATCATAGTTACAAGGGGAAATTTTGCAGAAAACAAAGTCTAACCCATGCAGATTTCTGTACATGAGATTTATTTTAAGAGAGAAATAACAATACTTTCTTAACAATGACACACAATTTCTAAATCAATTTGACACAACTGACTGTGGTATCATTTTCTGTTCTTTTGTGGGTTAATTTGGTGGCATGTCATTTTTCTTTACTAGTTATTGAAATTTTCAAACACAGTTTTGTCTATGGTAATCACATGGATGTATGAGTAACCATAGAAACTTCAGTGATTAAATCCATTTGGCTGGTATTTTAATTGCTGATCAAGAAAATGTACATGCGTGAATTATAATGCATTTAGACATGAGCTCAACATTTGATAACATAAACCAGTTTATTTGAATCTATGCATTTATGCTTTTATTGTGATTATTACTTGATATTAACATCCCATAGTTTTATGTGTGAAATAATACAACAGAGATGATTTTTTCAATGTACATGGGTGAAGAAAACCACAATATATTTATGTATAGGGCCTAATAAGGAGTAGAGCCTTGCTTTACAATCAGAACCGCTATATCCCTCTTGGAATTGTATCACACAAGGTCTGAACTGTGTGTAGTGAGATATTGAACCATTTTTCAAGAAAAGCCTCCAATCGTTTGATGGATGGAAATCTACTTCTTACTCCTGGACCTCCCATAAAGGATCAGGGATGATCTGATGACTTGGTCCTGTAAATTTGCTTTATATTCCTTGGCAATTATATGACCATGCAGAGCAATTATCGGATCTTATATAACCCCCAGATGGCTGCCCGTACCATTACAGATTCCCCTCCATGTTTAACAATTGGCAAAATGGGGTTGGGTTGAAGTCATCCTTTGGCTTTCTTTAAATCTAAACCATATCAAATAGGAATAAAGATAACTAATCATACCATATTACCTTTTCTCACTGAACAAAGGTCCATGGTTTTGTGATGTTTATACCAGGTTATGCATCTTTGTGTTATTGCCATTATATATTTGTGTATACAAGCAGTTTCCAAATGACAATCCTGCCATGAATTCCATCTTACAGTTTTTTGAAGGCCTGGGTCACAGAAGTGCCATTTCTGTGGTAATTTCTGAGGCTTCTCTTGTGGCATTTAGCAACTATACTTGATAGTGAGTTTTGATTTGCAACCATTGTGCCTCTTTGCCAATGCAGTTTGTTGGTGGACCTACAAGTACAGAAAGTGAAGTGAAGGGTCCCACCCTGGAAGGGCATCAAGATCTCTCAGATTATTATTAATTTTTTTTAACTGTTGCTTAAAAGACCACTGGAACGTGTCTTTACACAGAACCAAAATAATTTCTTCTATACTTTTTATAAACATTTTAGTTAAGTTTATGAAATATTTTGGACTTAACTGCTTTATATTACCACTCGTATTGCACAGTATATGAGCTGTCATCTTCCCTGTCACATTCTCCCTCCATTTCCCTTTTTTTTTTTAGCTGGAGATTGCAATAGAATATGCACAAAATGATGTCACTATTGGGGCTGAGCCATTCATATTGCTGGGCAAGCTCTACTTACAAAATAACAGTGGGAGACTCTCTACAGTTAGGTTTTAGTGTGATTCATTGCCCTAACAGGAAATGAGTACTAATTAAACAAAAAAAGTATAACATATATTACTACTAACGACTTGCCCGTAAAAAAATTATGGTAAATAAAATGTTAATGCTGGGAATGCTGTTTGCCCACAATGTATGTCTGTAGTACAACAATTATAATAACTTTTTTTTATTTTGTTAACAGTCAACTTGTCTTTTAACAGCTGGTAAACGATTATTTTTTAACCATATAAAAATGTTTAATCGTCATGTATGCAGGTATAATGTAACAATGGATGAAGTTTGTATGAATAGATATTTGTACACCATTACATAAATGCTTTGCAACACACAACTTAGTTTTGAAACATTAGTGAACCATTTTTATTAACAATACTAAGATTTTTAAATCTGAGGTATGGATGAGTAACATATCATTAGGTCAAGTTTATATGAATGAGTATATGAAACCATTACATAATGGTTTGTAACATGCAACTTTTATTTAAAGTACTGTTAAACCACATAGGTATTGAACCCAAAAGAAGTCAAACAGTAAAAAAAAAAAAAACATGAAAACTTTGCCAATTGTATCAAAGAAGGGAAAAAAATAATTCCTTCCTTACCCCATTAACTGGTGATCGGATTACTCCCTGGATCAGTACTCTGTATTTAATTATACATTTATTTTTTACAACAAATGATCATCCTCCTACTAACATAAACCCTTAATTATTTACAATGAAACAACTTTTGTGACCTTTGCAAAAACAATTTTAACATTACAAACATAAAGTTAATGTATTAAACTTTAAACACTATAATAGTAATAAAAAGCAACTTAACTGTTTTGTGGGGTCAATCCTGGCAAAAGGCCACTTCCAATACTTTTTGTTTTTGTACATAGAGTTTTGTATGTGAACTCGTGGTCCTATAAAAAGTGGCCAAGTGATATTAAATTTCGTCCTGGAAATGAAACCACTATTCTCTATGTTTATAAAACCTTATAGTACACAATGTTTTTTGTAAAAATGCATCCATCATGTAATAGATCACCCTGACTTGGGTTATCTTCAATTAAAAATTTAATATCATCTGGATTTGTGCACCTTGAAAAAGCAACATAGAGTTGTCCATGTGCAAAAAACGGTTCCTGTAAAAAAATACCCACAGACTTAAAAGTTGGTTCTTGGGATCTATTTATGGTCATGGCAAATGCCATGATAACTGGAAATTGTCTCATTTGAAGGACAAAATGCAAACCACTCACACTTGGAGACAAATCAATTCTTGGTATAAAAACCCATTCACCTTTATGGGTACCAGTCATAATTTCTGCATGTATGAAATGATCTTTTAAATCATGCACAATTAATCTGGTCCCATTACAAAGTCCTTTTATTGGATTCATATTTCCCAATAGCATGACAATTGCCCCTTTTTTCAATTGCAAAACATGTGGTGGCATTTATAAATTCTATACTAAAGTTAGATTCACTGTCTTTATCGTCAGCCAGAACTGAATCTGCACTGTAATAATTATTTTGTGGTGCGTTGATGAGTTTTAAAATTTAGTTATTTAGATTCAAGTCATCTACATTTTTGGATGTTACTATCACTTTGTTTGCAATGTAATCATTGTTATTGAGAGTGTTTAGAAAGATTGCTTGCACACCATTTGTGATGCAATTTCAATGGTGTCATTGGGTAAATCATTTATCTGTGCATGTTTTCCTTTTCCAATTTGAATGAGCCAATCATTGAATTCGTTTTGGCCTTCAGATCTCATATCACATATATAGTTGTGAGCGTACGAGTTGTTGCTAACGCTGCGGGCTCGTGAAGCGAGCCCGCAGCCCTCGCGAAGCGAGGGCACTGGGCCAGGGTCTCAGTTGCTGGCATGGAGCGCCAAAGGCGCTTCTTGCCAGCAACTGAGGACCCTCGCGAAGCGAGGGCCTCAGATGCTGGCATGGAGCGCCGAAGGCGCTCCATGCCAGCAACTGCGACCCTCGCAAAATTCACGCCGCAAACCAAACTCCACGACAAACACATTACGACACTCGCAAACAACATACGACACACGTTAACACCACGACACACACATTACGACACTCGCAATCAACATACGACACACGTTCACACACATTACGGCCTCGCAACACTCGGACGCTACTCGCGAACATTACAAAATTAAAAACACAATACATACACACACCACATACATACAAAACTTACCTACAGCAAGAGGTAGCATCCAGGACCTCAAAAATGCAACTTACACCTTCATTTCACTCAAAATAAAAGAGTTTACACACGAAAATATTTGCTAAGCAAGAGAAACAATGGCCGCCGAACAAAACGAAAATGAGGCTTCACACGCAAACACCATACGAGACACGTTACGACACATTACGACCTCGCAAACATCGGACGCAACACGCCGACATACAAACATTTAAAACACAATAAATACACACAACACACACATAAAAAGCTTACCTACAGCAAGAGGAACCATCCAGCACCTCCAAAAAACAAGTTACACCTTCATTTAAATACAAATAAAACACTTTACACACAAAGAAAATCGCTAAGCGAGAAAAAAAATGGCCGATGGACAAAACGAAAACGAGGCTACAGCACTCTCCACACGTAAAACACCACAACACACTCGCAAAACACCACACGGAAATCGAAAACCACTACGAGGCACCAACGGAAAATCCGCTAAGACGGACAACATAGAGAAACCGCCATTTTACGCAAATGCGGAAATACACCACTACGCTAACGGTTTAGCCTCGCGCACGCACAGTATTACACTGCACACATTCACCACGCTTATAGAGCAGCTCCACAACACTAATGCTGCACCAACATCAAACAAGGTTCACAGCTCTTCAACACAATGCTTCAAAATAGGTAAAGTATATTCATTTATTAATTGATTACATGTTTACTATTACACACAAAACAACATTAGCTCACTTACAATAACATTGCCGTCATTTTTTGACGGGCAAGTCGCTAGTTTAATTATAATTTGAGGCATGTAAATATTTTCCACAGTTTACTTGACTTGATACATGTTTCATGATGTCAGTCCTATTTCCATGTGGCACATCAGGTAATGTTTGCCTAAAATCTCCTCCTAACAACATCACCTTTCCACCAAATGGCAAATTATTATCCATCACTTCTTTTTATAATCTATCAATACATTGCAAGGCATGGCATAACATCATTGTTGCCTCATCTATGATAATAACATTTACTTTTTTTTTTAAATGTTTGGCTTGTAAAGAATTCAGTCAAATATCTGACACTGATGATTCTAAAATGGGAACTGGCAGTTTAAATCCAATATGCACAGTTCTGCCACCTTCTAACAAAAGTGGGGCAATTCCAGTTGTTGCAAATGGCATTGCTATTTGACCCTGTGCTCAAATGTAACTAATCAAACAATTGTACAGATAAATTTTTCCTGATCCACCAGGGCCATCTAGATAGAAATACCGGTCTTTGACCATTTCATCATCTGTAGCATTTGTGATGGCATTAAATGCTTGCAATTGTAAAGTATTTAAAGTTGCCCGTTTTTCTTCTGTTTTTTGTTGTATAAGTTCAGTGTCATAATCATCAAAGTTGATGTCATCTATAAGTCCTGGATCAGGCAAATGAAAACTTGCACAATGTAATCCCTGAGCAAGAAATATTTCTTGAACTTCAATTAACGCTTTAAAGAGTGCAATGAGCTCATTGTAATGTTTCAAGAAGTCTTCAGACATATTTAATTTACATTTTTCCCACAAAGTAAAGCCATCAGGTACATTGCAAAAGATTCAAATGAGTGCAAATTGTTCTCTCATTTGTTTTGGCATTTGATATACTGCTGCTTCTTCCAGGCACCTCTCCCATTCTGTATCATCTGCTATGAAGTTTTAATGTCTTGTAGCTAATAGGAAAGTATCATAAACTATGTAATTCACTGTGCGTAAATGTTCATAACTTTGTGCACCGAGAACATGTAAAATAAGTAATCTTAAACTGAAACGTTCAATGTCTCTTGGACTGGCGGTATAAATTTGTGGTATAATTTTTATGACCATTTACAAATACATATTGATATGGAATCTCAATGTATAAAAATTGTCAGTCCTGAGTGTGCTGGCAGTTTAATTGAAACCAAGCAGTAAGTGTTGTTTCATATTGTTCACTTTGGGCTAAGGCAGTTTTTTCATTGCCTGCAGTAAAGCAAACAAACTTACTTTGTGGCAAATGTACAACTAATCGATACACAGCATGTGACCGGTCATGCATCTCAAATTTCAGAAGATACCACATTGCTTCGGGAGCACTGATATAGCAAGCATCTAAATAATTAGAAAGTCAGTCATGTAAAATTGGATTTTCCTTTTCATTTTGTGCACCTTGCACAACAACAGTTGCTGCATCATATCCTTTGTATATATATTTATACACATATTTTGATGGATTTAATAGAAGTGTAAGTTACCACCTTTATGTGGGCATTGTACTTCATCAGCAAATGTGAATTGTATGGAACGACATATCTATTATCAACCTTTTGTCCACGCATAATAGCTGTTTGTCCTTCTCGTCTTTTATACAAACGGTATCCATCACAATTAGCATAAGTTTGCATTTGAAATAGTTTTGGAAATTCTTTGTTACATTTCTTATTTTCCATACATTGTGAATTTGGATTGATATCTCCACATGGCCAATGAATCATTCTGTGTGTTACAATCTCATAAAGTTTGGAATATTTTTCTGGACGTCGCAATTCAGCAGTAATTACAGAATCCACTCTCTCTGCAGTATTTAATTTGTCTTTTTCCTGCAGGATTAAAACTATGTGTGCATGTGGCAGGCCTGTTTTTTGAAATTCTATAGTATAAACAAAAGCCACTCATTTTCCAAATAACTGTGCTTTAGTTATATCATGTATTAATGAATTGAGTTTATTTTTAAATACTCTTGCCACTAAATCTGGTTGGTCACATTTTCAAATGTTCCTTGATCTCTGGCCATTGAGGATTATATGTGAATGTAATGAATAAATCTGTTTTTCCAAATTTTGTGACAATAGCCATGGCATCATTATATTTTTTGCGCTTATTGCGAGGAGATCCTTGGAAAGGGGATGGCAAAATGATTGCTCTTCCAGCTGGAATGTCTCTGTTGGCAGGCAATTCAGCAACATAATCCATCAATCCACAATATTGTTCTATGCGAAGCTTGTTTTGTTGAAATTTGATAATTTTTTTATTATTTGCTTCAACTTGTAGATAGGAATCAATAATCCATTGTTGTGTGAGTTTGCCCCCACATAAAATAATCCTGGATAGCAGTTTGTGCCACTTTATATTCCAGTATAGAAATATTGCATCTAACACGAACTTTACTGTTTGGATAACTTTGCAATTGTAATTTCGGTTCCCATCCTGGCTCGCCATTTGGAAAGAAAATGGGATATGTCATTGGATCCAAATGACAACTTAATATATTTATGTTTATAAAAGGTTGGTCTACATTGCCTGGATATATTCTAATATCCCGCTGAAAAGGTGGTTCACCATCCTCATTTTTAAAGACTGTGGCAACCTCATTTACTGTTGGCAAATTATACCGTCTTTGGTCAGTGTTGTGATCTCTTTTTAAAACCATATTTACTCTTGGCATTGGCAATTGATGTATTTGAGCATGTTGCTGTTGTTCTTTTTCAAGCTGTGCTAATTGTTTGTATGCTTTGGGTTGTTGGCCATAATTTTATCCAGCTGCTCAAAGACTATACGCAAACACTCTTTATTTTCTGGAAGCGTCATCCATTTAACAGCTTCCATTGTATCTAAGACATATAACTGTGCAAATGTTTTTTTTTTCTTTGCTCTCCTTCTTGTGGGTGTAAATGTGAAGTGCGGTGGTAAATTTGTCCTTGAACTCTAAAACAGTGAGGACCGTGTCCTTGGACATTTTCTGCTAATGTAGCACCTATTGAAGCAAATAAAATTGCACTGTTATAAGACCTGATGTTTTTTTTTAATTGGTATAATTTGGAAATGTTGGATCGCTCATGATACTTTGTAAGGAATCTGGAAATGTGTGTGTTTGTGGAAGTCTTACCTTTCCTTTCTGACAGCAACTAATGAAGTCTCCGTCAGTTGGTCTTTCCTTGAGAAAATGATAGGCCCCACAAAACTGATCAACGACATTGAGTAATCCACAATAATGAGTGTCTACTCTTAGCGCTGTAATGAAAGCAGTATCCTGAGCTTCCTTAACATAGATATCACTACAACTTTCTATATCTACAATGGTGTCCATAGGCAATATTGGATCAATAGGCAATGTTTCACAGACATTTTTTTGTTTACTTTTTCTTTTCTTTGAAGCTCCAGCACACTCACTTTGTGCTTTCTTACTCATTTTTCTTTTATTTAAAAGTTTCTGTCGGTCTTCTTCTCTTAAGCATTGGGATGTCTCTGGGGCTGTGCATCTGTCCACCTTTTCTTCCTTTCCCGTGCCGCTCTCCTTTTGCCTTCAATCCTGTCTTCTCCGTTGTCCGTCAATCTGTAATTGTAAATACAAGTGTAAAATTTAATATTTTTTTGTTTTTTACGTATTGTTTGTAGCTGCTCTCAATGCAATGCAAGATCTAAATAGCATTAATAAAAGAATGTAATTAGATTTTTTTATTTTTTTTAAATAATTAATTATTAAGTCATTAATAAATGAATAGACGTTAATTAATTAATCAATAACTGACATCAATGGTAAACCTATTGGTATACCTAATTATATTTTCCTAAAGAAGGGCAAACAGAAAGAGCTATGAGAAAAGTATAGATCGTGCTTAAAATAATGTGCAATTTTGTAATTTTATTAATGTTGAAATCAGTAGACTCATGAGGTATAATTTGCGTTCTTTAAAAGTTAATTAGGTAAGCATATATGTATGCATCATTTTTCTTTTTTGTGGTTATTATGAATGAATAATTAAATACTAAGGGCCTCATTCATTTGCAATTTGTGCAATGCAATAGGGCACTATATAAGCACATAGCAAATTTTTTTGGGAAGTTTTTAGTTGGTGAAAATGTTGGTTTTGGATCGATGTTCATTAAATATAAAAGTTATGTAAAAATAATATGCTATGTATTGCATAGAGACCTATTCAATTTTGCAAATTGCAATAGAATGAGGCCCTAAATAAATACAGGTTAATTAATTAATCATTAACTGTCATCAATGCAAAACAAAAAGGGCATCATGAAATCATATACCTCTGAAATTGATGTTATTGCAGATAAAATCCTGCAGAATTCACTCTCTGTCTTCGGTCAGGTGCAGAGATGAGTAATCTGTGAAATTATATGAAAATCCTTTTTAATGTTTGTATTCAATTTGTGACTATGATGTTTAATTGACATAGATGCAAATCGCCTGTGCTGCTCGTTTTAGTGTTTTAATGGCTCGCAGGCAATAAACGCCTTATGGGCTCATCGCCTAAGTGCTGGGCGTTTTAGTGGTTTAACGGCTCGCCTCGCAGGCAATGAGCGCCTTCGGCTATACTTTATATATATATTATATACAGTTTTGAACACAGATATCTATACCTTTTTAATTATGTAAGTATAATTAGTTTTATTAATGGAAGGGTTTTATGTGCTATACAATAATATGTATTTTACTTTATGTATTGTCAATATGAAGACATTTTATTAACATGCTGCTGAGATGCAGTTTTTCATTGGCTAGTACATATAGTACATATAGAAACATTGGCCCCTATTCAATTGTCCAAATCATAATTACATGAGCCCATAATGGAGCCAATAAAAGTTACAGATATTTAATTGGCTACATTTTGCTACTCGCAAACCATTTGTGGGTTAAACACCTGTTTGTAACACTGCAAAAACAAATAAAAACACTATGCTGTACTTAAAAATACTTGGAAAGCAATGAAAGACATTATTATTAACTGCAAAAAAAGTCTCAAGCTCGCAAATCTGCAATCATTTTTTTTATTTTTTAATGTTTGATTTCCGTGTTATATCGACCCCTGGAATCAAGGAGTTAATACATATCATGGAAACCGCATGGATTAAAACAGTTGATTTATTGATTTTTAGTGATTTATACATTTCTGGATTTGCGAGTCCAATTGCAAATCAAACTTCTAAATACTAATTGATTGTAATCTAAACTCTAGGTTTTATTGACGTCATGATGACGGTCTCGTTTACTATTGGCTCTGTCTACATTGTAACATATGGGCTTGCTTAATTGATCATTATCATGCCCTGAAATGCTACATACAGGTTCATGGTTTGCGTGTTGAGGCTATGAGTCTGTACTTACGGGCTTGAGTCAATTAAATACATCTACAAATGTGACAAATTTCGAACCCACAGACATATGGACTGTATGAAGGCTAATTATGGGGTTGGAATTAAACAGGGGCAATTGTATGCTTGCACTACAAGGGGCGGACTATTTGAAATGTTTTAGTCCCTTTAACCTGATTTCATAAAGAGTCTCCAAAAAAACAAATAGGTATGATGATTCTTTACATTTTTTAACCTGATTTATCCTCACTAACATCCATAGCCAAGCTTAACATAGCTTAAAGGGACTCACCACAACAGGAAATTGATTTAATTGAAAACTGGCAATACATTATACTAGAAGTTTTCTCTGCAGTAAATCATTTCTGAAATATTTAGAATTGATTTTGTGGCTCCTGTATTCTATTATGTGATTTAGTATGCTAATGTGTAGCTCAGAGTACTTGATGAGGTTTGGAGAGTGGTCTAACTTCTCAATAACATTGGGGGGGAGTCTTTATTTTGGTCACTACAGAGACAGTTAATGCTAATTAGCACATCAAAGCAGGTAATATGAGTGAACCCTTCATTTGCATATAAATGCAGCAACAATAACAAGGAATTTCACAGGATTTTATAACTTTTGGAGAAATGGATGACACAACATATATTGAGTTTTTTCACGCCCTTTATGAATAACCTAAAACAACTTGATTTTGAGTTCCTTTAACCCCACCTAACACTTAAAATATATAACATAGTAACTACTACTACTACTTGTTAATTTGCTGTATTGAACTTATTTAAACAGATTGTTGATAAGCTTCTAGTATGTAGTTGGATGAAAAGACTTCCATGTGGTTTAAACATTACAGGTGAAACAAAAAAAAAATCTGTTTTCCAGTATTTGTGTTTAGTAATATGCTCACTCATTTTTCAGTTATGCAGAATATATTTGTGCTTCATTTAAAATGTAATAACATACACCAATAACCAACATATTCCTTATGAAACTGTTCTCTCAAAATAATTAGTTGAATAAGCTTATGTGCATTATATGTATGAATTATTTTCTGTGGGGAAATGGAAATTGTGTAAGCACTTCCAAGAAGTAAGACAGTCTTTGAAAAAACAAAAATAATTAGAAACTGGTTAAATAAGTAAAAGTTTATTTTGTGTTTTGGAATAAAAATGTTTTGATTATTCAGTTTGCGTTGGGATATATATATTAAAGAGATGTATAATTTTTCCAAGTGATAAGTCACTTAGACTCAATCTAATTGACATCAGGAGAGCAGTTCCTCTGAAAAAAACTCCCCTTAAATGTAATTTAAAAACACTTCAAACCTCATGTTATCCTATAAATGTTTAAGGGCATTACTCAAAGGATAAATTATAACAGTCAGAGTACTTTTCTGAATTACGTGATGGTTTTGCTATGAAGATGAGATAAACAACTTGTTTTCTCTTCAGATTCACACATTTTATATTTGTTATCCTTACTGTACCATTTAGCTGTAAATCTTAATGCCGCTAATAATACGTTTGGGCCTCATTCAATTGCGATTTGGCCAATTGACTAGGGCTCCATATAAGCACAGGGCATATTTTTTTACAGAAGTTTTTAGTTAGTGAACTTTTATCCAAAAGCATGTATTAAATTGATTGCTACCTTGTTTTTGTGAAGGAGCTTGTGTACTTCAATGAGACTATAGGGTCACCCAAGATCAGCAGGTCATAGCAGAAAGGTCAGACAAATTGTGGTCCACTGGAGAAGGAAATGGCAACCAACTCCAGTATCTTAAAAGCTTTGACAAGAAAACCTTATGGATAAGCACAACTAAATACATAATGATAGATGTGCTGCGGTCCATAAGGTCACAGAGAGTCAGACATGACTCAATGACTAAACAACAACAAAAACATTTTGCTGCCCTATTTTTTAGGAGGAAGGTCATTGTCATTTATCATGTTCTATGCTCTTCTTGATCTTTTGACACAAACAGCACAGAAATTATTGTGCACTAAAATGAACACTAAACGTGTTCCATATTTTTATTGCATACATTAACTCTTCGATGTGAAAATTAATTATATTAGATGGAATGTCCACATTAAAACATTACGTTTAGTTCTATGTTATTTTAGTATATGTTTTTTTTAAAAAGTAATCAAATTGTCTGCATTATTAAATTGCGATTCGGCCAATTGAAAAGGGCTTTATATAAGCACATAGTATATTTTTTTACAGAAGTATTTAGTTAGTGAACTTCATTCCAAAAGCAAAGTCTTCACTAACTAAAAACTTCTGTAAAAAAAAAAATGCTACGTGATTATATAGAGCCCTATTTAATTGGCCAAATCACAATTTAATAAGGCTGATAATCCTTAGCTTTAGAATTAGCTTTCAATCTTATTACTTTTTGACAATCAATTTAGTCCTTAATGGACCTGTGTACGCTCTTTTCATATTAGACCTATTTCTTTAGTTCACCATTAATTAACATCAAAAATACATGTGCATGCTTGACTTTGGACTGTGGTTGGTGGTGGGGAGCAGAGGCTGGAGAGACCCCAATCTTTTTATTTCAATAATTATTGTCAAACAAAGCCAGTGTTGTTACAAACATTTTGCTTATTAAAGTTTTACAATATTTAAGAAGGAATTTTTTGTTATGCTGGGTATATTATTTGTTAAACACTGATAGAACACATTTCAACATTTTCTATTTTCTAAATTAAAAAGTTGTAAGAAGGTCTATAACAATCTTGATACAATAAACAATGCTGGTTGAGATCATATGTTGCAAATAACAATACCGATTTTAGATTTAAAATATCAATGTTACATAGTATTTTTAAGGTTGAAAAAAGACTTTCAGTCCATCAAGTTCAAGCTTTTAAGATCTCCTTTGATCTGCAATATGCGGATTAACTATTAATTCATTAGTTGTTAATTAATTATTAATCAATTATTTAATGATTTTTTTTTTTTTTTTAATTATTAATTAGTCCAGAGGAAGGCAAATAAAAAAAAAAAAAACGAGACTTAGCCAATTGTCTAAAGGGGAAATGTTAAATTTGGATCATTACTGTCTCTCTAATTATCCATGATAACCCTGAATACCCTTTTTAATTAGAAATAAATCTAGTCCCCTTTTAAAGTTATCTATCGAATCCGCTGTCACCACCTCCTCTGGTAGAGAATTCCACAGATTAAACACCCTTACTGTGAAGAACCCTTTTCTTTCTTTGAGGTGGAATCTTTTTACTTCTAACCTCAAGGGATGTCCTCTTGTCAGTTGAAAACCTCTTGGCACAAAAAGCTCCCCAGACAAATCTTTATACTGACCCTGGATGTATTTATATAAGGTAATCATATCTCCTCTTAGACGCCTTTTTTCTAGAGAAAATAAGTTTAATTTTTATTTAGTCTTTCTTCATAACTTAGCCCCTCCATTCCCCTTATTAGTTTGGTTGCCCATCTCTGTACCTTTTCCAGCTCTAAAATGTCCTTTTTATGAAGTGATGCCCAAAATTGTACTCCATATTCCAAATGAGGGCGTACTAGAGATTTGTATAGTGGCAGAATTATATTTGCTTCCCTGGCTTCTATACCTTTCTTAATACATGCTAATATTTTATTTGCCTTTGCAGCTGCTGCTTGGCTTTGAGCACTGTTACCTAGGTGGTTGTCCACAAGCACTACCAAATCCCTTTCAATATCTGATACACCTAGATTTGCTCCATTAAGATTATAAATTGCATGGCTATTTTTCCTTCCCAGATGCATAACCTTACATTTATTCGTATTAAATCTCATCTGCCATTTAGATGCCCATTCCTCAATTTTATGTAAATTCCTTTGTAGGGAAAGCACATCACTATCTACCTTGCACAACTTCATGTCATCAGCGAAAATGGAGACACCACACTCCAATCCTACCTCTAAGTCATTAATAAATATGTTAAAAAGGAGAGGACCTAATACTGAACCCTGAGGAACTGTTCCATTTACAACAACCCTTTGCTTCCAGTCTTTTAGCCAGCTCTCAATCCATGAGCAGATATTTACTGCAATTCCTGTATCCCTTAGTTTGCCCAATAGTCTCCCATGTGGCACTGTATCAAAAGCCTTTGCAAAATCCAAAAAGACTACATCCACTGAGTTGCCTTGATCCAGGTTCCTACTAACCTCCTCATAGAAACTAATTAGATTTGTTTGACATGACCTATCCCTCATAAACCCATGTTGACTCCTACTTATAATCCTGTTCAAATAGACATATTCTTGTATATTATCCCTTATTAACCCTTCTAAAAGCTTCCCCACTACAGAAGTGAGGCTCACTGGTCTATAATTCCCCGGATTTGCTCTTGCTCCCTTTTTAAATATAGGTATCACATCAGCTTTTCTCCAGTCATCTGGTAGAGACCCTGTGTTGAGTGAATCTTGAAAAATTAAATATAATGGTTTGGCTATTACAGAACCCAGTTCCCTTAGTACCCTTGGATGTATTCCATCAGGACCCGGGGCTTTATTAACATTTATTTTTTCCAACCTCTTTTGGATTACTTCCTGTGTTAACCAATTATTTGGCAAAGGTAGTGTAGCCCCATTATGTCGCAGTGTCCCAACCACTGGTACCTCCCTTGTGTATACCGAGGAAAAGAACCTATTTAGCTCATCTGCCTTTTCCTGGTCACTAATTTTCAGCCAGCCTGTTTCACATTGTAATGTTCCTATAGCTTCCTTCCTCGCCTTCTTCCCATTAATATACTTATAAAATATTTTAGGGTTAGTCTTACTCTCTTTTGCAATTAATTTTTCATTTTCTATTTTAGCCAGTCTAATCGCGCTTTTGCAAGCCTTGTTGATTTCCTTGTATTCCCGTAAAGCAGTCTCTGTCCCCTCTTGTTTGTATAATTTAAATGCCTGTTTTTTACTCCGTATCTTGATCTTTAAATCATTGTTAAGCCACATGGGTTGTGATTTACTCCTTTTACTTTTATTCACACACGGTATATGCCGATGTGTATGTATATTTAGTAAGGATTTAAATGTTGTCCATTTATGTTCAGTGTTTTTACCTATCAGTTCTCTGTCCCAGTCTATACTTTGTATTGCTGCCCTTAGACCGTTAAAATCTGCCCTTTTAAAATTAAGAGTTTTTGTTGGCCCCTTAAAATGTTGTTTTTTTAATTCAATCTCAAATGAGACTGTGTTGTGATCACTGTTTCCCAAAGGTTGCCCTATTTCAACATTTGATACAATATCAATATTATTTGTAATGAGTAAATCTAAGATAGCTTCATTTCTAGTAGGCTCCTGTATAACCTGGGCCAGATAATGATCCCTGAGTGTACTCAAGAACCTGCTCCCCTTAGCTGAACTGCTGGTCTCATTTATCCAGTTTATTTCAGGGTAATTAAAATCTCCCATTATTAGAACTTGCCCGTGCTTAGCTGCATTTCCAATCTGTAACAATAATTGTATTCCTCACTTTCAGCTATATTTGGGGGTTTATAGCATACTCCTACTAATATTCTTTTGGAATTTGCTGCTCCGCTATTTAACTCTACCCACAAACATTCAACTTTATCACTAGGTCCACCAGAAATATCTTCTCTGACTATAGCCTTAAATTCAGGCTTAACATACAGACAAATCCCTCCTCCTCGTTTACCATTGCCTCTATCTTTCTTAAATAGGTTATAACCATCCAGATTAACAGTCCAGTCATGAGATTCATCCCACCACGTTTCGGTAATGCCTATTAAATCCCATTTTTCATTAATTACTAATAATTCTAACTCTCCCATTTTTCCTGGCAAGCTTCTGGCATTAGCAAGCATACACCTTATGTTATGAGTCTGTAGTTCTGAAGTGCCTGCCACTGTACTTGAGTTACTTAGTACTACCTCCCTATTGACTATACTACCCCTCCCCCATCTCCTCCCATATGAGTTGTTAATTCATCCCTTATACCCTCTACACTTTCTACCCCATTACTTATATCTAGTCCCTCCCCCCCACCTACTAGTTTAAAAACTCCTCCAGCCTCTCTACCATCCTATCCCCTAGTACAAAAGCTCCCTCATCATTAAGGTGCAATCCATCCCTACTGTAGAGATTGTACCGAAGTGAGAAGTCAGCCCAGTGCTCTAAAAAGCCAAACCCCTCCTTAGTGCACCACATCTTTAGCCACGCATTAACCTCCCTAATCTCCTTCTGCCTCCCTGGGCTAGCACGTGGCACTGGTAGTATCTCAGAAAATACTACCTTGGAGGTCCTTGCCTTCGGCTTATTACCTAGCTCTCTAAAAGCATTCTTTAGGACACTCCATCTACCACTAACTTTGTCATTGGTACCAATATGTACCAAGACCGCCGGTTCATTTCCAGCCTCTCCCAATAATTTGTCTACCCGATCCACAACATGACGAACCCGAGCACCCGGGAGACAGCAAACTGTTCGATTGCTGGGATCTGGGTGACAAATCACCCTGTCTACCTTCCTAATAATAGAGTCCCCTAAAACCAAAACCTGTCTGTTCTGCCTATTCTGCCCTCCCTCTTCTCCAGTAGAGCTGTTCGCCCGACTGTTAGAGGGAACAGCTCTATCTGGCATTGCCATTCCTGAATGGACATCGCCAACAGTTTCACTCAATCTGGTAAATCTGTTGTTGTTTGCCAACTCAGAACTGGCCTGCCTCCTCCTGTTCCCCCTGCTTCCCCTTGTAACTGTAACCCAGCTGCCTCCCTGGACATCCTCACTAGCCCCAGCTCCACCCTCCATGCTAGGCCCAGCTAAACTGTGCTCAGTGAGCACCAACCCCCTTTCCAGTGGAGCAATATCACTAAGTGCTGCAATTCTCCTCTCCAGATCTCCAACTTGAGCTTCCAGAGAGGCAACATGCTCACACCTCTCACAGAGGTATGGACCCTGGATCATCTGTTCCAGTATTGCATACATATGACAGGATGTACACTGAATAAGGTTGCCACTGGACTGACTCATAATTATTATTATTGTCTACGAAATTTCAGTGGGAAAAATAAAGAATATAATATTATATATTTATATAAAGTTTTCCTCCTTTGCACTATAAATTTGCCCTCCCTATTCTTTGAAGGCCCTCCTTTTATTTAAACTCCTAGGCTTTTACTAGAATTGCACTTGATACTGAAAATGTTTGCAAGCTCACAAGTTCCCCTTCTCCGGTTTCTATTAATTTCTGCCTTCTCGCCTGGGAACAATTAGTGCACTCTGCAATTTATCAGCCTTTACTTGTAAGGTAAATCCACTTGTAAACAGGCCCCAAACCAGCTCACAAATCCTTTATCCTAGTTTAACAGTCAAGCCACACCCCTCTCACCTGGGCACACTTAGTGCACTCTGCAGTTTATCAGCCTTTACTTGTAAGGTAAATCCACTTGTAAACAGACCCCAAACCAGCTCACAAACCTTTTATACAAGTTTAACAGTCAAGCCACACCCCTCTCACCTGGGCACAATTAGTGCACTCTGCAGTTTATCAGCCTTTACTTGTAAGGTAAATCCACTTGTAAACAGACCCCAAACCAGCTCACAAACCTTTTATACAAGTTTAACAGTCAAGCCACACCCCTCTCACCTGGGCACAATTAGTGCACTCTGCAGTTTATCAGCCTTTACATTTTAAGGTAAATCCACTTGAAAACAGACCCCAAACCAGCTCACAAACCCTTTATACAAGTTTTACAGTCAAGCCACACCCCTCTCACCTGGGCACAATTAGTGCACTCTGCAGTTTATCAGCCTTTACTTTTTAAGGTAAATCCACTTGTAAACAGGCCCCAAACCGGCTCACAAACCTTTTATACAAGTTTAACAGTCAAGCCACACCCCTCTCACCTAGGCACACTTAGTGCACTCTGCAGTTTATCAGCCTTTACTTGTAAGGTAAATCCACTTGTAAACAGACCCCAAACCAGCTCACAAACCTTTTATACAAGTTTAATAGTCAAGCCACACCCCTCTCACCTGGGCACAATTAGTGCACTCTGCAGTTTCTCAGCCTTTACTTTTTAAGGTAAATCCACTTGAAAACAGACCCCAAACCAGCTCACAAACCTTTTATACAAGTTTAACAGTCAAGCCACACCCCTCTCACCTGGGCACAATTAGTGCACTCTGCAGTTTATCAGCCTTTACTTTTTAAGGTAAATCCACTTGAAAACAGACCCCAAACCAGCTCACAAACCCTTTATACAAGTTTAACAGTCAAGCCACACCCCTCTCACCTGGGCACAATTAGTGCACTCTGCAGTTTATCAGCCTTTACTTTTTAAGGTAAATCCACTTGTAAACAGTTTCACATAACATATTATAAAAATGGAAAGGAAATGAAAAGAAAGGAAAGAATGATACATTTTTTTAACTTTGAAAAAACAAACAATACAATAACTTGTCCTAAGAGCAAATCGGAATCTTTATATATAATGCAAATATCTATTGTACCTGGTTCGACCAGGAAGGGACCGACAACCAGTCACTCACCAAGGCAGTACTACGAGTCCATCCGGCTCCTGGGGTCGATGAAAGGGGATCCAGGTTTATTTTTGCGGGGAGTTTAGACAGGCTTATATAGGTAAAATATAATTATCTGTTTAAATAATGTCTATAGCTTGCGTTGAGGAGAGCCATGGGTTCCATATTTCTAGAAATTGAGGGTATGTGTTTGCTAAAGAATGCGACAGTTGGTCATGAATCATTATGGTATTTAACTTATTGATTACATCTTGAATGTTTAAAGTAGAAGACTTCCATTTTTGGGCTATGAGACTTTTTGTTTGAGACGTTGTTGATTTTAGAGAACTAGGTAATAAGCTGGAGGCAAGGACCTCCAAGGTAGTATTTTCTGAGATACTACCAGTGCCATGTGCTAGCCCAGGGAGGCAGAAAGAGCTTAGGGAGGTTAATGCGTGGCTAAAGATGCGGTGCATTAAGGAGGGGTTTGGGTTTTTAGAGCACTGGGCTGACTTCTCACTTTTGTAAAATCTCTACAGTAGGGATGGATTGCACCTTTATGATGAGGGAGCTTTTGTGCTAGGGGATTGGATGGTAGAAAGGCTGGAGAAGTTTTTAAACTAGTAGGTGGGGGGGGGGACTAGATATAAGTAATGGGGTAGAAAAGTGTAGAGGGTATAAGGAATAAATTAACAACTCAGAGGGGAGGAGATGGGGGGAGGGGTAGTATAGTCAATAGGGAGGTAGTACTAAGTAACTCAAATACAGTGGCAGGCACTTCAGAACTACAGGCTCATAGCATAAGGTGTATGCTTGCTAATGCCAGAAGCTTGCCAGGAAAAATGGGAGAGTTAGAATTATTAGTATTTAATTAATTAATGAGATTTAATAGGCATTACCGAAATGTGGTGGGATGAATTTCATGACTGGACTGTTAATCTGGATGGTTATAACCTATTTAGGAAAGATAGAGGCAATGGTAAATTAGGAGGAGGGATTTGTCTGTATGTTAAGCCTGAATTTAAGCCCACAGTCAGAGAAGATATTTATGGTGGACCTAGTGATAAAGTTGAATGTTTGTGGGTAGAGTTAAATAGCGGAGCAGCAAATTTCAAAAGAATATTAGTAGGAGTATGCTATAAACCCCCAAATATAGCTAGCTGAACGTGAGGAAATACAATTATTGTTACAGATTGAAAATGCAGCTAAGCATGGACATGTTCTAATAATGGGAGATTTTAATTACCCTGAAATAAACTGAATAAATGAGACCAGCAGTTCAGCTAAGGGGAGCAGGTTCTTGAGTACACCAGGGATCATTATCTGGCCCAGGTTATACAAGAGCCTATTAGAAATTAAGTTATATTAGATTCAGTCATCACAAATAATATTGATATAGTATCAAATGTTTGAATAGGGCAGCCTTTGGGAAACAGCGATCACAACACAGTCTCATTTGAGATTGAATTAAAAAAAACTAAATTTTAAGGGGCCAACAAAAACTCTTAAGTTTAAAAGGGCAGATTTTAGCGGTCTAAGGGCAGCAACACAAAGTATAGACTGGAACACAGAACTGATAGGTAAAAACACTGAACATAAATGGACAACATTTAAATTTGTACTAAATATACATACACATCGGCATATACCGTGTGGGAATAAAAGTAAAAGGAGTAACTCCCATCTAGTGTGGCTTAACAATGATTTAAAGATCAAGATACAGAGTAAAAAACAGGCATTTAAATTATACAAACAAGAGGGGACAGAGACTGCTTTACATGAGTACAAGGAAATCAACAAGGCTTGCAAAAGCGCTATTAGATTGGCTAAAATAGAAAATTAAAAATTAATTGCAAAAGAGAGTAAGACTAACACTTAAAATATTTTTTAAGTATATTAATGGGAAGAAGGCGAGGAAGGAAGCTATAGGAGCATTACAATGTGACACAGGCCGTCTGAAAATTAGTGACCAGGAAAAGGTAGATGAGCTAAATAGGTTCTTTTCTTCAATATACAAAAGGGAGGTCCCAGTGATTGGGACACTGCAATATAATGAGGCTACACTACCTTTGCCAACTAATTGGTTAACACAGGAAGTAATCCAAAAGAGGTTGGAAAAAAAACTGTTAATAAAGCCCTGGGTCCTGATGGAATACATAACGGGTACTGAGGGAACTGGGTTCTGTAATAGCCAAACCATTATATAATTTTTTTCAAGATTCACTCAACACAGGGTCTCTACCAGATGACTGGAGAAAAGCTGATGTGATACCTATATTTATAAAGGGAGCAAGAGCAAATCCGGGGAATTATAGACCAGTGAGCTTCACTTCTGTAGTGGAGAAGCTTTTAGAAGGGTTAATAAGAGATAATATACAAGAATATATCTATTTGAACAGGATTATAAGAAGAAGTCAACATGGATTTATGAGGGATAGGTCATGTCAAACAAATCTAATTAGTTTCTATGAGGAGGTTAGTAGGAACCTGGATCAAGGCAACTTAGTGGATGTAGACTTTTTGGATTTTGCAAAGGCTTTTGACACAGGGCCACATGGGAGACTATTGTGCAAACTAAGAGATACAGGAATTGCAGTAAATAGCAAAGGGTTGTTGTAAATGGAACATACTCCGATAGGACTAATGTGGTAAGTGGGGTTCCTTAAGGGTTCAGTATTAGGTCCTCTTCTTTTTAACATATTTATTAATGACTTAGATGTAGGATTGGAGTGTGGTGTCTCCATTTTCGCTTATGACACGAAGTTATGCAAGGTAATTAAATCAGATAATGGTGTGCTTTCCCAAAAAGGATTTACATAAAATTGAGGCATGTGCATCTAAATGGCAGAGGAGATTTAATTTCAATAAATGTAAAGTTATGCATCTGGGAAGGAAAAATAGCCAATAAATCTGCTTTTATTCCCATTGCATAATTTACATTATATATATATATATATATATATATATATATATATATATATTATATACATGTATATGAATGTAACTTAATATACAGCCAAGAGGAATAAGTACCCGCAACTAGTACTTGAGATTATATACACTGTTTATATACTCCTATATTGAATTTACCAAACATAGATTGTATTAACATAAATTGTTAATCTATACTTGATAAGTTTGTATCCATTGCTTATTGATTTGATACATTGATCTATCCAAATATAAAGTATTTTAAGACTAACGGTTATCCAAAAAGATTGTAATACACATCATATAGATTGTATTGTGATTTATCTAAATATCAAAGCTTACAAGTGTAGATTCTTCTAATTGTTGATCTTTGATATTTACTGTTATACTCCAAGAAAAAATGAATGTCAAAAAAGTTATAAATTGATTTGCAGGTCAATGAGTTAAATAAGTACTTGGTGGCAAAACCCTTGTAGCAATCACAGAGGTCATACGTTTCTTGTAGTTGGCCACCAGGTTTGTACACATTTCAGGAGGGGTTTTGTCCCACTTCTTTTTGTAGATCCTCTCCAAGTCATCAAGGTTTCAAAGCTAATGTTTGGCAACTTGAACCTTCAGCTCCCTCCACAGATTTTCTGTGGGATTAAGGTCTACATGCTGTCTAAGCCACTCCAGGACCTTAATGTGCTTCTTATTGAGCCACTCCTTTGTTGCCTTGGCTGTGTGTTTTGTGTCATTATCATGCTGGAATGCCCATCCACTACCCTTTTTTAATGCCCTGGCTGAGGGAAGGAGGTTCTCACCCACGATTTGACTGTACTTGGCCCTGTCCATCGTCCCTTTGATGCTGTGCAGTTGTACTGTCCCTTTAGTTGAAAAACACTCCGAAAGCATAATGTTTCCACCTCGATGTATGATGGTGGGGATGGGGTTCTTGGGGTTATAGGCAGCATTATTCAACCTCCAAACATGGTGAGTTGAGTTGATGCCAAAGAGCTCGATTTTGGTCTCATCCTACTACTACCCAGTTCTCCTCTGAATCATTCAGATGTTCACTCGCAAACTTCAGACGGGCCTGTAAATGTGATTTCTTGAGCAGGTGGAACTTGCGGGCGCTGCAGGATTTCAGTCCTTCATGGCGTAGTGTGTTACCAATTGTTTTCTTGGTGACTATGGTCCCAGGTGCCTTGAGATCATTACACTACGCCGTGAAGGACCGAAATCTTGCAGCGCCCGCAAGGTCTGCCTGCTCAAGAAAGCACATGTACAGGCCCCTGAAGTTTACCAGTGAACATCTGAATGATTCAGAGGAAAACTGGGTAAAAGTGTTGTAGTAAGATGAGACCAAAATCGAGCTCTTTGGCATATGAAAAGTCTACACACCCCTGTTAAGTCTACACACCCCTGTTAAGTAGATATGAAAAGTCTACACACCCCTGTTAAAATGTCAGGTTTCTGTGCTGTAAAAAAATGAGACAAAGATAAATCATTTCAGAACTTTTCTCACCTTTAATGTGACCTATACAACTCAATTGAAAAACAAACTAAAATATTTTAGGTAGAGGGAAGAACAAATATAAAAATAAAATAGTAAGATTACATAAGTATGCACACCCTTAAACTAATACTGTGTTGAAGCACCTTTTGATTTTATTACAGCACTCAGTCTTTTTGGGTATGAGTCTATCAGCATGGCACATTTTGACTTGGCAAGATTTGCCCACTCTTCTTTGCAAAAACACTCCAAATCTGCCAGATTGCAAGGGCATCTCCTGTGCACAGCCCTCTTCAGATCACCCCACAGATTTTCAATCGGATTCAGGTCTGGGCTCTGGCTGAGCCATTCCAAAACTTTAATCTTCTTCTGGTGAAGCCATTCCTTTGTTGATTTGGATGTATGGTTTGGGTCGTTGTCATTCTGAAAGATGAAGTTCCTCTGTAGGCCTCTTGGTAGCCTCCCAGACCAGTTTTCTTCTCGTCTTTTCATCAATTTTGGAGGGAGCTCCAGTTCTTGGTAATGTCACTGTTGTGCCATATTTTCTCCACTTGATGATGTCTTCACTGTGTTCCATGATATATCTAATGCCTTGGAAATTCTTTTGTACCCTTCTCCTGACATATCTTTTAACAATGAGATCCCTCTGATGCTTTTGAAGCTCTCTGTGGACCATTGCTTTTGCTGTGGGATGCGACTCAGAAAATTTCAGGAAAGACCAACTAGAGCAGCTGAACTTTATTTGGGTTTAATCAGAGGCACTTTAAATGATGGCAGGTGTATGCTAACTCCTATTTAACATGTTTTGGAATGTGATTGCTCAATTCTAAACACAGCTACATCCCCAGTTATAAGAGGGTGTGCAGACTTATGCAACCACATTATTTTTCTTTTTTTTCCTTCCCTCCACCTAAAAGATTTCAGTTTGTTTTTCAATTGAGTTGTACAGTTTATAGGTCACATTAAAGGTGGAAAAAGTTCTGAATAGATTTATCTTTGTCTAATTTTTACAGCACAGAAACCTGACATTTTAACATTTTTTACATTTAAGGGTATATATATATATATATATATATATATATATATATATATATATATATATATATATATATATATATATATATATATATATATAAATTATGCAATGGGAATAATAGCAGATTTATTTTCCTAATCAATTACAAATCTATCATTGATATTTATTGCTGATAGACTAAGAAGAATTATTTGGTCATTTTTCATTGTTTTATAATATGTTTTAAAATTATGCAATAAAAGTTATACATTTTAGAATGATGGTCTATGTAGGTATTCATTAACTTTAAATAAAGTAATCTTTTGGAGACCATAATAGGTGTATGTATATTTCTCTCTATGGTTGTTTCTTAGTTGTTTTACACTTGTCGCCCAATATGTCCTCAGTAATTTGAATGTATTATATATAATATACTATAATATAAATGTGACTGTACTAGGGTTATTTAGAATTGTATATTATTATAGAGGACTTTTTCTCCTTGGATTCAATGTTTCACAATTCTTTATCAAGAAAGATTTCAGCCACAACTGCCAGAAGAATTGTTCGGAATACAAAGAAAAACCCACGGGTAAGGAGAAATACGGGCTGCTCTGGAAAAAGACAGTGTGGTTGTTTCACGGTGCACAATACACTGATAATTGAATAAAAATTAGCTGCATGGTAAAGTTGCCAGAAAGAAGCTTTTACTGTGTCAATGCCACAAAAAAGTCCAGTTAAAATATGCCCGACAACACCTTGACATGCCTCACAGCTTCTGGCACACTGTAATTTGGAGTGACGAGACCAAAATAAAGCGTTATGGTCACAAATAGAAGCGCAATATGTTTGGAGAGGGGTCAACAAGGCCTATAGTGAAAAGATCCCCACTGTGAAGCATGGTGGTGGCTCACTGATGTTTTTGGGGGGTCTGAGCTCTAAAGGCATGGGGAATCTTGTCAAAATTGATGGCAAGATGAATGCAGCATGTTATCAGAAAATACTGGCAGACAATTTACATCTTCGGCATGAAGGCTGCGCATGAGATGCTCTTGGACTTTCCAGCATGACAATGACCCTAAGCACAAGGCCAAGTTAACCCTCCAGTGGTTACAGCAGAAAAAGGTGAAGGTTGTGGAGTGGCCATCACAGTCACCTGACCTTAATGTCACTCTGGGGAGATTTCAAACGTGTTGTTCATGGAGATGACCAAAGACTTTACATGACCTGAAGGCATTTTGCCAAGACAAATGGACAGCTATACCACATGCAAGAATTAGGGGCCTCATAGACAACTATTACAAAAGACTGCACACTGTCATTGATGCTAAAGGGGGCAATACACAGAATTAAGAACTAAGGGTATGTAAACTTTTGATCAGGGATATTTGGGTGATTTCTGTTATCATTATGATTTAAAAAGGAGCCAAACAACCATATGATAATAAATAACTTCATATGATCACTATCCTTCAATAAAATGTTTTTTTTTTTTTGCATGATCAGTCATATTTTCAAAATAAATGCCTAAATTTCCCAATTTTGGCCAGGGTATGCAAGTTTTGAGCACAACTGTGTATATACAGTATCTCTGTTCCCCTGCTAAAGCTAGTTACGTGTAGTTGTTCCTGCACTCCCTACTCATTAAAATATTTATGACATATATTTAAATCATAGACTTAAATTTGTATATCCTTGGTGCATGACACCTATTTATGTATAAAAAAATACATTTTAATATGGTATTTCTAAAATCCAGAATATATACCACTGACTAGTATCAACAATTTATAAATTTGAATATGTGAATCCTATGTATCCAGATAGTATCCAATTATAAAGAGAGCAATAATTGTTAATCATATATGCATTCCACATATACACAATGACACTGTTAATCATAGGCGTGCACAGGGTTAGAATTAATCTTGTGAATAAAATACTAGTAAACACAAAATAAGCATCAAGCAAACACATTGTTGTATAATAAAAGTGATATTATAGATAGGCTTGTAAGGTTAATATACACAACACCCCTATCATACATACAGTACAACCACTGCAGCAAAAATGCAGTAAAATACTTGAAGTTCTGGTGTGTATTTCCATGCCAAATCACGTGTGCCAAAATGTTAAAACAAGCTGCTTTGTCCTACTGAAAAAAGAATTGCCAACGGGCCGTTTTGTTCAACACATGAACTTCTTCTGAGGCTGAAATGATGGCTGTTACACAGGGCTATTTAAAGCCCATAGCATTTGCGTTTCATTAGTGTATGTGGTGACGTCATTGCGTCACTGCGTAATTCAAAGGAACTTTATTGAATGTTTTTGAGGGCATACAGACGGACACACAAACCTGGTTCGTCTTGTGACGTCATTACGTCACTACCTTATTCAATAAATCAAAACTTTATGAAGATCTGGAGATGTTCAGCCAAACAAATAAGGCTACTTGGACGAATAACGCAGTGAGGTTATTCAAGTGTTTTAAAACTTTATTAGGATTGTGATTGTCCTCTTTAGACCTGAATAGATTACTGTAATAATTAAACAATGAAGCATTGAATTGATGAAATAGAATGAAATGTAATAAAATGAAATATAGAGAAAGAAATAGATTCCATTGTATCTATACATGATATAATATATAATGTATAGAATGCAATACTAAAGTGAAACGATGTTCATATAATGAAAAATGTGTTTGAATACAATGAAGGATAATAAAATAGAAAATAGAATAGAGTGAAACATACAGATAAAAAATATAAAAATATGATAATAAGAATTTGTGAGGAAGGGGGGAGTGATGACTTATTGTGAACTTTCCGTCAATTCAGGAAAAGGATTTTAGAACATGTTAATTCTATCATAAAAGACACTTCTGTGTCTCGCTACATGCAATACACATGCCCATATTTGGCCACACAATACACATAAAGAGAACAATAGGTGTGGTCACACCTCCCCGAGGCTCCCTGACAACTTTGATACAATCAGACATTGATTCAATTACACTTCTTTGTTCTTATCTGAGAATGAAAACACTGTATACAATAGACTTCCTTTATCTGTAACCGGATTCTCTGTAATAGGATTATCTATTAGCCTAGTAGCTGTGATATTCTGAGCCAATATATTCTGTAGAACATTGAACAACATATCTACAGTACAGCAATGTGATCATATTTTAACCAAGAATTAAATAACCATAAAATAGGGTAAAACAGTGATGGGTTCCGTTACACACCTCCCCCGTGACCATAAGCCGGCATACACGGTCTGATCCCAACGGATCGGCCTGGGGATGTCCGGACAAAACGATTTGTTGGTCACTTCTACAGTTTGACAACCCATCAGCATTACTGCAATTCACATTTCCTCACATTTCAAGAACAAAACAAAAGCACACTTCATACAGCATTCACAGCAATAAACATTTCAAGGGGAAGGAAAATACATTTTACAAACTGGTTTCAGACAATTAAATAATGAAGCCGAGAAGCATCAGCCTTCCACATGAACTGAAGTCCTTTAGCAAAACCATCCCAAGTTGCAGAGTACATTCCTCCCCCAGCTCGTGGTCGGGCCCCTATTGCACAGGGCCCACTGTTCTTCCCCTGTACACCCACACAAAAAAATCCAGGATCCCATCCCAACAATCCAGGATCCCAGTGTCCAAAAGGTGGGCCACAATCTCTGTCCCATAGAAACTCCTTTCCATATACAAGGTTCCCGCTCATCCATTCTATCGTCGGCTAATGCTTGGTACTTTTGGAGGTTGGGGTCCTGTCTAGTTTCCCTCCCAAGCTCTTCGGGGTTGTCCCATGCTATGGGTCTCTCTGTGGCATAAGTGCTAAGTGTCTGCTTGTGGCTTACCTGGGTCTCCCGACCTGTTGTAGGATTGTCCTCGGTACGGGTCTGTGAGCGGGTGACCACAGGGTAAGCTTCTCCTGTGGTGGGGGTCTGGGGCTCAAAAGCAGACGTGAGCCTCCCCAGATCGTTCCCCAATAAAACCTCCACTGGTAACTGCGGCATCAACCCCACCTCCACATGCCCTGCCCCCGCTCCCCAATGCAAATTAACCCTTGCAGTGGGTAGCCGGTATACTGCTCCCCCGGCTACCCTGACGGCCACAGTCTTGTTAAGTTTAGCCTGGTCTGAAACCAGGTGACTTTTTACCAAGGTGATGGTAGCCCCTGAGTCTCGCAGCCCTTGGACCGCTTTACCCTCCAGGTATACGGTCTGCCTGTGATGCTGCCGATTATCAGCATTGGCCTGGACTGGATTTGCCTCGTGCAGCACCTCCCATTGTTCCACGGTTGTAATGGGAACAGCTGAACCATATGGCGTGGCTACTATGTCCTGGTAGTGGCGGGCTGCGGCTGCTCTCGGTGGTGGTGGTGGGCCTGGACGTATCCAGGTGGACCGGTCTCGCAGCTGGGGACATTCCCTTTTATAGTGTCCCCATTTCTGGCAGTGGTGACAGGGGCCAGAAGCGGGCTGGCGGAAACGTGGCTGTGCAGCGGGCGGTGGTGGCAGTGTTTTCGGTGCGGCTGGGGTGTAGCTGGTTCCCCCAAAGGTTTTAAAAGGAGTCTTTGGTGTTACAGGTTTTTGCTGCCTGCGTGCATCTAGGTACTCATCTGCCTTCCTGGCAGCTTCAGTGAGGGAGGTAGGGTTTTGGTCTCTTACCCACTCTTGTACCTCGCCAGTTACTCCCTCATAAAACTGCTCCAACAGCATCATCTGTATCACATCCTCCATGGACCGTGCCTTGCTCGCTTGTACCCACCCAATTGCTGCCCTTTGTAGCCTGCATGCCCACTCTGCGTGTGAGTCTTTTTCCACCTTCTTTAAGTCCCTGAATCTCCGCCGGTATGCTTCTGGTGTTATAGCATACCTGGCCAGAATAATTTCCTTTACTTTGTTATAGTTCCTTATTTCCTCATTAGGTACAGTACGATATGCCTCGGCTGCCCTCCCAGTTAGCCTTCCTGCCAAAATCGGTACCCAGTCCTCTGTGCTGATTCTATGCAGGGCACACAGTCTTTCAAAATCCTGCAGGAAAGCGTCTATATCTTCCTCTGCCTCCACATACGTTTTAAAAGCCTGGTATGGTATCTTAGGCTTACCTTCTTGTGGCATATTTATTGCAGAGCTGCGTTCTGGGGCTGTTTGTCTCCTCAACATAAATTCCTGGACTTCTGTCATGGTCCTTGAAATAATTTCTGTTGAAGGTTGTTCCCCATAAAAAGACAACAGAAATTGTACCTGCCTCCGGAACTCCACTTGTTCCTAATTTTCTCCCGAATCCCCCTGTTCGGGAACCGAATCTCCGTCCATTCGGTACTCCTCCATCAGCTCAGTAATGAGTACCGCTTTCTTCTTATTGCTGGCTTGTATACCCCTTGCCTCCAGGAGGTCTTTTAGCGTGGAGCGTTTTAGTGTGGCAAAATCAATCTCCATCCGTACTCCATTTATGCTTGTTCCTCTGTGAGTCTGGATCCCAGCGCTGCCAACCAATGTAGCGGAGAGGCAATATTCCCCAGGGTATCTCCGCTTATAATCCCAGTGAGGCTCAGGAACAAGTAAATGGTAAATCCACAGGCAAGGTTTCCAACAGGTAAAATAATAGCAATATCCCAACCGCAATCCCAATAACTGGACGACACACAGTTTCAGGAGCAGAACTACCTTTATTTTGTCATATGCAGAAATATTTATACACATCTCTTCCCACAGGCAATACACATGCCCATATTTGGCCACACAATACACATAAAGAGAACAATAGGTGTGGTCACACTTCCCCGAGGCTCCCTGACAACTTTGATACAATCAGACATTGATTCAATTACACTTCTTTGTTCTTATCTGAGAATGAAAACACTGTATACAATAGACTTCCTTTATCTGTAACCGGATTCTCTGTAATAGGATTATCTATTAGCCTAGTAGCTGTGATATTCTGAGCCAATATATTCTATAGAACATAAAACAACATATCTACAGTACAGCAATGTGATCATATTTTAACCAAGAATTAAATAACCATAAAATAGGGTAAAACAGTGATGGGTTCCGTTACACGCCACATAAAATATTTTCATGGCAATAAAACAGAGACAATGACATTTTATGTATTGGAGAAAGCATCACTAGGTCCAAGAGGGGGAGATTTTGATTCCAAGTTGTTAAAACTAGAGAGTAAATGGATCTTCACATTGAACAGCAAAAAGCCTCATGGATTAAATGAAGGCTTTTCATACTCTGCATTTAAAATGACAGAATGAAAGATTGGATAATGTGAGAATTAGAGAGGAAGAAAAAAATCCCAGTATGGAAATTCATATATACCCATAGTCATATTTTGGTTATTCCATCTTATACCTGTCTTATTCAACACACTCACTTTATTTAGCACTGTATCAAATCACTTTCATTAATCACCAAATATTATAGTTTACATTCATGATATCATATTAAATTAACTTTACAATATACATACTTACAATTTTATCCAACATAACAAAAACTACACTTTACATTATCCCAATCACATCACCAATTTCTTTCTTTTTTTCCTATATCATAGCCCAATATCTTCATAAATTAAAACATGTAAATTAAACATTTTATTATTCGCATCACAATAAGTCATCATCACTCCCACCCTTCCTCAAAAATTCTTATTATCATATTTTTATATTTTATATTTGTATTTTTTATCTGTATGTCTCTATTTTATTATCCTTCATTTTATTCACACTAATTTTTCACTATATGAACATATTTTCACCTTAGCAGTGCAATATATACATTATATATTATATCTATTTCTTTTTTCAGTATTAGGACAAAGCAGCTTTTTTTAACATCTTGTCCGATTGGCACACGTGATTTGGCATGGAAATACACACGAGAACTGCAAGTATTTAACTGCATTTTTGCTGCAGTGGTGTATATTAAGCTTACAAGCCTATTTATAATATCACTTTTCCAGACCATGTAATTATTAGACAATAATCTTTTTGCTCGATCCTTATTTTGTTTTTACTAGTATTTTATTCACAAGATTAATTCTAACCCTATGCACTCCTATGATTAACGGTGTCATTGTGTATATGAGGAATGCATATATTGCTCTCTTTATAATTGGATACTATCATGTCTGGGTACATAAGATTCACATATTCAAATGTATAAATTGTTGATACCAGGAAAGTGGTATAAATTCCGGATTTTAGAAATAACCTATTAAAACTTAATTTTTTATATTTAAAAATATTTATGACGTTTACATTTCCTATTGGCTCCTAGGGCCGTTTCATCCTTAAAGTTTTATTTGACTGCTCCCTGCACAGATATCTGTTGTGGCTACAGAGCAGGATTCACGGATCTGAGCTGAGTGCTCTAATCTGGGGGAGTGAATAATTTGAATTAATGTAGAACTTAGGGGGAAAAAACTCCTGCAGCTTTTTTACTGCATTCAACTTAGAGCACCAAATTTGCATAGGGCTCTAATATTTCATATGAGTAGCATGTAAAAAAGCAGGCTTATTCTAAGTAGCCTTCAAATAAATATAGATCTAAGACACTGCATTAATCAGAATAGCTAGTAATTGGTATGATATTGTATACTACAAGTGTAGTATAATACAAAAATGATCATCATGTCTAGCTGATTCTTGTCTAGATGGAATTAGTAAATAAATAAAATTCCATGAGCCTCATTCAATTACAAGCCCGCATGTAGGCTGTAGGTCTGCGTGCCTGCTGCGGGGCCGCATCGTCCGCAACTTATGGGAACTAGTCAATTTGCAGAGCTCGCAAGTCCCTACTGAATAGTGCACAGGGTAAACCATGCTATCGTAGGTAGCATTTGCAAGCTTGAACATGATCAATCAAGCAAGGCCCGATTAGAAATAGCCAATGGAAACCGAGATCGTCATCATTACGTCAATTAAAAATGGATGTTGGATTTCATCTGGCTTGAATTAAGAGTTACGATCGGACCCATATTCCAAATATAATGCAATATTGATAAAGCTGTAAATATGATATTCTATTACATTCGAGTTCCATTATATGAAACAGATTGATTGCCGGGATCTACATAACATGGAAATTAAACATGAAATAATTTTTTGGGGCCGATTTGAGAGCTTGAGAATGGTGTGCTAATAATTCTTAGACCTAACATCACTTTCACTTTTAATACAAGTACAGTAGAGTGTTTATATATGCATTTACAGTGCTCCGGGCATGTCATTAAGCCCTTTGCGAGTCCTCCTTGGAACCGGTAACTTGTGGTTTGACTTTTGCCTTTTGTGGGCTTGACGTCTTGCCTAACGAGGGTTAATTGGAGCAATTGAATAGCAATTTGCGATTTTAGCGTTTGCAACTCTTGTGGCCGTGGAAGATCAAAGGCTTGGAGGGGCAACTTGCGATGTGAACTATCACAGTGAATTGGAGCCCGGAGCCCACAAAAAGACGCCAATTGAATAGCAAAATAACTTGCGGGCTACATTTCCTAAGCCCGGATCTCCCGAAAGCTCAATTGAATGTGGCTACAAATCTTTACTACACAGGTCTAATGTCAAAACTATGGTAAGGTAAATCATCTTGTAAATTACTAACTGGCAATTTGAAAAACTTGTTCTAAAAAAACAATTGTATTTATTATGTAAAACAACAGGTTAAACAAACTTAGTGAGTGTATATTTTTGATGTCCTATGTTTGCTTTATGTGGATCCTGTTTTGATTGATATGTTCACGGTGGTTGACAGACAGTATCAGTGACATATTTCTGTTCCCGGGAATCAGCTAACTCCTGCATAGATGTTTTAGATCACATTTTACATGCTGTCAATCATTTGTGCATATGATAATGTTCAATATATGATTAGTTTTATTGATTCAAATGTTTATTTTCCATGGCCCTCATTCAATTGCAATTTGGCCAATTGAATAGGGGTCTAAATAAGCACATAACATATTTTTTTTAAATAATTTTTTAGTTAGTAAACATCTATCCAAAAGCAAGTTTTTCACTAACTAAAAACTTATTTAAAAAAAATATGTTATGTGCTTATTTAGACCGCTATTCAATTGGCCAAATCGCAATTGAATGAGGGCCCATGTATGTGGAATTTTTTTTGCTCTTGTGATTCCTATGAGCGAGGGGTTAAGATTATGTTCCTTTCTGATATTCGTTTAATAGTCTGTTCTCCACAAAGAGGCTGCTATTTTTTTTGTGTGTGTTTGAAGACAAGGCTTCAAGCTCAACATTGTAAGAAATGTGGTTCCAGTTAAACAATTTTTTGGTTCCAATTAAACAATTATCACTTTTTGGATAATATTTTTTAATTTACAGGTATTATTTGCATAATATGGGATAATGATCATGCCTTTGAAAGTCATTGGACTGTATTAAGATTTTATGTTGTAACCATCTGAACACTCCATTGAACTGCAATAAGTATCCATTAAGACGTGAGTATATTATGCCAGATAAAAGGTTTAATTCCTAAAGAATAAGTAGATTCAGTACAATTCTAAATAGGATAATTAGGCACTATACTGAAAAAGAAAGTTAGCATGATACAAGTATTAATCCATATGTGTAAAATGGCATCCCCTTTGCTTAAATTAAATATGATATACAGTATTACATTCACAATTGTTAACTAGCTTCTCTTAGGCCAAAGTGTATTAGAGAAGATAATATTATGATTAAGCAAAAGCCTTTTTATTAATGGTTCATACTGATAATGTTTGAATAATAGTAACTGGATTTATGACATTCTGCAGAATTTTAAAGAGGTGAATTAAATTGTATTCATACTAACATGTAGAAATGCAGGTACTTGTTTCAAAGACATGATCATTTTTACATTTTAATCATAGTTACTGAACTGATGCAATTGTTTTGGGTTATATTAAGCATTTAAGGACAGTCAGAATTGTCAACAAACCAAAATATTTTTTGTATTGTTTTAGTACTATTTTTCTATTTTCTGTTCTTAAAAACAGGCCAGGGAATTCTATTTTTGCAGTGGGGGAAGAGATGTTCCACCGATACCATCCTGACAGAGAGACACTTCTCTCTGTCAGGATGGGCATGATGTCAACATTTGTAGATTGGTAGCAAATGTAATATTTGGTTTACTATTTCATCAGCAATGAAATTAATTTTGGCACCAGTACACTACCTGCGACATGATAAATATAATAGTGCTTTAGTCACATGAGACATAATATAGTAGTATTACAATTGTTTTAATGACAACTTTCTAGCCTTTTGATAAAATGATATGATTAACTTGCCTTACATAAGATTTTATGCAAATATGCCTATATAATTTATTATGATTTGGAGAATATTCCCATATATACTACCTCTTGTTAATTACAGAGTTGTACATATGTGAAGTTAGTTATTTTAATAAAACAGACAGAGTTAATTTTGCTTAAAATGTATTCTAAATAACACACCCTGGAGTCTTATTAATGTATTAGTTGCAGAAAGGGTAGATCTCCTATCTTAGATGTGAATACTGGGAAGATGCAGGTTTGTAAGATGGATGAAAGGTCTTTGGTGCAAGTTTGTTTGTTTTTTATTTTTTATTACACCTTGCCTTTGCCCAGAAGGAGACAACAAGGTGGAGACTACCGTATCATGGTGTCCTGCAAAAAGAAAGATAAAGAAATAAAAGCAAGTAAAGCCTAGTCTGAAGCCTGCCTTAATATTATGATGAGAGAAAATATCTGCCAAGTGTTTATCCTGAATGACAAAAAAAAAACACAGATGAAATATTTGATACAGTGTTTGCTGAATAAAAGCCAAAACCCAAACAGATGAAAGATCCAATACACTGTGTGCTGAATAAAAGCCAAAACCCAAACAGATGAAAGATACAATACACTGTGTGCTGAATAAAAGCCAAAACCCAAACAGATGAAAGCTCTGATACAGTGTTTGCTGAATAAAAGCCAAAACCCAAACAGATGAAAGATCCGATACACTGTGTGCTGAATAAAAGACAAAACCCAAACAGATGAAAGATCCGATACACTGTGTGCTGAATAAAAGCCAAAACCCAAACAGATGAAAGCTCTGATTCAGTGTTTGCTGAATAAAAGCCAAAACCCAAACAGATAAAAGATCCGATACACTGTGTGCTGAATAAAAGCCAAAACCCAATCAGATGAAAGCTCTGATTCAGTGTTTGCTGAATAAAAGCCAAAACCCAAACAGATGAAAGCTCTGATACAGTGTTTGCTGAATAAAAGCCAAAACCCAAACAGATAAAAGATCCGATACACTGTGTGCTGAATAAAAGCCAAAACCCAAACAGATGAAAGCTCTGATACAGTGTTTGCTGAAAAAAAGACAAAACCCGAACAGAAGTCTTGTTCTGTACCCTAGATTTTTTGAGCATATAACCTCCGAGAGACCTGACTTGCTAGGACATAGAATCTACTAACATCTGATAAGGAAGAGTAACTAGGGAGAGAGGACAATGTCTTGCATAAACTGTGCAAATTCACGTGGACTTTGACTTTCTGGACTTAGATTTTCTCTCCAATAAAGAGGATTTGCCACAACCTTGGACAAGAATACTCCATGTTTTTTTTTTTTTTTAAAGATTAACAGGCCAGATATGTAGAGTGGAAGAAATGGTATTTACACTATATGGTATCACACCATTTTGTAATTTTCTTTTTCTTTTGGTGTTTGAAACAATTATTATATCAGTAGATGTTTTCTTAATGTATTCATTCTTTATAATCATGTATAAAAGTGCCAAAATCATTAGCATGAAGGACTTTTCCAATGTATTAATATGATTAAATGGCAGCAACTACGTACTGCGCTTGCAAATTCTTGTCTGTTAAACAACATTCTACTTTTCATTATTCATGTTAAATAATTTCTGCTTTGTCATCAGTAACATCAATGATTCTAGCTGAAAGGAAAGTTATTTATTAAACTGCATAGCAGCTGATTTTTTTTCTCATCTAAATGAAAATTACAATTGTCATCACTTTCTTTCAGCATTCAGTTTTGTTTGAAACTGTAAAACTCTTGTAATAATTCAATATATTAATGGTGATAATCTGACGAGAGACTAACATCTGGCCTCCTGTCATGCCTGCAAGTAGCCCCTTGTTATACAAACTTACTATTGTCTTTTGTTTATGTATGTGTACATCATTGTTATGAATATGAAAGGCCTTAGGTGAGAAATGTATTAGAAAACAACTTAGACATAAAGAGGTATAACAAAAAAATAATTTGACTTGGAAGGATCTAGAGGTTTAACTTCTCTATATATTAGGTATATTATACATTTTATTATATGGCAAAACAGAACTTCATAATACTATTTGCTATATAACAGTATACACCAATCTAATCAGCTGAATGTCACAGTATGTCTACCTTCCTCTTCTTAAGTTATCAGGTCAGACTTTTCTCACAATCTCTGGTCTCTTCGTTTTCCTCAGTTCCCACTTCGAAAATATAAGTGTCCGTCTTTGACTCAGTACAGTGTTGGTAGCTATGCACACCTTCAGTGCATTTAAGGCATTATATGACACTATTAGCCCTGCAGGTTATACACAATGATTGTTTAAATGGGTATTCCCAAATCTTGTACTGGCAATGTTTTAGTCAGATACTGATATGACTTGCATATTTCACAGAATTGAAGCCCCCACAGTAGGATTGAATAGATACTTTCTGAAGAACTGACTGGTGACCAAAGTATCCCTAATATTTCATCCCTTCTGCAGCTCATGACAACATGATGCAGTCATCTATTTACTCAAGTGTAACAGGGTAAATTAGCAATAAAGGGACAGTGTAAAAGCCGAAACAGGCCCTTAAAATAAATCAATGCCAATATCATTGGGATCTGTTAGATGCTATTGCAAACAATATTTGAGGACCTAAAACTATTCAATATAATACTATATTATCCCATTAAAAAACAAAATATCATCTGGAACAGGATGGAACAGGCCGGAGGTCACTCTTCATAAAAGTACATCATGCTTAAATCATTGGAATGTGTTAAATATAATTGAGTGCTATATTTAAGAGCCAAAACCCATTTGATAGTATGCTGTACTAACCCTTTAAAAAAAAGAATACAATTTTTCATAATAAGATAGAACAGCGACTTCTCAGACAGCCAGAAATATAAAATTCACCACACCATACACATGACTTGATGGGATTCATGTAATTAGTTTCATAAATTACCCAGAAACTAATTTCAAGTACTGTAGCCATTCCAGGCCAGAATACAGTATGTATTTACAGTAGTACGCCCTCATTTGGAATATGGAGTACAATTTTGGACAGCACTTCATAAAAAGGACATTTTAGAGCTGGGAAAAGTATAGATAAGGGCAACAAAACTAATACGGGGAATGGAGGGGCTAAGTTATGAAGAAAGACTAACCAAATTAAACTTATTTTCTCTAGAAAAAAGGCATCTAAGAAGGCATATGATTACCTTATATAAATATATCCAGGGTCAAAATAAGGCTTTGTCAAGGGAGCGTTTTTTGCCAAGAGGTTTTCAATTGACAAGAGGACATCCTTTGAGGTTAGAAGTACAAAGATTCCACCTTAAAGAAAGAAAATGGTTATTCACAGTAAGGGTGGTTAATCTTTGGAATTCTGTACCAAAGAAGGTGGTGATAGCGGATTTGAGTAAAAAGTTCAATAAGGGTTTTCCTGGATAATTAGAGAGGGAGTATTGATCCAGAGAGGAGTCTGATTACCAGTGTCTGGGGTCAGGAATGATTCCCCCCCCTTTTAAGATAATTGGCAATGTTACAATGTTTTTTTTTTCTGTTTGCCTTCCTCTGAATCAATTAGCAACTAATCCGTATATTGCAGATTACAGGAGATCACAAAAGATTGAACTTGATGGACTAAAGTCTTTTTTCATCCTCAATTACTATGGCAACTTTCCGGAGAGACAGAAATCCAAAATTGACCAGACACACATAACTAGATGGCATTCATGTAATAAGCATCATAAATTCCTCATAAACTAATTTTAAGTACCCATTCCAGGCCAGTATTTCGTAAGATGACCTGGAACTGCTACTTAAAATTACTTTCTGTGCAATTTATGAAGCTAATTACATGAATCCCATCTTGTCATGTGTTTCTGGTGAGTTCTTGGTTTCTAACTCTCTGGAAAGGTGCCTTCCGGGACATTTTACAGAATACTATATTCTGGCCTGTAACGGGCACTTGAAATTAATGTCTGGGTAATTTTATGAAGCTAATTATATGAATCCGATTGAGTCATGGGTGTTTGGTGAATTTTGGATTTCCGACTCTCTGAAAAGTTGTTCTGATTTAAGAAATACTGTATTCTGGCCCGGAACATGTACTTGAAATGAGTTTCTGTGGAATTTATAAAGCTATTTACAGGAATTCCATCTAGGCATGTATGTCTGGTGAATTTTGGATTTCTGTCTCTCTGGAATGTAGCTGTAATGCGTCATTTTACAAAATGCTGTATTCTGGCCCGGAAACAGCTACTTGATTTCTAAATACTTTTAACCACTTTGGCCACGTATATAGTGTCAGAGTCTATGGCTCACATCTACTGTTACTGGCTATGGAGTAAAGAGACTAGGGTTTGATTCCCATTGAGGGTAACTTTTCCTTTACTGTCAATTTACGAAATAGTGTATTCTGGCCTGAAATGTGTACTTGAAATTAGTTTTGGGGTAATTTATGAAGCTAATTACATGAATGTCATCAAGTCATGTGTGTCTCGTGAATGTTGTATTTCTGGCTGACTGAGAAGTCGCTGTTCCAAGTCTTTTTATGAAAAATCATATTCTGCCTGTTTAAAGGGTTAATACTGCAAGCTATCAAATGGGCTTTGGCTCTTAAATATAGTTCTTAATTATATTTAACACATCCCAATGATTTAAGCAGGAATTCCTTTTATAAAGAGTGCGTAACAGCCTGTTCTGGCCTGTTCCATCCTGTTCTGGATGATATATTTTTTTCAAGGGTTAATATAGTATTATATTGAATTGTTTTAGTTTCTTAAATACATGTTCTCAATAGCATTTAACACATCCAAGGAATATTGGCATTGATTTATTTTCCTGGCCTGTTCTTTTCTGTTCCGGCTTTTACACCGACCCACCAAAAGAGTGACCCAGCCCAAAATACCAGGCAATTCTACCCTGAACAGGAGATGCATTTCGGCCTTCAATGGGCCTCATCAGTGAGGTGCAGCTGTACTCCCTAAGGCACAGTGAGCAAGGGGTCCTTTTGAGTGAGACCAGACTGATATGCTACAGGATATTTCTCCCTGTGAAGGGCACAAGTGAGCTAAAAGAGGTGGAAGTGGATTATCATGTCCATAGAATTAACCGATTAAGATTAGTACGTTCTCTGATGAGCACCTCTGACTTATTTGTTTTGTATGCAAATTACCCTTAGGGTTTAGTCTCCCTAAGAGGTATAGGGGATGTGGACCCCTTGCTCGAAATGTGTCTGTGCTTTGCTGTTTCTTCTGTTCAGGGTAGAATTGCCTGGTATTTCGTGGCTGGGTCACTCTTTTGAGTGAGACCAGACTGATATACTACATGATATTTCTCCCTGTGAAGGTCACAAATGAGCTAAAAGAAGTGCTCTCAGAGTGAATTATCATGTCTATGGAACTAACCTATTAAGATTAGTACATTCTCTGATGAGCACCCTTGACTTATTTGTTTTATGTTATATTTATATACTAGCGACTTGCCTGTCAAAAAATGATGGTCAATACAATTTTAATGCTGTGAAAACTGTTTGCCACACAATATGAGTCTCTGACATTCTTAACCTTTTTTTTTATATACTGTATATACAAAGAAATACAAAACTTTTAAATAAAACTTTTTATTTTTTTTTAACTTTCAACTTATATTTCACTAACAGGTATAGAATATGTTTTTTTCAATCTTAAATCTTTTAATTGTGATATATGTAATATTGTAAACCATAACATAAAAGTTTGTAACATGCAAGTTGTATTTTAAACAATCTTGAAACATTTTTTTAAACAATACTAACACTTTGAATTGATTAATTCCTTCCTGACCACATAAACTGGTGATCAGATTACTCCCTGAATCAATACTCTGTAGTTAAATTATACAGTTCAATGTATTAACAAATGATGAAACTTGTAGTAACATAAATCTTTGACTACATACAATATAGCTTAAACTAGCTTTCCACAACTTTGAAAATACAATGTTAACATGTGAAATAGTAACATAAAACATTAACATTTAGCTTCCAATAAAAGAAAATGCCACCTAATTGTTTTGTGGGGCCAATCATGTAAAAAGGTAACTTCTAACACATTCCAATCTGTATAACCACTGTTTATTGTTGTTTTTCTTTTTGTTTCATTATTTTTTGTTCTGGTTGTACTTTGTGCAAATGGCGCATTGAGTTTCCTAAGTGAAATAGTGGTCCCCTATTTAGAGCTAAAATTTTGTCCTGGAAGTAAAACCACTGTTCTCTGTGTTTTTTTGCCATTGTCTAGAGTTTCTTATTGAAATAGTGGTCCTCTAAAATCAGTCTGAGTAACATAAAACGTTGTCGTTGAAATGAAACCACTGTCCTCTATATTTACAGCACCTCATAGTACACAATGTTTTTTGTAAAAACGCATCCATCTTCCAATAAATCACCCTGATTTGGGTTTTCTTCAACATGTACTTTAATTTCCTCTGGATTATTGCATCTTGAAAATGTAACATATAGTTGGCCATGTGCAAACACAGGTTCCTTAAAAAAAATACCCACAGACTTAGAAGTTTATTCTTGGGATTTATTAATGGTCATGGCAAATGCCATGATAATGGGAAATTGTCTCCTTTGAAGGACAAAAGGCAAACCACTCTCACTTGGAGGCAAATCAATTCTCGGTATAAGAACTGGTTTGCCTTTCTGCATGTATAAAATGATCCTTTAAATCCTTCACAATTAATCTGGTCCCATTACAAAGTCCTTTTTTGGGATTCATATTTCTCAATAGCATGATAATTGCCCCTTTTTTAAGTTGAAAAACATGTGGTGGCATTCCAGAGGGAGTTAAAGAATTAATAAATTCCATTGTAAAGTTTGCTTCACTATCTTTGTCGTCAGCCAGGACAGAATCTGCACTGTAATAGGTTTTTTGGGGAGCATTGATTCATTTTAATATTTCATTGTTTAGATTCAAGGCATCGATATTTTTGGATGTCAATAGGACTTTGTTTGCAATATCTGAGTTATTGATGGTATTGTGGAAGATTGTTGAATTTATTGGTTCTGTTGAAATTATTTCTGGTGGAATTTGTACTGCATCATCAGGTAAATTATTTATTTTTGGCTGTTTTCCTTCTCCAATGTGAATGAGCCAATCATTGAATTGCTTTTTGCCTTCAGATCTCATATTTACTTCTAATTTAAGGTGTGTAAATATTTTCCACAGCTTACTTCTTTTTATACACATTTCAACAATGTCAGTCCGATTGCCATGTGGCACCACAGGTAATGTTTGCCTGAAATCTCCTCCTAACAACATCACCTTTCCACCAAAGGGCAAATCATTACCCATAACTTCTTTTAAAAATCGATCAATACATTGCAGGGCATGACATGACATCATAGTTGCCTCATCTATTATAATTACTTTAGTCTTGTACAATTTTTTTGCTTGCAATTAATTCATTCGAATATCGGACACTGATGTTTTCAGAATGGGAAGTGGCAGTTTAAATCCACTATGCACAGTTCTTCCACCTTCTAACAAAAGTGCGGCAATTCCTGTGGTTGCAAATGGCAGTGCTATTTGACCCTGCGCTCGAATGCAACTCATGAACAAATTATATAGATACATTTTTCCTGATCCACCAGGGCCATCCAGATAGAAATACTGCTCTTTGAGCATATCATCTTCTATTGCATTTGTGATGGGGGCGTTAAATGCTTCCAATTGCAATGCATTTAAAGTTCCAATTTTTTCTTGTGTTTTTTGGTATTCAATAGCAGTGTCATACTCATCAAAGTTAATTTCATCTATAAATCCTGGATCAGGCAGATTAAAATTGGCACAATTTAATCCACGATAAAGAAAGATTTCCTGTATTTGCATTAATGCTTTCAATTGTGCAATGGTCTCATTATAACGTTTCAAGAAATCTTCACACATATGTAATTTAAATGTTTCCCACAAAGTTAAGGCATCTGGTACATTGCAAAAGATACAAATAAAAGCAAATTGATCTCTCATTTGCTTTGGCATTTGACATAGTGCTGCTTCATCGAGACATCTCTCCCATTCTGTATCATCTGCCAGAAAGTTTTGATGTCTTGCAACTAACTGGAAAGTGTCATAAACTATGTCATTTACTGTGCGTAAATCTTAAACTGAAATGTTCAATGTCTCGTGGACTGACGGTATATATTCTTGGGATAATTTTATACTTATGTTTGTTTCGTTGTCTCCATTCACCATTTACGAATACATAGTGATTTGGAAAGTCAATGTATAAAAATTGTCTGGCCTGAGTGTCCTGACTATTTAATTGAAACCAATCAGTAAGCATTGTTGCTCTATGTTCACTTTGTGCTAAAGCATTTGTTTCATTGTCGGCAGTGAAGCAAACAAATTGACTTTGCGGCAAATGGACAGCTAATCGATACACAGCATGTGACCGATCATGCATCTCAAATTTGAGAAGACGCCACATTGCTTCAGGAGCACTTACATAGCAAGCATCTAAATTAGAAGAAAGTTTGTCATGTAAAATGGGGTTGTCAATTTCATTTTGTGCACCTTGCACAACAACAGTTGCTGCATCATATCCTTTATATATATATTTATACACATATTTGATGGATTTGATAGAAGTGCAAGCTTCCACATTGATATGTGCATTGTACTTCATCAGCAAATGTGGATTGTATGGAACCACATATCCATTATCGACCTTTTGGCCACAGAGAATAGCTGTTTGTCCTTCTCTTCTTTTATACAAAGGGTATCCATCACAATTAACATAAGTCTGCATTTGAAATTGTTTTGGAAACTCTTTTATGCATTTCTTATTTTCCATACAATGTGAATTTGGATTACTCTCTCCACATGGACCATGTATCATTCTATGAGTTACAATCTCATAAAGTCTTGAATGTTTCTCTGGATGTGGCAGTTCAGCAGTAATGACTGAATCCACTCTGTCTGCAGTATTCAATGTTTCTTTTTCTTGCAAGATTAAAAGTATATGTGCATGTGGCAGGCCTCTTTTTTTAAAATTCAATGGTATAAACAAATGCCACACATTTTCCAAATAAGTCTGCTTTAGTTATATCATGAATTAACAAATTGAGTTTTATTTTGATTACTCTTGCCACCAAGCAGTACATTTTCTTTGATCTCTGGCCATTGTGGATTACATGTAAATGTAATGAATACATCTGGTTTTCCAAATTTTGTGACAATAGCCATGGCATCATTGTATCTTTCTCTCATATTGCGAGGAGATCCTTGGAAAGAGGATGGCAAAATCATTACTCGTCCAGCAGGAATGTCTCTGTTTGCAGCCAATTCAGCTACATAATCCACCAATACACAATATTGTTCTACTCGAAGCTTGTTTTGTTGAAATTTGACAAAATTTAGATTATTTGCTTCGACTTGTTGATAGGAATCAATAATCCATTGTTGTGTGAGTTTACCCCCACATAAAATAGGATTATAATGATCCCGGACAGTAGTTTGTGCCACTTTATATTCCAGCATGGAAATATTGTTTTCTAACACAAACTTTACTATTGGGATAACTTTGCAACTGTAATTTTGGTTGCCATCCTGGCTCCCCATTTGGAAAGAAAATGGGATATGTCATAGGATCCAAATTACAGCTTAAAATATTAATCTTTATAAAAGGTTGTTCTTGATTGCGTTGATATTTTTTAATATCCCGCTCAAATGGTGATTGCCCATCATCATTTTTAAATACCATGGCAACCTCATTTGCTGTTGGTAAATTATACCGTCTTTGATCAGTATGGTGATCTCTTTTGAGAACCATCTTTACTCTTGGCATTGGCAATTGATGTCTTTGCGCATGTGCCAGTTGTTCTTTTTCAACCTCAGCTAATTTTTTGTATTCTTTACTATAAGGGTTGTTGGCCATAATGTTATCACGCTGTTCAAAGACTATGGGTAAGCATTGTTTATTTTCAGGTGTATCATTCGTTGTTTAACTGCTTCCATTGTATCAAGTGCAAATTTCCTTTGTTCTCCTGTTTGTGGGTGTAAATGTGGTGTCCGGTGGTATATTTGTCCTTGGAGTTTAAAAAAATAAGAACCATGTCCTGGAACATTTCGGCTAATGTTTCTATATCTACATTGTTATCATCTCTATCAACATTGGTGTCAGGAGGCAAAATAGGTTCATTAGAGACTGTTTTACAGACATTTTTTTGTTTACTTTTTCTTTTCTTTGAAACGCCAGCAGACTAATTTTGTTGTTTTTTTAGACATTTTTCTTTTATATATGAAAGATGAGGCCAAAATGTAAGTCCAGTGAGAAATATATATTTTTTTAATAAATGTTATTACTATTAACAATGAATTATTATTTAATTAATGTACATTACTAATTAAGACATTTCAATATGTATTATAAAGAGTTAATCAATAATATAATGATAAAGTAAAGGTAGTGACAATTGTAAAATGTTTTAAATTAATTACTAATTAATAAATTAATGTCCATTAAAAACGAATCAATTAATAAACATATTTGAAATGGTTAATGATTAATACAGTGCTAAAGTACAGGTATTGTTAAAAAGTAGTAATGTAATATTTTTTTCTTTCTTTTTTTTTTTTTTTAAGTCCCGCAGTCGTCATGTTTGATGGGCTAAGTGCTGAGAGTTTTGTCCGGTGGTGTGTGGCGCCGTAGGAGTAAGTAGTGCGACTTAAGGTTTGTGTGTGGGAGTTTTGTGGGTTTGTTTGAAGCGCCGTAGGAGTAAATGGCTGCGAGTTAAGGTGTGTGTGGGAGTTTTGTATGGTGTTTTAAGGCGCCGTAGGCAAAGTGCTGCGAGTTAAGGATTATGAGGGGTTGTGTGGTTCTGTCCTCCCTCTCCTGTCTCTCTCATGTCTCTCTCTACTGTCTTTTTCTCTCTCTCCCCTCTCTCTCTCTCTCTCTCCTGTCCCTCTTTTTCTGTCTCTAGTTCTCTGTCTCAAATATTTAACCAAATACATTATATATGAAGTAGAGATGGTTAGGGGAAGGAACAAAAAGAAAAAAGTCTAAATAGGGATAGGGAGGGGTAACAGGATGACTGACAAGAGTAATATATAAACACATTTTTTAATAAAAGACATGTGGAAGGCATGGAAATTGAACCTGTGATCAATGAAAAAAATATTTAAAACAGATTGCTTACCACTGTACCACCATATCCTGCTTATATATTGTGTATAAATCCATAATTCAATATATAACAGTTATAAACTCCAGCCTCCAGGCTTCAAGTTCTAAAATTAAATGACAATATTAAAGTCAATTCTTGATCAATTTTATTAATATACAGATGTTTCCACATTATTTTCCATCCTCTAACAATGGTGTAGCGTTTTGTGGTCCTTTTATATGTATATACACCTTCTGTTTTCTCTATGAATAAAGAAATAGAGTTTAAAGGGGCATGGAACATAATTTTCAGAGCATGTTTTAAATATTACAGAAATGTGTTTTGTATGAAATAAATGTTAACTGAAACATGTTTAAGCTTCACTGAAAGTGACAGAAAGTAGTACACACACACTAAATATATCATAATGGGTAAAAAGGTAGAAACTTAAAAAAAAAATATTTTAATTATAAAAACAGCAACAATAATAATATTTTATATATATATATATATATATATATATATATATATATATATATATATAATACTTTTATACTATTATTAGCATTATTATTAATAATAATGTTTCTTAGCATTATTTATTTTTTATTATTGTTGTTATTGTTATTACTACAATGGTAATAGTGACTATTCAATTAATATACATATAAATGTATATATAAAATGACATACAGTGATACAGTATATACAGTGGTATCTCAGTTCTCATCCTTATTTTGTTCTGGATGGCAGGATGAGTTCCAAACAGGTTGAGCTCCAAACAAGCATTTCGCATAGGAATCAATGTAAATTGAAATAATCCGTTCCAGACACCAGAATTTTCACATTTTACTTTGAAATTGTCATCAATACAATGTAAGGAGTACCTAATAATTGTCAACTTTATTAAATTATTTCACTCAATCTTTAAAAAGTGAGACGACATCATTCTTTCCAAACCACATAAATCAAATGAAAATATATAATCTAATAAACAGGGATAGAGGGGAATGTTAGGCTGAGGACTCATGGTGGATCCTCCTTCCTGAAAGGCTCTCTAAGAGATACCCCAAATCTGGCTAAGAACCTTACAATAGATAGAATAAATAGAGTTGCATATTCTTAAAGAATATTGTGGACCTTTATCACAATAGTTCAATAATTGATTGTGATAGTGAATGATGAGTAGACTGTATGATAAAAACAATAATGAACCCTGTTTTACATTTCCAGCAGATCAACTCATAGGCCCTCATTAAATTGTGATTTGGCCAATTCAATAGTGCTCTAAATAAGCACATAACATATTTTTTTAAAATAAGTTTTTAGTTAGTGAAAACCTTGCTTTTGGATAGATGTTTACTAACTAAAAACTTCTTTAAAAAAATATGTTATATGCTTATTTAGACCCCTATTCAATTGGCCAAATTGCAATTGAATGAGGGCCATAGGCTGTAACATAAATTGAATATTCTCAAATGCCCTATTGGGAGCCTTACAAGTTCTCTAGTACGATATGTGAAAAATGCTTAAATAGGGACAGCCTAAGGGCCATTTCACCAAAAGTATGGCTTTTCAGCTGGAAATGTAAAATAGGGTTCATACAGTTTTAAATAAAATAATATGTACATACATATTATTATATGTTTATACTATTATTATGACATTTTTATTATTAATATTAATATGAATAATAATGTTTATTAGCATTATTGTTTATTATTATTATTATCATTATTCTTACAATGGTAATTTTGACTATTCAAACCGTACATATACATATGTATATAAAATTACATACACTTATGCAGTATACATATGTAACATGGTGCTTTTCTATTATGTAATACACTTCTTATTGTATTACAGACTTATCACATACACCATCAATGACACTTAAATATAAATCAGTTTGCTATTGATGAATTCACATACATAACTTGATACATTTCCAATTTCAATGCAGAATGCTAGTGGAGTACTGAGGTTAATTTTAGGCCAATTAACCACAGTTTGTTCACCCTATTGCTTCCCAACCTGTAGTGATGACAAACAAGTAGCTTAACTGGAAGTTTAGAAGAATAAGTCTGAAAATATTGAAATTAAGATTAACCTTGAATATTGCTATATGAATTTACTATACAAATAGATATTGAAAAGGCAGATTATAGATCATGGATAAGTGTGAAATTAAATATTTTGGAATAAAAAATAAGCATTTAGAAATTTCTATCACATATAATAGTTGTCAAACTACGAATCGTCGTCACGCTTTGCGAGCTCGCGAAGCGAGGGGCCGCATTTGCGTAAGGTGGAGGCTCAAAGGCGCCTCACACGCTGTCAAAAACACAAACGCCCGACTTAGAAAAAAAAAAACGACCTCGGAACCAACCTTAACGACACAAACACCCACACGCACGACTTTGAAAAAAACATTACCACTTCGGAAAAATACAACCATAACGGCAGTAAAAACACACCAAATACTCACAAAAAATACATAACGAGCTTACCCATAGCAAGGACGGGGGGCATCCAGGACCTCTGAAAGTGAAGTTACACCTCCATTTAAGTCCAAATTCCCGAGTTCAGACACACGAAAATCCCCTAAGCGAGAAAAAAAATGGCTGACAAAAAAAACGAAAACGAGACTCAAAGCCAAGGACTGCCCAGCCACGTACAACTTAGCCAAGAAGGGATCCGAGATAAGCTCGGAAACCCGCATTAACCCCATGGGATCCGAGATAAGCTCGGAGACCTGCATTAACCCCACATTAAGCATCGCAGGGGGGGTCCCGATCGCACACGATCGGAGGACCACCGCTGCAATGAAAATTCCAAATTCCTGCGTTACGTGTCCTTTTAATGGACCGTAATGGTCCTTAAAGGACCCGTTATAAAAAAAATATACACACTATCACGCATGATACAGAGCCCCATCAACCATTAATTAACCCTGTCACTCATGGGGGTCAATATAGATCCCATAAGCCCTTCATTAACCCTGTCACTCATGGGGGTCAATATAGACCCCCATAAGCCCTTCATTAACCCTGTCACTCATGGGGGTCAATACAGACCCTCAGAAGCACTTCATTAACCCCCTCATTCATGGGGGTCAATATAGACCCCCATAAGACCTTCATTAACCCTGTCACTCATGGGGGTCAATATAGACCCCCATAAGCCCTTCATTAACCCTGTCACTCATGGGGGTCAATACAGACCCCCATAAGCCCTTCATTAACTGTGTCACTCATGGTGGTCAATATAGACCCCCATATGCACTTCATTAACCCCCTCACTCATGGGGGTCAATATAGACCCCCATAAGCCCTTCATTAACCCTGTCACTCATGGGGTCAATACAGACCCTCATAAGCCCTTAATTAACCCTCTCACTCATGGGGGTCAATACAGACCCCCATAAACCCCTAATTAACCCTGTCATTCATGGGGGTCAATATAGATCCCCATAAGCCCTTCATTAACTGTGTCACTCATGGGGGTCAATACAGACCCCCATAAGCACTTTATTAACCCCCTCACTCATGGGGGTCAATGTAGACCTCCATAAGCCCTTCATCAACCCTGTCACTCATGGGGGTCAATACAGACCCCCATAAGCACTTAATTAACCCCCTCACTCATGGGGGTCAATACAGACCCCTATAAACCGGTAATTAAGCCTGTCACTCATGGGGGTCCATACAGACCCTCATAAGCCTCTATTTCACCCCATCAGTCCCATAAGGGTATATTAAGACAATTATGGGCCTTTTACAACCCAACATTAACCACATAAGTGCCATGACGGTCCTCAAGGACCATCATGACACTAAGTATAAACACTACACTGCACTATACCCCCCTATAAAACATTAAATATCAACTAAACACCCTCTACACTAACCTATTAGCACCTACACTACCTACCTACCCCCTAATAACCCCCAACACTCTAATTACATAAAATAAAAAGGCCTAAAGTGAAAAAATCTACATTACAGGAAATATAAAAACCTAAGTCACCAAAAATAAAAAAAGGAACATTACAGAAAATAAAAAAACATATTACAACCCCCCCCCACTACAGAAAAAAAATGACACACCTGAAAAGGAAATTATAGAATACAAATACATACAATACAAATACATACAATACAAATACATACAATACAAATGCGTACAATACAAATGCATACAATACAAATAAAATGAAATACAATACAATACACCCCTATCTAGTATACAATACATCCTATCTATCTAATATACATCCCCCAATCTATCTAAATAAATACCACAATCTAATATACATCCTATATTTATAATATACATCACACAATCTATGTAATATACAATAAATACTATGGGCCTCATTCTATTATCGGCCGTAAAACGGCCGCAAGGCTGCTCCCCTTATGGCCGGCCGTATATCTTGCAACCGGCTGTAAGCTCAGAAAACTTAAAACGCAAAAATAAATTCAAGACGGCACTGTACAGCTCTGTAAATGCTCTGTAAATGCTAGGGATCATATTGGGGGACATGATTAATAGCAACCCCCTCTCAAGCTTGCACATCTGAGTTTACATTAACTGTTTATTTTCCGGCCGCAGCGTGGGCGGGTCTGAGGTGCTCCAAGCCCTCAGGACTTTTTACATGGATTTTTGACCTAAATTAAAAAATATATTTTTTACGGATTTGAGTGTAGGGGAATGTTGTGCTATTTTTGCTAACAACTACAATCACTTTATAGTCTCCTCAGAGTGCAGGATGGCTTTATTTTGGCTTTATAATGTGCTTAATTGGTGCTAGCGGGACCTTTTTCCTGCAAGTAAGCTGCGGCTCGCTTTTAGCCTTGCAGAGAGGGTTCCCGGAGTAATAGAATAGCAACCGGGCTTTTCTTGCGGCCGAAACTCTTGCGGCCGTTTTAGATCAAAGGCTTTCCTCCGGCGTGAGCGGCAGCAAGGGATAGCAAGGCGCCGGCCGCAAGCCTGCCGGAATCCCCGGCCTGAGGGGAATAGAGTAGCCGAATAGCTTGCGGCCGGTCCTTTCGGCCCCGCATCTCCTACGGCCGTTAATAGAATGAGGCCCTATCTATCTAATATACATCCTATCTATCTAATATACTTCCCTCAATCTATCTAAATAAATACCACAATCTAATATACAATACATGCTATGCTATCTATATAAAACACATACCCCTAGCTAACATACAATAAATGCTATGTATATATAAAATAATCTAATTCTAAGCTAAAATAAAATAATTAAGACCACTTACTTTTGCAGATGTCCCTTCAGATCAGCCACCTAGGAAAAAAAATAAATAGTGCAACACATTTACAGTAAATAAATAAACATTCTAAATATTCTAAACATTCTAAATATTCTACTCACCTTTCCAGCCATTCCCCGTCCTTCTTCTCCGATGCGGCCACTGTTAAAAAAAAATAACATTAATACACATACATAAGCATAAAAACAAAAGAAAATAAACATAATCTACATTGTACTTACCTCCCTGCGATGTCTCCGGCCTCCTCCTCTTCTGCCCCGCCCTGGAACCACCACCACAAAAAAAAAAAAAAAAAAAAAAGAACAGATAGCCACACTCACGGACATCCCCAATGCTAATGAGCTTTCCGGAGACTTTTCCGGAAGAAAACAGGCAATGGCGCCTTCGGATTGGTTGAAAACGCTGTCTATCAAATTTACCCAATCAGGAGGTGCCAATCAGAATCAGTGTGAGCCAATCAGAAAGGGATACTCCCTAAAATCCCACTCTGTTCGGATAATGCACCTGTCAATCTTTATTTAAACCAATCACAAGGCGCAGATGCCTTTAGCCAATCACAATGGAATACACCCCCACAGGGTGATTGGCTGGAGGCATCTGCGCATTCTGATTGGTTGCACTGACAATAGCCAATAACAGTGGAATACACCCCCACGTACTGATTGGTGAAGGCATTTGCATCTTCTCATTGGCTGTTGTCAATGTCAATCAGTATTAGAGGCAATGGGAAGGCGCAGATGTCTTCAGCTAATCAAGGCATGGGGGTGTATCCCATTGTGATTCGCTGATGGCAATAAAGCCTTCGGATTGGTTCAAATAAAAATTGACAGGTGCGTTATCCGATCAGAGTGGGATTTTGGGGTTTATCCCTTTCTCATTGGCTCACAATTGGCGTCTTCTCATTGGCTTCGCATTGGAATTTGATAGACAGCGTTTTCAGCCAATCAGAAGCCGCCATTGCCAATTTTATTCTGGAACATTTCGTAGGAAGTTCATTAGCGTCGGGGACATCCGCCAGTGCGGATGTGTGTTTTTCTTAAAACTTTTTTTTTAGAGCGCGGATGCTTCCAGGGCCCATGCGGGGCAGAACATGAGGAGGCCGGAGACATCGTGGGGAGGTAAGTACAATGTAGATTATGTTTATTTTACTTGGTTTTATGTTTATGTATGTGTACTAGTGTAATGTTTTTTTAACAGGCACCGGAGAAGAAAAAATGGACGGGACATGCTGGAAAGGTGAGTAGAATATTTAGAATGTTTAGAATGTTTATTTATTTTATGTAAACTTGTTGTAGTAATTTTTTTAATCTTTTTTACCCTAGGTGGCTGATCTGAAGAAACATCTCAAAGGTAAGTGGTCTTAATTATTTTATTTTAGCTTAGAATTAGGGTTGCTATATAGAGATAGCATGTACTGTATATTAGATAGATTGGGGAATGTATAGTATATAGATAGTTTTTATTGTGTATTCGATAGGGGATGTATATTACATAGATAGGGCCTCATTCAATTGTGATTTGGGCAATTGAATAGGGTCCTAAAGAAGCACATAGCATATTTTTATTAAAGAAGTTTTTAGTTAGTGAAAACCTTTCTTTTGGATAGATGCTTGCTAACAAAAAAATTATTTAAAAAAAATATGTTATGGGCTTATATAGAGCCCTATTCAATTGGAAAAATTGCAATTGAATGACGACCATAGTATTTATTGTGTATTAGATAGGGGGATGTATATTAGATAGATAGTATTGTATATTAGATAGGGGGATGTATATTAGATAGGGGTGTATTGTATTTAATTGTATTGTATTTTATTGTATTGTATGTATTGTATTTTCTTTCTGTAGTGGGGGGGTTGTAATGTATTTTTTTATTTTCTGTAATGTTCCTTTTTTTATTTTTTGTGACTTAGTTTTTTTTGTAATGTACATTTTTTATTTGTTGTGATTTAGTTTTTTTAAATTTTATGTAATGTAGATTTTGGATGACTTTAGTTTTTTGATTTCTGTAATTTCAGTGGTGGGGAGGGGGTTATTAGGGGGTAGGTAGTGTAGTGTAGGTAGGTAGGTAGTGTAGGTGTTAATAACTTAGTGTAGAGGGTGTTTAGTTGATATGTAATGTTTTATTGGGGGGGGGTATAGTGCAGTGTAGTGTTTATACTTAGTGTCATGATGGTCTTGTAGCCCATTCCTGCCTTGTGTAGGTCTACAATCTTGTTCCTGACATCCTTGGACAGCTCTTTGGTCTTGGCCATGGTGGAGAGTTTGGAATCTAATTAATTGATTGCTTTTGTGTACAGGTGTCTATTTTACAGGTATAAAGCCGGGATTAGGAGCACTCCCTTTAAGAGAGTGCTTCTAATCTCAGCTCATTGCCTGTATAAAAGACACCTGGGAGACAGAAATCTTGCTGATTGATAGGGGATCAAATACGTATTTCCCTCACTGACCTGCAACTCAATTTACTTTTTTGGCATTAGTTTTTCTTGTTCTTTTCGCTGTTATTTTGTTTCTGACTGATAAAAGTATCTTTAAAAGTATAGACTGGATAAACATTGAAAATCAGCAGGGGATCAAATACTTCCCCCCACCGTATGCTCTATACAGTTCCTGTTAATTTCAATGAAGTTTGAAAAATTTTAGTTATATTTTTTATGCAAAACATAATTTGGTAATATTTAATATATGCAGCAAGCAATGTGCTGAAGAGCTAACAAGCTGTTTTGATGTTCCTGCAGCATACAATGTAGATTTGCACTTGTTGAGCTGAGGTGCTAGTATCGGCAATGTGTGCAGTGTGTAGTGGAAGTGTAAAATAGCGGTGAATGTGTATGTGATACGCGGGTGTGGATGATTTAGCGTCCTTGCTAATAGTGTATATTGTACCTCGTATGGCTTTTTGTAAAAGTCGTATGTACTTGGTGGTGTTTTAAGGCTTTAGGGGTCGTGTAGCCTCGTTTACGGTGGCAATTTTTTCTCTCGCTTAAGGGATTTTCGAGTGTCTAAACTCGTTAAATTGGACTTTAATTGAGGTGTAACCTCACTTCCAGACGTCCTGGGTGTCCCCCCTTGCTGTGAGTAAGGTTTTTATTTGACTTTTATGTGTATTTAGTGTATTTTTAATGTTTTTTTTGTTGTGCGCGATTCGGCCGTTAAGATTGTATTTTTGTGAGTTCCTAATGTTTTTTTTTTCAAAGTCCCGCGGGTCGTACTTTTTTTTGTGTAAGTCCGTATTTAGTCATTGCGTGTTAGAGTTTTTTTTTCAAAGTCTCGCTTCTGTGGGTTTTTGTAACCGCTTGTGAGGCGCCGTAAATGTGGACCCTCCATCGGCTCATTGCAGCCGACATTGGAGCCTCCACCTTCCGCAAATGCGGTACCTTGCTTTGCGAGGGATGCAGTTCTTGCGAGCTCGCAAAGCATGACGACGTTTCGTAGTTTGACAGCTATTATATGTGAATTACGCCAATAAGATTGTAAGGCAGGTAATGGTGTTTGGTTCAGAGATTTATTTTGTTGGTGTTCCAAGATGCTTTGGCGCTGATTGCGAGCCTCGCGCTGAGCACCTTTGGTGCTCATTGCTAGGCTATTGGTTGTTTGTGTACTATGAGCATTGTTTTTTTTTGCTAATGCTAATGAAATAATTACAAAAATAATACATGAATATACTTTACCTATTTTTAAGTAATATATGCAGGAAGCATTGTGCAGAAGAGCTGGTAATCTGTTTTGATGTTGCTGCAGCATACAATGTGTGTTTTGAGGGCTGTGGAGCTGCTGTGTAAGTGTCTGTAATGTGTGCAGTGTGTAGTGTATATACAGTAATGTGCGTGCATGAGGCAAATCCGTTAGGGTAGCTGTGTACTTCCGGATTGTGTAAGTTAGTGTTGTAAAATGGCGCCTAATGTGTGGTACGCGTCTGTGGCTGATTAGGCGTCCTTGTTCTTGGATCGTGTCCGTCATTTTCAGAAAATCCTTATGTGTTTGGTGTTTTGCGTCTTTAGAGTCCTGTAGCCTCGTTTTGGGTTTTTTAGGCGGCCATTTTTTCTAAACTCTTCTATTTCGAGTTGAATTGAGGAGTAACTTCAGTTTCCGACGTCCTGGGTGCCCCCCCTCCATGCTGTGGGTAAGCTTTTTATGTATTTGTTGTGTGTATTTATTGTGTTTTCATGTGCGTGGGTTGCGGGCGGTAAGGTCGTATTTTTGTCCAGTTGTAATGTTTTATTTTCTAAGTTCTGCTTCTCGTATTTGTTTCTCGTAAGTCCGTAAATTTTGCGAGGTCTGCAGTGGCCTTTTGCGCTCCATGCCAGCAACTGAGGCCCTCGTTCTGCGAGGGCCGCAGTCTCACTATGTGAGCCTGCAGCGTTAGCAACAACCCGCTTGCTCACAACTATATATGTGATTGCTTCAGTAGTAGTAGTGTTATAGATTGTGTGGTGTAAGTGATGTTTAAAGGCATTTAAAGTCGTTGTAGATGCATAATAGCTTGGATAATTTGTAAATTCCACTCATCAAATTCATGTTTGCATCACACGTGATTAAATAAAGCATATTCTTCTTAAAAGCATGCCTCTTAATAATGAAATCTAATTTAAAAGTATTAGTTTATATCACAATACATCAAAATATATAGTTGATTTGTATTCTATATAAGGAACATATATTCAAGCTATATTCATATCTGTTAATTAAGCATAAGTTTTTGAATTCTAGCATTCTACATTTCAATTAACTTTCTCATGCAAGAAAGTCTTTAATTTAGCAGGCATGTCTGCAAAGTAAAGATATGCAACATAAATTATTTGAGCATTACTTGCATGAAATGCAAAATTTACATGACTCATTTTATAATAGATTAAGTATAAATCAAATCCTTCAAGTTGGCACAAAGCTCATGATTTGTTATAAACAGCAGTATAGCTTCAGCTGAATCGTCAGCCTCTTTCATACTCTAATAATTGCCATGTTCAATAAATTACGTCAGAAGAAAATATGGAATGGATTAATCTGGATGCAAGACATTCAGAGACTCAGTTTAGACTTAAAGGGACATGGATTTTTTTGTCACATCTGAAGCAAGGTATTTGATAATGTGTTTTTTTTTCTTTTTCTCAAGTAAAGGTCTTAAAAGTTTAGCTGCTCTTCGGGGTTTGTCCTCTTCCATCCAATGAGATCTATGGGCTAAAGTATGCTCTCTGCATTTCCTGTAAGCTACATTGAAGTTAAAATAGGCTTTACATAAATGTTGTCATGCACAAAAAGCTACTTTTATGAAGGTTCAAATGTGCTCTTTTTGAAAAAAAGCAGTTCTTTTACGATGTCAAAGCCACCATAAAAACGAATTGTCAAAGTATACAATATTTCCCTCCAACACAAGATTTGAATTAATATAATAGTGTTTTAACATGCATTGCCATTGTTTGTGTCAATTAGTTGTGTCCGACTCTCTGTGACCTCATGGCCCATAACACACCAGGCACAGCAGCTTTAAAAAAAAAATAATGCTATTTCACATTTTTTTTATCTTGCATGGTTTGTTATATTTTAACTTTTCCAATGAAAAACTCCATATGAGATTTTCTAAGATTAACACATGATTACTATATTTTAAGTAAAATACATATTTTCTTGCAGTAAAAATAATGCATATATAATTCTGAACTTTAAATATGGTATTTGATTTGTTAAATAAAAAAAGAAATAGAAAATATTGAAGTAATATTTTAGCATATATAGGTTTTCGTCTGAAAGAAATATGAACAAACAACAGTATAAGTGAGATGTTATTACATTTAATATGAAAGATCCCATATATTTCATATCACTGCCAGCATTCTCCTCAGCAATTTGTTTCACTGACTTTCATAAATCTGTTGTTTTGGTTAGTTGGACTAGTAATTTGCTGAAGATGGAATGGTCATAGCTGCAGGTTTTACATTTTTGCCCATTACTAGGGATTATACTTTTTGAGCATTAATCTGTTTATCATAATCACTGTATCTACTCTTGCCCTTTGAAGTTTAATGGCTTACTACTTTGAGCTAGTAAATGCTGTTGGTGGCATTTAGATAATAGTGTTCTGGATTGGATATAACTTTCAAGTATACTGTACTGATGTTAACATTAAGGTATGTTAGGATTTACAGTATAATTTCATATAAATATATGAATATAACATAAAATAGTCAACGAAAATCCAATAAATTTGTTTTATAAAACATGATATACTGCTGTGCCTTAAATACTACACATAGAAGCCTATACAATAGAAACGTATTACACTTGTTTTTGTTTAGTTTAATTACAATAATATGTTCTGATTTGAGTTAATATTTTGAATTGTACATTAAAGATATTTTTTTCTGAAAACTAATTTTATACATTCCTATTGTTTCTTTACATTATAAAACAATCCAATGATCCAGTTGGAGACATGTACTTCACAGAGGTATGCTTAAAAGGGGCACTTTCACCCTGATAGGGAGATTATTTAATCTTAAAGAGCATTTCAAACTGGCAATACATTATACTAGCTCAGTGGCGGGCAATAGACAGCCCAGGAGCTGCATGTGGTCCTCAGTTACTTCCTATGAGGCCCCCAGCCTGCCACTCTTCAACAACGCATAATTCAATTCCCACTAGAACTACCAAATAATTGCCTGTTGTTATTAATAAATACTTCTCATTATCTATATACCTCTATTACCATTTAATGTCTTTCCTACAGCACTTTGCATTTGATAAAATAAAAAAAGTGTAAATGGCAATAAAGCTTTTTTTAAGGAATGCCCACAAATCTTTTTTTCTTTACAGGCATTATTGCTGAGATTTCCAGCATTGTTTTTGCAGGTAATGTGTGGCTCAGTATTCTAATTTGCAGATCATAGTAATTAAGTGAGAGGGGGGGCTAACTGAGTGACAACATTTGTGGTCATTGGTTTGCTGCTACAGAGACAGGCAAGCACACTGTACTTGTATTAACCTCAACTAACAAATCGGCAGCTAATTAGTGTTTTCCAGAGCTGTTTATTTCCACAGAAATTAAGCACACAGAATATTCAGTTTATCAGGAATGATTTACAATGTATAGTAAGTTTTTCATTCTCTTTAAGAATAACCTAAAAATAATAACAAGGTAATCTTGGGGTGACAGAGTGCTTTTAAAGCTATAAAGCTATGTTATTTAAAATAAACAAACATGTAAAATGTTTTTAGAAGCAAACAAAAATAAAAAAAAGTAAAGATAAAATTAAAAAAGGACAACTATTATATTTTGCAACATTTAAAAGTAATTTTCATTTTCTGCATTTTGTTTTCTTGCCTTTTCAAGTCTAATATTTTCTGAGGAGGGTGTGTCCTTGTCAACTAATGAACTTCCATGGAGTAACAACACTAGCATTTACTGTTCTTTCAAAATCTCCCTACCTCTCAGGAAATTGATCTCTTGAAACCAACATGGTAGATTCCACAGCAGCATTATTGCACATAAGAAGTTATAAATGAAAGAATATGCTCTATTTTTTAGACTTTAAAAGTCAATTGTCTGTTTTCTACTATAGTTCTTCAAATAAGTAATCTCAGCACCCTGCCATTAAGTTCATTCATGGATAAGCAGAGAAATCAGACCAGCTACACAAATAATTTAGTGTAGACAGAGACTGAGCATTTATTCTTACTTCCATTTCACAGATATATCAAAAGACAACAAAAATTCCCCCCACATGCCCCTCCCTGTATCAGGGATCTGATTTCTTAGTGTGACCTTGTCACGATCTGCTTCTTCTGGGGGGCTTGATATGAACCTAGTTCAAACCTACCCCAGCAGAATCATGTAGTTCCTGTTCTCTGTGGCACAAAAGATGGCTTCTGAAGAGGGCAAGGCCCAAAAGGTCCAGGCAGAGAATACTGGATCCAGGTTACTTAGTGGCCCATGGCAAGACCACTCCCCAAGTCAGGATACAACACACAGAAATAGTCTCACACCTTGTTTATGTGACAACTGTCTCTCAACCTTTATTGAATGATCAAAACAACATATTTATACTCTCCTATACCACACCCTTGTGTACATTTGTGTATGTGTGATGTCCGACCATCTGCCTTGCAACCTTGGGCTATCAAAGCTCTTGAGATCAAATTCACCAGATATCTAGTGAACAAACCTTTATGCTAAACTCAAGTGTTTGCTTAGGATTACTTGAAGTACTTGCATCTGCAAGGTCTGTATGTGTGAGTGTGCAATGATCTGCAGCTAAATTCTATGCAGAGCATTTCTACCAATTCCACATATGTTCTATATAACATTTTCCCTCATAATATATTATAACTAGGATACATAATAACCATATACAGGCAACATATAACCACATATAACCACACAATAACACATAATCCCAGTGTAACAATGTCATGCTCCCTTGGACATATTCATAAATTGCTGACAATATGAGTCCTTAAACAATTAAATCATGACAGACCTCCTCACCCCATCACTTAGGCCCACTGCCAGATACACCAGAACCTAGAGGTTATCTGTTTAGGTCACTAATATCCCAGGCCTGTAAGGGGGCAGAGGGTAAGGTGGTTTTACAATACACAAGGGAAACATATCAACAGCCCTCACAAACTACAATAATAGAAAATAAATGCACAAATGAAATAAGCACAAGATATTCACATTCTTTCCACCCCCTCTGTAACCAGAGAAAACACTAAAACCAAATGAATATCTGAGTAAATTAGCCTAATTGTTAATCCTTTAGATTCAGTTTTTGTATATTTATGTTTTATAAGTATTCCATGTGGGCTATAAATTTCAACTATCTATATCTTCCTCCTGTTTATTTTTTATTAGGTCATGTTTTATTGCAACAAGCCATTATACTGTATATACTGTATATACGCTATACTTTACTTTTAACAAAGATATCTACCTACAAGCCATGGGTAACAAAACAGCTCAATAATACATTTATGGTCAATCTAGAAGGGACATTCTTATCTATATCCATTCACAAACCATACAGATACTACCATTACATAGATGATCTGTTCATCACATGGACAGAAGGAGAAAGTAAACTCAGAGATTTTCACAATTCTTTTAACCCTTTTCACCCTACAAAAGTCTCTGTAAATTATGTCAGTATATTTGTAATGATGATATAGTGTGCTTTACATAATACAATGTAATATCTGTGAAATAGGTGTTGGGACATCCTAATCAGTAGTTGGCGGCTTGGAAACACAGGGTCCAAACAGAATTCTGTGGAACTCGTACTGGATGTAAGACACACACACAATCAGTCTCAGTACTAATTCCGTTTATTGCTACGTCATTGCATAGAATTTATACTTGCAAAAGAAGGCGGATATTAGCAGCATCTTTACGGGTCATGTTATTTGGTACAAGGACAAATAATCAGGTGTTTGTCTGTTTCTAGAACAACTAGAAATGTTTTGTGTTTTAGTAAGGTCGAAAAACATCCCAAGGATAGGCACATGATATTATGGTTAGGCTATGTGTCAGCAAAATATGTTAACCCCTTCATCAGCAGAATATGTTAACCCCTTCAATAGGTTGTTACATTGGAGAAACCAGCCAACATCATCTAAGGATGAATCTACACAGACATACTATCAAAAAACACAGTGAAGACAGTAACTGTACTCCAGTTGGACACAATTTTACCCAAAATAATCTCTCCATCAAAACCTAAGAATCAAAATTCTCAAAGGAAATGTAAATACTATCCACAGAAGAAAAGGATTTGAAATAAAGATGATTACATTTTTCAATACTAAAGATACAGGACTAAACATGGACTTTAACACATGATCCCAATTTCTTGTGATTCTGCCACAATTGTTCTCATGTTTATAACAGGCTTGTCACTCTTAGTGATCTGTAACTACTGTGCTCTGTTTTTCTTTTATATATATATATATACAGCTGCTTCACTTTTCAATATATATACACTATAGATAAGGTAAACCCACTCATATACAATTCTATTTATAATTCAGTTTTATCACTCTAAATGGAATCTTGTTCATGTGTTTTTTCTAGTATGGATTGATATTGTGTTGATAAGTATAGACTTTTCCTGGTTTTAATTGTATTGATCAGATCATTACATACAAAGAAAACTAAAAAAGGGCATTACAGCCCTGTTCAAAATAAAGTAAAAAGCTTATTAAATTAAATACATCACATAATTAATTGTAGTCAAATTATTTTATCTCTCTATATACATAGTTACACAGTTACATAGGGCCCTATTAAATTATCCCTCGTAGTTCTCTCGGTGCTCGCAAAAGGCAGTTTTCCTGCTGTTTGCGAGTACCGAATCTCTCGCAGCCTGCTTTGCGATATGACTGCGATAAAATGGCCGAGAATAGGCTCCGAGAGAGCTACGTAGCCTTAAATCTACGCATGATTCTCGCATATAGTAAGAATCCCTACGTGGACAAAAAGTGCACGCAAGGGATTCTAAAGCCTCTACGTGCTGCCTCGGAACAGCCCGAGACAGCACCCCTGCACCCTATACACATCCCCATGCTGCACCTTTACGGTCCTTTAAGGACCCGCGAGGCGGGACATTTAAAATTGAATTGCAGCAGGGTCACGATCGGTGCCGATCGGGGACCCCCGCTGCAGGGGGCTTATGTGGGGACACTTCAGGGGTCCCGATGGGGACCCCCAGCATAAAGGGGGGTTCATTTTTTGGGCCGCGGCCAGGATTGGCAATTAGTGTGCCGCGGGCCCTTTAAGGAGCCGTGGCGGGGAATTTAAAAGTTTTAAATGCAGCGGGGGGCCTGATCTATGCCGATCGTGGACCCCCGCTGCAAGGGATTAATGTGTGGGGGCTGCGGGGGTTCCTATGGACCCCTGCAGCAAGGTGTTAATGTGAGGACACTTCGGGGGTCCCGACGGGGACCCCCGCATTGAGGGGGGGTTAATTTTAGGTGCCGGGGGGGGGTATTTGGAGTACCCCCCATGGCAGGGCTTATGTGGGGGACTGCCGCGGAGGTCCCTTTTAGGACCCCCGCAGCAATTGATGAGGAGTGGGAGCCTGCGATATCATCTCGCAGGCTGTCACTCCTCATGTACATTTACGCAGTGTAGATACGTACGGCCCTTTAAGGAGCCGTGGCGGGGAATTTAAAAGTTTTAAATGCAGCGGGGGGCCTGATCTATGCCGATCGTGGACCCCTGCTGCAAGGGATTAATGTGTGGGGGCTGCGGGGGTTCCTATGGACCCCTGCAGCAAGGTGTTAATGTGAGGACACTTCGGGGGTCCCGACGGGGACCCCCGCATTGAGGGGGGGTTAATTTTAGGTGCCGGGGGGGGGGGGTATTTGGAGTACCCCCCATGGCAGGGCTTATGTGGGGGACTGCCACGGAGGTCCCTTTTAGGACCCCCGCAGCAATTGATGAGGAGTGGGAGCCTGCGATATCATCTCGCAGGCTGTCACTCCTCATGTACATTTACGCAGTGTAGATACGTACGGCCCTGCTGCGTAGCTCATACGTTGCTCGCAGCAGGGCTAATTTAATAGCATTGTAAGTTAGAGAAACTTTGCAGTACGTAGGCTTAAGTAGAAGCCTCTTATTTACGAGGCTGGAATTTAATAGGGCCCATAGTATTTAACGTTGAAAAAAGAATTTCAGTCCATCAAGTTCAACCTTTTAAAATCTCCTTTGATCTGCAATATGTGGATTAACTATTAATTAATTAGTTTTATTTTTAAAAAAAATATCCCTCCTGATCCCAGACACCGGTGACCGGACTTCTCCCTGGATCAATACTGCATCTCTAATTATCCATGATAACCTTGAATTCCTATTTTAATTAGAAATAAATCCAGTCCCCTTTTAAAACTATCTATGGAATCCGCTGTCACCACCCTTCTGGTAGAGAATTCCTCTGATTAACCACCCTTACCGTGAAGAACCCTTTTCTTTCTTTAAGGTGGAATCTTTTTACTTCTAACCTCAAGGGATGTCCTCTTGTCAGTTGAAAACCTCTTGGCACAAAATCTCCCTTGACAAATCTTTATACTGGCCCTGGATGTATTTATACAAGGTAATTATATCTCCTCTTAGACGCCTTTATTCTAGAGAAAATAAGTTTAATTTGGTTAGTCTTTCTTCATACCTTAGCCCCTCCATTCCCTTTATTAGTTTTGTTGCCCTCCTCTGTACCTTCTCCAGCTCTAAAACGTCCTTTTTATGAAGTGGTGCCCAAAATTGTAATCCATATTTCAAATGAGGGCATACTAGAGTTTTGTATAGTGGCAGAATTATATTTGCTTCCCTGGCTTCTATACCCTTCTTAATACATGCTAATATTTTATTTGCCTTTGCAGCTGCTGCTTGGCTTTGAGCACTGTTACCTAGGTGGTTGTCCACAAGCAATCTCAAATGCCTTTCAATATATGATTCACCCAGATTTGCTCCATTAAGATTATAAATTGCATGGCTATTTTTCCCTCCCAGATGCATAACTTTACATTTATTCGTATTAAATCTCATCTGCCATTTATATGCCCATTCCTCAATTTTATGTAAATCCATTTGGAGGGAAAGCACATCACTATCTGATTTAATTACCTTCCACAACTTTGTGTCATCGGCGAAAATGGAGACACCACACTCCAATCCTACCTCTAAGTCATCAATAAATATGTTAAAAAGGAGAGGACCTAATACTGAACCCTGAGGAACCCCATTTACCACATTAGTCCAATCGGAAGATGTTCCATTTACAACAACCCTTTGCTTCCTGTCTTTTAGCCAGCTCTCAATCCATGAGCAGATATTTACTGCTACTCCTGTATCTCTTAGTTTGCACAATAGTCTCCCATGTGGCGCTGTATCAAAAGCCTTTGCAAAATCCAAAAAGACTACATCCACTGAGTTGCCAGGTTCCTACTAACCTCGTCATAGAAACTAATTAGATTTGTTTGACATGACCTATCCCTCATAAATCCATGTTGACTCCTACTTATAATCCTGTTCAAATAGACATATTCTTGTATATTATCCCTTATTAACCCTTCTAAAAGCTTCCCCATTACAGAAGTGAGACTCACTTTGCTCTTGCTCCCTTTTTAAATATAGGTATCACATCAGCTTTTCTCCAGTCATCTGGTAGAGACCCTGTGTTGAGTGAATCTTTAAAAATTAAATCTAATGGTTTTGCTATTACAGAACCCAGTTCCCTTAGTACCCTTGGATGTTTTCCATCAGGACCCGGGGCTTTATTAACATTTATTTTTTCCAACCTCTTTTTGATTACTTCCTGTGTTAACTAATTATTTGGCAAAGGTAGTGTAGCCCCATTATGTTGCCGTGTCCCAACCACTGGTACCTTCCTTGTGTATACCGAAGAAAATAACCTATTTAGCTCATCTGCCCTTTCCTGGTCACTAATTATCAGACGGCCTGTGTCACATATTCCTATAGCTTCCTTCCTCGCCTTCTTCCCATTAATATACTTAAAAAATATTTTAGGGTTAGTCTTACTCTCTTTTGCAATTAATTTTTCATTTTCTATTTTAGCCAGTCTAATCGCGAGCCTTGTTGATTTCCTTGTATTCCTGTAAAGCAGTATCTGTCCCCTCTGGTTTGTATAATTTAAATGCCTGTTTTTACTCCGTATCTTGATCTTTAAATCATTGTTAAGCCACTTCGGATGGGATTTACTCCTTTTACTTTTATTCCCACACGGTATATGCCGATGTGTATGTATATTTAGTAAGGATTTAAATGTTGTCCATTTATGTTCAGTATTTTTACCTGCCAGTTCTCTGTCCCAGTCTATACTTTGTATTGCTGCCCTTAGACCGTTAAAATGTGCCCTTTTAAAATTAAGAGTTTTCGTTGGCCCCTTAAATTTTTTTTTCTTTAATTCAATCTCAAATGAGACTGTGTTGTGATCACTGTTTCCTAAAGGTTGCCCTATTCCAACATTTGATACTATATCAATATTATTTGTGATGAGTAAATCTAATATAACTTCATTTCTAGGAGGCTCTTGTATAACCTGGGCCAGATAATGATCCCTGAGTGTACTCAATAACCTGCTCCCCTTGGCTGAACTGCTGGTCTCATTTATCCAGTTTATTTCAGGGTAATTAAAATCTCCCATTATTAGAACTCCATGCTTAGCTTTTTCAATCTGTAACAATAATTGTATTTCCTAACTTTCAGCTATATTTAGGGGTTTATAGCATACTCCTACTAATATTCTTTTGGAATTTGCTGCTCCGCTTTTTAGCTCTACCCACAAATATTCAGCTTTATCACTAGGTCCACCATAAATATCTTCTCTGACTATAGGCTTAAATTCAGGCTTAACATACAGACAAATCCCTCCTCCTCATTTACCATTGCCTCTATCTTTCCTAAATAGGTTATAACCATCCAGATTAACAGTCCAGTCATGAGATTCATCCCACCACGTTTCAGTAATGCCTATTTAATCCCATTTTTCATTAATTGCTAATCATTCTAACTCTCCCATTTTTCCTGGCAAGCTTCTGGCATTAGCAGGCATACACCTTATGTTATGAGTCTGTAGTTCTGAAGTGCCTGCCACTGTACTTGAATTACTTAGTACTACCTCCCTATTGACTATACTACCCCTCCCCCACCTCCTCCCCTATGAGTTGTCAATTCATCCCTTATACCCTCTACACTTTCTACCCCATTACTTATATCTAGTCCCTCCCCCTCACCTACTAGTTTAAAAACTCCTCCAGCCTTTCTACCATCCTATCCCCTAGTACAAAAGCTCCCTCATCATAAAGGTTCAATTTATCCCTACTGTAGAGATTGTACCGAAGTGAGAAGTCAGCCCAGTGTTTAAAAAAAAAAAAAAACCTCCTTAGTGCACCACATCTTTAGCCACGCATTAACCTCCCTAAGCTCCTTCTGTCTCCCTGGGCTAGCACGTGGCACTGGTAGTATCTCAGAAAATACTACCTTGGAGGTCCTCGCCTTCAGCTTATTACCTAGTTCTCTAAAATCATTCTTTAGAACACTCCATCTTCCACTAGCTTTGTCATTGGTACCAATATGTACCAAGACGTCCGGTTCATTTCCAGCCCCTCCCAATAATTTGTCTACCCGATCCACAACTTGATGAACCCGAGCACCAGGGAGACAACTGTGTGATTGCTGGGATCTGGGTGACAAAACACCCTGTCAGCCTTCCTAATAATAGAGTCCCCTACAACCAAAACCTGTCTGTTGCTCGGCCTATTCTGCCCTCCCTCTCCTCCAGTAGAGCTGTTCTCCCGGCTGTTAGAGGGAACAGCTCTATCTGGCATTGCTATTCCTGAATGGGCATCCCCAACAGTGTCACTCAATCTGGCAAATCTGTTGGTGTTTGCCAACTCAGAACTGGCCTGCCTCCTTCTGTTCCCCCTGCTTCCCCTTGTAACTGTAACCCAGCTTCCTCCCTGGACATCCTCACTAGCCCCAGCTCCACTCTCCATGCTAGGCCCAGCTAAACTGTGCTCAGTGAGCACCAACCCCCTTTCCAGTGGAGCAATATCACTAAGTACTGCAATTCCCCTCTCCAGATCTCTAATTTGAGCTTCCAGAGAGGCAACATGCTCACACCTCTCACAGAGGTATGGACCCTAGATGATCTTTTCCAGTATTGCATACATATGACAGGATGTACACTGAGAGAGGTTGCCACTGGACTTACTCATAATTATTATTATTTTCTACAACATTTTTGTGGGAAAAATAAAGAATATAAAATAATATATTTGGAAAAAGTTTTCCTCCTTTGCACTATTAATCTGCCCTCCCTTTTCTTTGAAGTCCCTCCTTTTATTTAAACTCCTACACTTTTACTAGAATTGCATTTGATACTGAAAATGTTCTCATTTATAAGCTTATATGTTTTAAGAAAAGAGCTACTCCTAACTCCCAATTCAATGCTTTCATAGAGAAATGCTTTTGTAACCCATACTACTTGTTGGATAGATCAAACCACACCATGAAATGCTTTTTCAAGCAATAGCCAGCAAAATAGCATGTAATAATTTGGAATACACTCAAGGAAAGATTCCTAGCCAACATTTGTAACATTTTTATATAGAACCTACATGTTTCAGCTACACTATCTATTTATACTGAGAAGACAGCCCTTGAAAAGGACAATTGGGCTTTTACCAAACAACAGGCATGTGGTTTACCATGTAGTATTGATAGGATCAGATTAGTGAGTAATCATGTATTCTGATGTGTGTATCAATTATATCTGAGTACTAAGATATAATGAGAGAAAATAATGCCCAGAAGTCATAGTGTCATCAGAATAATCTCTGAGTTTTATTTAGACAGTCTGTTTCTTATATAGCATAAAACACGTCACAGCTTATTAGCATAGTTGGAAATAGGGTTAAATACATATTTGCAAGCAACTGTCTTTTTTATGTTTACTCAGCAAAACCTTATCTAAAAACCCCTGCTTGCTTCAGATACATTGTCTCAGTAGTATCTGAAGCGAAAAACAGGACACAGGATACAGATGTTTTAAAGAACATTAACGTAAACATTCTACAGATGACGCACTTAAACATTCTAGTGAGATAAGAAACATGCTGACATACTTTTTATAATCATGATACTCTTAGCTAATTAATTTATTAAATGAAGAAATTAAAATACCTAACATATCCCTCCTCTTATAAATGTATTAGACCAAGGTCTTAAGGCAAGGTTCAGGTCATAGTCCTTTCTTTAGTGAAGAGTTGGGGTCTGGACCATCATGGTGCTTCTCTTAATCCACTTGTTTTTATACATCATCAATGTCATGATCAAGATAAGAATCAGATTCTCCTTGAGTGAGGGGTATCGTCTCTATTAGGTATTGTTGAGTTACTGCTTGGTCAACAACCTTATTCACCAATCCACGGATGCATGGTATCACACAGCATCCTAACAAAATGATCAGTGTTAGGACTGTGCCAACAGTGATCAATATCCCTCTGATGTAAGCTGCCCATTTACCAAAGGTGTCTTGGAGCCATTTAGACAGAGGATCATTAATACCGGAATTTTCTACTAGTTCATTTGACAGGGCAGTGAGGCCTTCCAGTGCTTTGGTCACAGATCCGTCTGGAGCTGTGTTGTTGGGTATGAAAGTGCAACAGGCAGTCCCAAACATTTTACATACCCCTCCTTCTTTCGCCAACAGCATGTCCAGAGCTATCCGGTTCTGCCAAGCCATCAGGCTAGTTCTATCCAGTTGCTCTGCCAAGCCTTGAACTGCATCTCTGGTATAATTTACGAATCTCTGTTGATTATAGTAGATATAGTTGATCCAATCTACATTCTTATTTATAGTCACCCACCAGGAGATGATGGTTTCGAATCCAGCCGCCACTTGATTTCGGGCTTTAAACTCATCAGGTACTCCTCTCGGAATCCCAATAGAATCAATGTATATTCGATCATCAAAGCTCCCCTTTGGAACTGACCTTCTGTTTTTTTCGGTTATCCACATCATACCAGCACTTCTATCAGGCAATATATAAAACGGTTGAGCCAGTTGAATCAGGGTACATATTCCACCCCACAGTGAGGGTAATACTTGTCTCACTTGTTTACCTCCACAATACCACCAGATATCTGCTCGTCCAACTAAGTGGTTGGAAAACAATGTGTCTGGATATTCTTTACTGCCCACGTGTATAATGTCCGAACAATAAGGTGCTTGCCCAACACTTATTCTTGAGTTCTGTCCGGTACGGTTAAAGCACGTAAAATTACCCGGGTACATCATAAATTGGGGTGGTTGGATCCTTGACACTGGTGGGTACAAATAGTGTAGAGCAGTACAATTGGATACTGGCGCTATTTGTTGGAACAACTGTAACATGCACTTCAGTCCCTTTTCATCATTCTGTTGGTTCAGTTTAAATGGTACCGTTGCCATTGATGGTCTGGCAGTGGAACATGCTATACAGTTACTCATTTCCATGGAGGCTGCTGTATACAGCATCCATTCCAACCAGATGTTTTTTTCTGCATACCCAGTCTCAATTTCAAAAGTGTCAATCAGGCGGTCAGGTTCCAAATAAATGACCTGTGAGGGCACAGTCCTATTCACAGGACTCACCTTGGTGAGATCAATAGTCTGTCTGGGCTCCTCTTTTTGCAGTACCTGAATATGCAAATATTCCATGTTGTTACCTCTGCCTGAGGTGTAAATTCCAAGAGTATATCTCCCCTCATCACACTTTTGTGGGTCCTGGAGGGTGATCCGGATGGGGTTGCATAGCTGATTTTGGCTGCAAGAGGATGGCTCCACACCCCGTGTCAGCTTTAAGCGTCTCTTTGTACTTTGGCACTTCATGTGATTAGGTGGGGAGTAACCCCAGTCAGCTCCTGTATTCCATAAGGCCAGTTTCCAGCTAGGACATCTCTCATTTCCATACGGAGAGGCTATACACAAATATACTGGCGCTTTTCTCACCCCTCCACTACGTCCTCCTCCTCCAGAAAGTCCACATCTTAGTACTTGACATAGGTCTATTTGGTTGGTTCCTATCTGCCCTTCCTTGAACACTAGGGTCACTTGGCCAGTTAAATTGACTTCCATCGTGTCTCTTTTCATTCTGTGCATCCACATCTCTCCAATAGATTGCGTATGGTTGCCTCTGGGTCTTGTTACTTCTTCCCATATGATTATGGGTGCTACTATGCAAAGAGTTATCAAGATGAGGCATGTCAGTGAGATTCTTAGGCCACACCAGTTAGGTCTTTTGAACAGGTGCCAGGACATTTTCTTGGGCCAGTTGAGAACCCCAAAAAACCCGCACCATTCGGTTCTTCACTGGGTTTGAGACGAGTTTCCCCCCCTTTGTAGCCCAGCCTGACTCGCAATGAGTCAGCTAGCAGGTTTTTAGGAATCAACTGGCTCAAGCTCTGGCACTTTTACTCTCTTGCAGTGAGTCAGGTGTATCCAGGTGGCTCGTTCGGCAACTTTCAAGGCAGTGGGTGTTGACAGCAGAACTTGGTACGGTCCTTCCCACCTGGCCGATGCCCAATTTTTACGCTTGATTACTTTAATTAGGACCCACTGGCCTGGTTGTACCAAGCAGGGTCCCTGCTGTTGCTGTGGATGAGAGAGAGAGATGGAGGTAATATCTTTCTTACTTAACATTTTTCTCATATAGTCTGCTAAGTTTTCACATTGTCTCAGTAGTATCTGAAGCAAAAAACAGGACACAGGATACAGATGTTTTAAAGAACATTAACGTAAACATTCTACAGATGACGCACTTAAACATTCTAGTGAGATAAGAAACATGCTGACATACTTTTTATAATCATGATACTCTTAGCTAATTAATTTATTAAATGAAGAAATTAAAATACCTAACATATCCCTCCTCTTATAAATGTATTAGACCAAGGTCTTAAGGCAAGGTTCAGGTCATAGTCCTTTCTTTAGTGAAGAGTTGGGGTCTGGACCATCATGGTGCTTCTCTTAATCCACTTGTTTTTATACATCATCAATGTCATGATCAAGATAAGAATCAGATTCTCCTTGAGTGAGGGGTATCGTCTCTATTAGGTATTGTTGAGTTACTGCTTGGTCAACAACCTTATTCACCAATCCACGGATGCATGGTATCACACAGCATCCTAACAAAATGATCAGTGTTAGGACTGTGCCAACAGTGATCAATATCCCTCTGATGTAAGCTGCCCATTTACCAAAGGTGTCTTGGAGCCATTTAGACAGAGGATCATTAATACCGGAATTTTCTACTAGTTCATTTGACAGGGCAGTGAGGCCTTCCAGTGCTTTGGTCACAGATCCGTCTGGAGCTGTGTTGTTGGGTATGAAAGTGCAACAGGCAGTCCCAAACATTTTACATACCCCTCCTTCTTTCGCCAACAGCATGTCCAGAGCTATCCGGTTCTGCCAAGCCATCAGGCTAGTTCTATCCAGTTGCTCTGCCAAGCCTTGAACTGCATCTCTGGTATAATTTACGAATCTCTGTTGATTATAGTAGATATAGTTGATCCAATCTACATTCTTATTTATAGTCACCCACCAGGAGATGATGGTTTCGAATCCAGCCGCCACTTGATTTCGGGCTTTAAACTCATCAGGTACTCCTCTCGGAATCCCAATAGAATCAATGTATATTCGATCATCAAAGCTCCCCTTTGGAACTGACCTTCTGGCCCGCTTCAGGTTTTTTTCGGTTATCCACATCATACCAGCACTTCTATCAGGCAATATATAAAACGGTTGAGCCAGTTGAATCAGGGTACATATTCCACCCCACAGTGAGGGTAATACTTGTCTCACTTGTTTACCTCCACAATACCACCAGATATCTGCTCGTCCAACTAAGTGGTTGGAAAACAATGTGTCTGGATATTCTTTACTGCCCACGTGTATAATGTCCGAACAATAAGGTGCTTGCCCAACACTTATTCTTGAGTTCTGTCCGGTACGGTTAAAGCACGTAAAATTACCCGGGTACATCATAAATTGGGGTGGTTGGATCCTTGACACTGGTGGGTACAAATAGTGTAGAGCAGTACAATTGGATACTGGCGCTATTTGTTGGAACAACTGTAACATGCACTTCAGTCCCTTTTCATCATTCTGTTGGTTCAGTTTAAATGGTACCGTTGCCATTGATGGTCTGGCAGTGGAACATGCTATACAGTTACTCATTTCCATGGAGGCTGCTGTATACAGCATCCATTCCAACCAGATGTTTTTTTCTGCATACCCAGTCTCAATTTCAAAAGTGTCAATCAGGCGGTCAGGTTCCAAATAAATGACCTGTGAGGGCACAGTCCTATTCACAGGACTCACCTTGGTGAGATCAATAGTCTGTCTGGGCTCCTCTTTTTGCAGTACCTGAATATGCAAATATTCCATGTTGTTACCTCTGCCTGAGGTGTAAATTCCAAGAGTATATCTCCCCTCATCACACTTTTGTGGGTCCTGGAGGGTGATCCGGATGGGGTTGCATAGCTGATTTTGGCTGCAAGAGGATGGCTCCACACCCCGTGTCAGCTTTAAGCGTCTCTTTGTACTTTGGCACTTCATGTGATTAGGTGGGGAGTAACCCCAGTCAGCTCCTGTATTCCATAAGGCCAGTTTCCAGCTAGGACATCTCTCATTTCCATACGGAGAGGCTATACACAAATATACTGGCGCTTTTCTCACCCCTCCACTACGTCCTCCTCCTCCAGAAAGTCCACATCTTAGTACTTGACATAGGTCTATTTGGTTGGTTCCTATCTGCCCTTCCTTGAACACTAGGGTCACTTGGCCAGTTAAATTGACTTCCATCGTGTCTCTTTTCATTCTGTGCATCCACATCTCTCCAATAGATTGCGTATGGTTGCCTCTGGGTCTTGTTACTTCTTCCCATATGATTATGGGTGCTACTATGCAAAGAGTTATCAAGATGAGGCATGTCAGTGAGATTCTTAGGCCACACCAGTTAGGTCTTTTGAACAGGTGCCAGGACATTTTCTTGGGCCAGTTGAGAACCCCAAAAAACCCGCACCATTCGGTTCTTCACTGGGTTTGAGACGAGTTTCCCCCCCTTTGTAGCCCAGCCTGACTCGCAATGAGTCAGCTAGCAGGTTTTTAGGAATCAACTGGCTCAAGCTCTGGCACTTTTACTCTCTTGCAGTGAGTCAGGTGTATCCAGGTGGCTCGTTCGGCAACTTTCAAGGCAGTGGGTGTTGACAGCAGAACTTGGTACGGTCCTTCCCACCTGGCCGATGCCCAATTTTTACGCTTGATTACTTTAATTAGGACCCACTGGCCTGGTTGTACCAAGCAGGGTCCCTGCTGTTGCTGTGGATGAGAGAGAGAGATGGAGGTCTTTCTTACTTAACATTTTTCTCATATAGTCTGCTAAGTTTTCACTCATGTTCTCATCTTCTGAGAGAAATGGTCTAAATTCTGGTAGTAGGAATGGTCTCCCATACAATATTTCAAACGGGGTTAACTTCTTCCTGCCTTGAAGCATGTGCATGTTTAGCATGACTAATGGTAAACAGTAAAGCCAATTTTTCCCTGTCGCTGCCATCGTTTTCCTCAATTTATTTTTAATGGTACCATTAGTTCTCTCCACTAATCCAGCTGACTGTTTTTCAACTCTATGTGTAATGCTTTACTCAAGTGGTTGATAATTCTGTTCACAAAATGTGTGCCGTTATCGCTATATATTTTCTCTGGTATACCAAACCTAGGAATTATTTGTGTCACTAAGGTTTTAGCCACTGTGATTGCGTCAGGGTGTGCACATGGTTTCGTTTCCACCCACCTAGAGTATACATCAATTATCACTAGGCAATATTTCTTCCCTTCACACTTTGTTAGTTCAATGAAATCCATACATATTGTCTGGAAGGGGTATGTTGGTTCTGGGAATGTGCCCCTTATGGGGTGATAGTTACCCTGAGGGTTATGTTGTGCACAAACAAGGCACCCTGCACAAAATTTTTTAAAATAGGTGTTTAATCCATAGGCTGAAAATATTCTGCTGACCATGTCTACCATACTCCCTCTTGAGACATGACTAATGCCATGGCTCAACATAGCTGCATATCTGAATAGTGATTTTGGTAAAATTGGTTTCCCTTCTATACTCTCATAAATATTATCAGCATTCAGTTTACTCCCTTTCTTCAACCAGTATGTTTTTTCCTGTGAGGGTGCATTTGCCTGTAGTTGCTGTAGAATACTCTTGTCAATATGGTTTACGAAATACACAGATGTGTAGCTGTGTAAGAGAAAAATGTGTATTTTTCCCGTTTGAGCCGCTTGCTTTGCAGCTGTATCTGCCCTGCCATTTCCTATTGAAATTGCGTCTGTGGTCGTGGTATGAGCCACACATTTACATACCGCAATCTTCAAGGGCAGTTGAATGGCTTCAAGTAACTGCAAAAGGAGTTGTTTATGAGTGACTTGCCTGCCAGTAGATGTGACCATACCTCTATTTTTCCACAATTGTGCAAATATGTGCACAGTTGAGAATGCATATTGGCTGTCGGTGTATATATTTACTATTTGTCCCTTTCCTATTTTACAGGCTTCAGTAAGGGCCACGATCTCAGCTGCCTGTGCTGAAAAATGTGATGGAAGTTTTCCTGCTCTTATAGTTTCTTCTTGTGTTACTACTGCATATCCCGTTGCATTTGTACCATCTTTGTTTCTACTTGATGACCCATCTACAAACAGAGTTAGTGTAGCCTCGATGTATGCAACATCTCTAAGACCGTCTCTTGGTGAGACTTCTTTTTCTATGATTCCAGTAATTATTCAGTTTTACTCCCACCCCTGTATACCCATTTTCTGTCCAGTATATGTAATCCAAGGTTATTCTGGTATTGGTGTGTTTGAAAAATGTTTTTTCATAGTCCACATCCCTCCCCGATGTACTTTCAAATTTCATAGTGCAGTGTAATGACTCTGTGCTTTGTTTTACACTGGAAGATGGAGCTAGGTCATTAGCCATGGCTATCAAAGCGCTGGATACTTGTGCCGGCCCTTTTGACACCATGTCTAATGTATAGAAGTAATGTGGTTCACCCATCCCCTGCACTACATTCACATCGACAGGTATGTCCCCCATGTATGCTTTCATGCCTTTCTCTGTGGGAACCACTCTAATGTTGCATTTCAGCATCAGATCTCTACCCAAGAGATTTATTGGGCATCTAGGGGAGAGTATAAAAGGATGCTCAAATGTTTGGCCATTGAACAATCTCACTGTAAGTGGGCATGATACAGGTTCACTATTTGTCTGTCCTGCTGCTGACCTAACCAGTATGTTTTGTGACGACGTGTAACTAGTCCATGTGCCATCATTGCTCAACACTGATTTACATGCTCCTGTATCGCATAAAAATGTTATCATTATCCCCTCTACATCTAGCTGCATGACTGGTTGTTCTTCTAAAGCCATTAAGTCTATACATGATTCTAAATTCAACACATCATTTTTTCCTGGCAATTTTGCATCATTATTACCATACTCATACAATTCAGATTCATGCAATTCTTGTTCAGCAAACATTTGTAAAGGAGGGGTACAACCTGGTTCTAGTCATTTGTCAGTCTGGTGGTCATCGTCATCCGCTCCCTCTTCCTCCTGGTACTTTCTGTTTCTGCAGTGACGTGCTAAGTGGCCGGCCTTGCCACACACGTAACAATTTCCATAACATTTTCCTCTGTTTCCACCTCGACCTTGTCCACTTCCACCTCCTCTCCCTCCACGGTTTTGATTATTTCCACCATCACCAGAAAAGAAAGCAGAAGTTATAGGTTGCGCTTTCCCATCAACAGAAGTCATTAAATACACCTCCTTTGGTTTACTATCTTGCTTTTTCTGTTTCTTTTCTTTTGCTCTCTTACACTGCTCTTCTGCATGTTTAGCATATTCTATGGTTTCCCTAAGGGGACATGTTTTATAAGTAATTTGGTGTTGTATCACAAAGTCATTTATTTCTGGGTAACATCCCCTGAGAAAAGCGTTCTTTAGCTGCTGAGCATATGGACCAGCATCATCATATGGGTTAGGTCTGGCTACCCCGCTATGGCTGTCAAATACTACCCGCAACCTCCCCATATATTGTTCCACACTTTCATCATCTTTCTGTACACACTCATTTATCTTAGTCCAGTCTGCATGTTCCCTGTGTCTGTCAGCTATTCTGCCTGTTAGAGCGTCTACTTGTTGGGTCAGTTCCTGTGATCCATAGCGCAATGGTTCCCCCCTTGGGTCCAGTGGATTCCAGTCACCTTCACTAAGGATCCAATCGGACCCTAATATCTGCCTCAGACATCTTTCAACCTCAACACCATTTAATTTAAAACTTTGCTGCAATCGCTGGAACTTAAGTCTGAAAATTCCCATATTGTCATTTGGGTGGGGGACTCCTTCTACAGCTCTCCTCACATCTGCATCCGTCCATGCCCGGTATACTAGCATTGTGGGTGGCAACACATTTCCCCCCTCTACAAGCTCTCCCCCTCTAGGATTGGGAACCTCAATTAAAGAATATAATGGCACAGATGTCATTCCCTTACCTCCATAATGATGATCTGGTGCCCGCCTGGTTCTGGCGGGCCGTCCTTCATAAGGTGGTGGTGTCGGAGGAGGTGGATTTGGAGCGGTGGCGGCAAGCAGGTATTTGCGGGCATCATTAAATTCGCCCTCTACATCATCACTATAAGTGACCATATTCCCAGGAGGTGGAGGGGCGGTCACTCGTGGAAGTCTTTTCTGTGTACACATAAACATATCCTCTTCCTCTTCCGAAGGAGAGAGGTGGTTAACATTACATGTCCCTCCCCCCGTAGGCACCGTCATTGTCATACACATTTGCATTTTGTCATCTTCAACAATTTGTAGATTATTGACAGCATCCTCTGTTTCAATATGTTCAACATGTTTTTCCTTAATCTTTATTTTACTTGCCCTGGTCCTATCTTTTTTACCTTTTTTATGTTTAATCGGTGGGTCCTGCGTGTGCAGTTTAATACAGCAACCGCAGGTTTGTCCCATTTGAAAAACAAAAAACAAAACAAAAACAACAACAACAAAAAAAAAAAAAAAAAAAAAAAAACTCACTACTCATTTCCATGGAGGCTGCTGTATACAGCATCCATTCCAACCAGATGTTTTTTTCTGCATACCCAGTCTCAATTTCAAAAGTGTCAATCAGGCGGTCAGGTTCCAAATAAATGACCTGTGAGGGCACAGTCCTATTCACAGGACTCACCTTGGTGAGATCAATAGTCTGTCTGGGCTCCTCTTTTTGCAGTACCTGAATATGCAAATATTCCATGTTGTTACCTCTGCCTGAGGTGTAAATTCCAAGAGTATATCTCCCCTCATCACACTTTTGTGGGTCCTGGAGGGTGATCCGGATGGGGTTGCATAGCTGATTTTGGCTGCAAGAGGATGGCTCCACACCCCGTGTCAGCTTTAAGCGTCTCTTTGTACTTTGGCACTTCATGTGATTAGGTGGGGAGTAACCCCAGTCAGCTCCTGTATTCCATAAGGCCAGTTTCCAGCTAGGACATCTCTCATTTCCATACGGAGAGGCTATACACAAATATACTGGCGCTTTTCTCACCCCTCCACTACGTCCTCCTCCTCCAGAAAGTCCACATCTTAGTACTTGACATAGGTCTATTTGGTTGGTTCCTATCTGCCCTTCCTTGAACACTAGGGTCACTTGGCCAGTTAAATTGACTTCCATCGTGTCTCTTTTCATTCTGTGCATCCACATCTCTCCAATAGATTGCGTATGGTTGCCTCTGGGTCTTGTTACTTCTTCCCATATGATTATGGGTGCTACTATGCAAAGAGTTATCAAGATGAGGCATGTCAGTGAGATTCTTAGGCCACACCAGTTAGGTCTTTTGAACAGGTGCCAGGACATTTTCTTGGGCCAGTTGAGAACCCCAAAAAACCCGCACCATTCGGTTCTTCACTGGGTTTGAGACGAGTTTCCCCCCCTTTGTAGCCCAGCCTGACTCGCAATGAGTCAGCTAGCAGGTTTTTAGGAATCAACTGGCTCAAGCTCTGGCACTTTTACTCTCTTGCAGTGAGTCAGGTGTATCCAGGTGGCTCGTTCGGCAACTTTCAAGGCAGTGGGTGTTGACAGCAGAACTTGGTACGGTCCTTCCCACCTGGCCGATGCCCAATTTTTACGCTTGATTACTTTAATTAGGACCCACTGGCCTGGTTGTACCAAGCAGGGTCCCTGCTGTTGCTGTGGATGAGAGAGAGAGATGGAGGTCTTTCTTACTTAACATTTTTCTCATATAGTCTGCTAAGTTTTCACTCATGTTCTCATCTTCTGAGAGAAATGGTCTAAATTCTGGTAGTAGGAATGGTCTCCCATACAATATTTCAAACGGGGTTAACTTCTTCCTGCCTTGAAGCATGTGCATGTTTAGCATGACTAATGGTAAACAGTAAAGCCAATTTTTCCCTGTCGCTGCCATCGTTTTCCTCAATTTATTTTTAATGGTACCATTAGTTCTCTCCACTAATCCAGCTGACTGTTTTTCAACTCTATGTGTAATGCTTTACTCAAGTGGTTGATAATTCTGTTCACAAAATGTGTGCCGTAATCGCTATATATTTTCTCTGGTATACCAAACCTAGGAATTATTTGTGTCACTAAGGTTTTAGCCACTGTGATTGCGTCAGGGTGTGCACATGGTTTCGTTTCCACCCACCTAGAGTATACATCAATTATCACTAGGCAATATTTCTTCCCTTCACACTTTGTTAGTTCAATGAAATCCATACATATTGTCTGGAAGGGGTATGTTGGTTCTGGGAATGTGCCCCTTATGGGGTGATAGTTACCCTGAGGGTTATGTTGTGCACAAACAAGGCACCCTGCACAAAATTTTTTAAAATAGGTGTTTAATCCATAGGCTGAAAATATTCTGCTGACCATGTCTACCATACTCCCTCTTGAGACATGACTAATGCCATGGCTCAACATAGCTGCATATCTGAATAGTGATTTTGGTAAAATTGGTTTCCCTTCTATACTCTCATAAATATTATCAGCATTCAGTTTACTCCCTTTCTTCAACCAGTATGTTTTTTCCTGTGAGGGTGCATTTGCCTGTAGTTGCTGTAGAATACTCTTGTCAATATGGTTTACGAAATACACAGATGTGTAGCTGTGTAAGAGAAAAATGTGTATTTTTCCCGTTTGAGCCGCTTGCTTTGCAGCTGTATCTGCCCTGCCATTTCCTATTGAAATTGCGTCTGTGGTCGTGGTATGAGCCACACATTTACATACCGCAATCTTCAAGGGCAGTTGAATGGCTTCAAGTAACTGCAAAAGGAGTTGTTTATGAGTGACTTGCCTGCCAGTAGATGTGACCATACCTCTATTTTTCCACAATTGTGCAAATATGTGCACAGTTGAGAATGCATATTGGCTGTCGGTGTATATATTTACTATTTGTCCCTTTCCTATTTTACAGGCTTCAGTAAGGGCCACGATCTCAGCTGCCTGTGCTGAAAAATGTGATGGAAGTTTTCCTGCTCTTATAGTTTCTTCTTGTGTTACTACTGCATATCCCGTTGCATTTGTACCATCTTTGTTTCTACTTGATGACCCATCTACAAACAGAGTTAGTGTAGCCTCGATGTATGCAACATCTCTAAGACCGTCTCTTGGTGAGACTTCTTTTTCTATGATTCCAGTAATTATTCAGTTTTACTCCCACCCCTGTATACCCATTTTCTGTCCAGTATATGTAATCCAAGGTTATTCTGGTATTGGTGTGTTTGAAAAATGTTTTTTCATAGTCCACATCCCTCCCCGATGTACTTTCAAATTTCATAGTGCAGTGTAATGACTCTGTGCTTTGTTTTACACTGGAAGATGGAGCTAGGTCATTAGCCATGGCTATCAAAGCGCTGGATACTTGTGCCGGCCCTTTTGACACCATGTCTAATGTATAGAAGTAATGTGGTTCACCCATCCCCTGCACTACATTCACATCGACAGGTATGTCCCCCATGTATGCTTTCATGCCTTTCTCTGTGGGAACCACTCTAATGTTGCATTTCAGCATCAGATCTCTACCCAAGAGATTTATTGGGCATCTAGGGGAGAGTATAAAAGGATGCTCAAATGTTTGGCCATTGAACAATCTCACTGTAAGTGGGCATGATACAGGTTCACTATTTGTCTGTCCTGCTGCTGACCTAACCAGTATGTTTTGTGACGACGTGTAACTAGTCCATGTGCCATCATTGCTCAACACTGATTTACATGCTCCTGTATCGCATAAAAATGTTATCATTATCCCCTCTACATCTAGCTGCATGACTGGTTGTTCTTCTAAAGCCATTAAGTCTATACATGATTCTAAATTCAACACATCATTTTTTCCTGGCAATTTTGCATCATTATTACCATACTCATACAATTCAGATTCATGCAATTCTTGTTCAGCAAACATTTGTAAAGGAGGGGTACAACCTGGTTCTAGTCATTTGTCAGTCTGGTGGTCATCGTCATCCGCTCCCTCTTCCTCCTGGTACTTTCTGTTTCTGCAGTGACGTGCTAAGTGGCCGGCCTTGCCACACACGTAACAATTTCCATAACATTTTCCTCTGTTTCCACCTCGACCTTGTCCACTTCCACCTCCTCTCCCTCCACGGTTTTGATTATTTCCACCATCACCAGAAAAGAAAGCAGAAGTTATAGGTTGCGCTTTCCCATCAACAGAAGTCATTAAATACACCTCCTTTGGTTTACTATCTTGCTTTTTCTGTTTCTTTTCTTTTGCTCTCTTACACTGCTCTTCTGCATGTTTAGCATATTCTATGGTTTCCCTAAGGGGACATGTTTTATAAGTAATTTGGTGTTGTATCACAAAGTCATTTATTTCTGGGTAACATCCCCTGAGAAAAGCGTTCTTTAGCTGCTGAGCATATGGACCAGCATCATCATATGGGTTAGGTCTGGCTACCCCGCTATGGCTGTCAAATACTACCCGCAACCTCCCCATATATTGTTCCACACTTTCATCATCTTTCTGTACACACTCATTTATCTTAGTCCAGTCTGCATGTTCCCTGTGTCTGTCAGCTATTCTGCCTGTTAGAGCGTCTACTTGTTGGGTCAGTTCCTGTGATCCATAGCGCAATGGTTCCCCCCTTGGGTCCAGTGGATTCCAGTCACCTTCACTAAGGATCCAATCGGACCCTAATATCTGCCTCAGACATCTTTCAACCTCAACACCATTTAATTTAAAACTTTGCTGCAATCGCTGGAACTTAAGTCTGAAAATTCCCATATTGTCATTTGGGTGGGGGACTCCTTCTACAGCTCTCCTCACATCTGCATCCGTCCATGCCCGGTATACTAGCATTGTGGGTGGCAACACATTTCCCCCCTCTACAAGCTCTCCCCCTCTAGGATTGGGAACCTCAATTAAAGAATATAATGGCACAGATGTCATTCCCTTACCTCCATAATGATGATCTGGTGCCCGCCTGGTTCTGGCGGGCCGTCCTTCATAAGGTGGTGGTGTCGGAGGAGGTGGATTTGGAGCGGTGGCGGCAAGCAGGTATTTGCGGGCATCATCAAATTCGCCCTCTACATCATCACTATAAGTGACCATATTCCCAGGAGGTGGAGGGGCGGTCACTCGTGGAAGTCTTTTCTGTGTACACATAAACATATCCTCTTCCTCTTCCGAAGGAGAGAGGTGGTTAACATTACATGTCCCTCCCCCCGTAGGCACCGTCATTGTCATACACATTTGCATTTTGTCATCTTCAACAATTTGTAGATTATTGACAGCATCCTCTGTTTCAATATGTTCAACATGTTTTTCCTTAATCTTTATTTTACTTGCCCTGGTCCTATCTTTTTTACCTTTTTTATGTTTAATCGGTGGGTCCTGCGTGTGCAGTTTAATACAGCAACCGCAGGTTTGTCCCATTTGAAAAACAAAAAACAAAACAAAAACAACAACAACAAAAAAAAAAAAAAAAAAAACTCAAATCTCACAGACTACAAGGACAGAGGGTAGGGTAGGAAGAGTGTAAAAACCTGTAGTGCTCAACCGCTACGGGTAATTATAAAAATCACCCGCACGTCTTACCAAAACACAGGCAAGTCACTGGCTAGCCCTGCGGTGGACGTCAGGTAGTGTGTGACAACTTCACTACTAAAAGGGTACAGAGAAGGAGAAAAGAGATATATTTAGCCCGTAGTGCTCAACCGCTACGAATTTTGGTTTGTGCGTCTTCCATAAACACAGGCAAGTCACAGGAGTAGCCCTTCGGAGACCAGGTGGGTAATGCGTGACCACTCACTACCAAAAGTGGATAGTTTCAGGTAAGAATTAGGAGAACAACACAAAAGAATACATGTATAGATACATACACTCACAAAGACACAAAAATATACAGAATATTTACAGGTACATATAATAACCAAGAAACTGTGAGAATCCGGCTCGAAGGACCAAAAATGATAGGATCAGATTAGTGAGTAATCATGTATTCTGATGTGTGTATCAATTATATCTGAGTACTAAGATATAATGAGAGAAAATAATGCACAGAAGTCATAGTGTCATCAGAATAATCTCTGAGTTTTATTTAGACAGTCTGTTTCTTATATAGCATAAAACACGTCACAGCTTATTAGCATAGTTGGAAATAGGGTTAAATACATATTTGCAAGCAACTGTCTTTTTTATGTTTACTCAGCAAAACCTTATCTAAAAACCCCTGCTTGCTTCAGATACATTGTCTCAGTAGTATCTGAAGCGAAAAACAGGACACAGGATACAGATGTTTTAAAGAACATTAACGTAAACATTCTACAGATGACGCACTTAAACATTCTAGTGAGATAAGAAACATGCTGACATACTTTTTATAATCATGATACTCTTAGCTAATTAATTTATTAAATGAAGAAATTAAAATACCTAACAAGTATGTTAAAAAAAAAATCATTAAAATAACTTTAGTGGAATTATCTAAAGTCTGGGTTTATGATTTCCAAGTTCTCAGAAACATAGCTATATTTGCCTCTTTCTCAAGCAATGCAGCCGCATATTCCATATTGAAAAGGACATTTAAACTTGAATATATACATCCAGACAGCTGCAGCCCCTGACCCAGGATGGCTTTTTTATCACATCAGACAAGATTTGTATAAAGTACATTTGTTCAGATTAAGTTTCTCATCTATAATAAATTGACCAAACTGGTATAAATTCAAACTGTGGTTTTAATGTATTTAGATAATAAATGTGCATTCATTTTCAAAAATGTTCATTTTGACATGTCCACAAACAATGAAGTAACTCTGCATACATTTTTTCACTGAACAAGAATCAATTTTATTTTTTTAACTTAGGTATGAGGTATACTGTATATAAAATTTTACAATTTTAATCGCATATCTCTTTTTGAACTACAGTTAAAATGTTAGTTTTCTTTAAAACAAATTGATGTTTAGGGCAGTAGTTGCAAAATAAACCCTCAGAAAAACATCAGACAGGTCATAATTTAAGTATAGTTTAGTTTAAAAGCAGATGCGCCAGTCATTGTGTCATATTTATTACCTCACTGTGCTCAATCTGGATTTTTTTTTATTTTAAATTTTTATTTTACATATAAAAATTGCGATAACAAGAATATACAAAAAAGTAAACAATAATAAATTGTGCAAAACGTAAGTATTTTTCAATGTTAAATTAATCCAATAAAAATCATGTTACAATTATGATAGGATGTTTTTCTGTTCTTTTATCATTTTTCTTTTTTTCATTTAATATTATCTGGGTTAACTTCAATCAAGTTGAGTAATATGGTAGTTTGAAGGATAAAATAAATTTATAACATGAAGAATAAGGAAAGATTAAAGAGAGTAATTAAAGAGGAAAAAGAAAGATAAGCAGTAAAAACAACAAGAGAATATGCAATAGTTATATCCAATTCTTCTATCCCTGTCTCTTACTCTGTCCCCCCAAACTCACCTCCTGTAAGGCAAGCTTAAAATGTGTGCCTCTTCGTCGCCCCAAGGGCCCATAACCAGTGTCAGGACCGTGCATTTTACTCCTCAGTTTTCACAGATTCTTTCACATTATTTAGAGAAGTTAGAAAGTGTTTCCCAATCCCTGTCTATTCCTCTACTTATATCTGTGGTTTCCTATATATTTTCTTTACTTCTACTGGAGGTCTGGGCTGTATGGGGTTGCCAACAACGGTCCCCACACCCTATAGAAGGCTGTCATGGAGTCATCTAAAATATGTGTTTGTGGTTTATAAGTATGTAATTTAGTTTAAACTTTGCCTGCTGTGATCAGTACCGGATCCACCTTTTTGGAGCCCCTAGGCAGTGAAGTGGAGGAGGCCCTGTGAGAGAGTGTGCAAGGTATGCACTAACCCATTTTTGCCTTTTCTGTGCATGTAAGGTCCTTTCTTTGTTGTAACTCTCTTGTTCTAAGTAGTTATCCCATAGTAGCCTGTCTTTTTTAAGCCAGTAAACTTTTTTTTTTAAAGTGGTGCCCCTCACAGTGAAGTGCCCCTGGACGGCTGTCTAGTTGTCTTAATTGGTAATCCGGCCATGGCTGTGATGTTTAATATTTTAGTTTTTCATTGCTTTTTAATATGGCTCTTCATTGCTAACTTGATGACTTGTAGGAGTTTGTTATGAGCATAAGGAAGGCCTGGAGCTAATGAGCCTAATATACATATTCCCATGTCTGGTATTAAGTCTAATACTTTGTTGGTCAATTTCATTGCTGGTTACTACAGTTTGTATAGATTTGGGCATGACTACTATATATGTATAAATTATCCCATTTCTGTGCATGCCCTAAAACACAGTGGGCACAGTGAGTTTTTGGAAAGAGAGTTCCAAGACTTAGACCATGTTTGATCCATGCCTTTGCCCCATGAAATCATGTATTTATATTTGAAACCCTCAGGTGTTGTGCTAAAAAATAGTAATAAATCAGGCCTAGATTACCTTATGTCAGATGAGTTATTTGGCATACGTGAGAAAACCAGGTATCTTGTGGATAATTTGACAAAGTATTTATGCAAAAGAAGTTGGTATTTATACCTTCTAGTTTTATATGTTAAGGTTGATTCATCTATAATCCAAGCTGAAAGTCTAGGTGTTAGCTTTCCACCAGCATAAGCCTTTTTCATGTTGACCAGGGGGGAGGGGATTGTGGATGAGGTATAATGGGAGTTAAGGGAGAAACAGCTTCTTTTAGGTGAAGATGGTCTATAGCCCAAGACCATTGTTTTATTGTAAACTTAGTTTCAGAGCTTGTATGGGTGGGGATGGGGTTAAAAGATGAGTAGGTTAAAGTAACCAAACTGTGTCCCATGAGTAAGGTGACATGAGAGAATTTTCGATAGAAACTCAAATCGATTGATGTTTAATTGAATGAGCTTGTGGTATAAATGCTAGTTGAGCTGCTTTAATATAAAGTTTTAAATTGGGACATGAAAGTCTTCCTATAGATTTATGGCCATACATGATGGGACTCGCTATTCTATGAGGTTTGTTTTGTTAGATTAATTAAAAAATGTGTGTCTGTAAGTTGTCTAATTTCTTGAGTTGGATGGCAATGGGTAATGTGTGAAATAGATATAATAAGGGAGGAAGTATATTCATTTTAATGGAATTAATACATCCTGTCCAATAAATGTGGTAGTTTTACCAAGTCTGTATATGATCCCTTAACTTAATTTGTATTGGGGAATAGTTACCCTGGTAAAGATCTTTCCAATGAACTGTAATGTTTACTCAAAAGGGAAGAAAGAAACAGAAGGAAGTGTAAAGGAGAAAGAAAAAGGGATTTTTTGAAGCTTTACCAAAATATATTGTTGTTTTATTATTCTCACTGTAATTATGAGTCAGTCCAGTTGCAACCTCACTCAGTGTACATCCTGCCACATGTATGCACAGCTAGAACAGCTCCACACCTCTGTGTCAGGTGTGAGCATGTTGCCTTTCTTGAAGCTCAAATTGGAGAACTGGAGAGGAGATTTGCAGCACTTAGTGCAATTGCTCCAATGGAAAGGTAGTTAGTGCTCACTGAGCACAGTTTAGCTGAACCTAGCATGGAGGGTGGAGATGGAGCTAGTGAGGATGTCCAGGGATGTAGCTGAGTTACAGTAATATGGGGAAACAGAGGGAACAGGAGGCAGGCCAGTTCTGATTTGGCAAACACCAATAAATTTGACAGATTAATTGAAACTATTGGGGATCTCCAATCATGAATGGCAATGCCAGATAGAGCTATTCCCTCCCTAAGAGCCAGGAGAACAGTTCTACTGGTGGAGAGGGATGGCAGAACAGGCAGAGAAACAGACAGGTTTTTGTGGTAGGGGACTCTATTATTAGGTAGGCAGACAGGGTGATTTGTCACCCAGATCTCAGCAATCGGACAGTTTGCTGTCTCCCGTCTGCTTGGGTTCACCATCTTGTGGATTGAATAGATAAATTATTGCTAGGGGCTTGAAATTAACCAGCGGTCTTGGTACATGTTGGTACCAATGACAAAGTTAGTGAAAGATGGAGTATCCTAAAGAATGATTTTAGAGAACTAGGGAATAAGCTTAAGGCAAGGACTTCCAAGGTCGTATTTTCCTAGATACTACCAGTGCCACGTGTTAGCCCACGGAGACAGAAGAAGCTTAGGGAGGTTAATGCGTGGCTAAAAAAGTGGTGCACTAAGGAAGGGATTGGGCACTGGGTTGACTTCTCACTTGGGTAAAATATCTATAGCAAGGACAGATTGACTCTTAATGACAAGGGAGCATGTGTGCTAGGGGAGTTTTTAAACAAGTAGGTGGGGAGGAGGGCCTAGATAGAAGTAATGTGGTAGAAAGTGTAAAAGTCGTAAGGAATTAATGAACTAGTCATGGGTTTTGAGAATGGGGGTGGTATAGTGAATAGAGAGATATTGCTGAACTCAAGTATAGAGGCAAGCACTTAAAAACTGAAGGCTTATAACAACATAAGGTTTATGCTTGCCAATGCCAGAAGCTTGCTAGGAAAAATGGGAGAGTTAGAATTGTTAGCGGTTATTGAGAAATGGGATTTAATAGGCATTACTGAAACATGGTGGGATGACACTCATGACTGGATTGTACAACTGGATGGTTATAACCTGTTTAGGAAAGATAGGGGCAATGGTAAAAGAGGAGGAGGGATATCTGTATGTTAAGCGTGAATTTAATCTTAGAATCAGAAAATATAAATGTGGGGGGGGGGGGTAGCTATAATGTTGAATCCTTGTGGGTAGAGTTAAAATGCGGAGGAGCACATTCTAAAAGAATATTGGTAGGAATATGCTCTAAACCCCGAAATATAATTGAAAGTGAGGAAATACAATTATTGTTACCGAAAATGAAAATGCAGCTAAGCATGGGCAAGTTTTATTATTCAAAGATTTTAACTACCATGAAATTAACTGGGTGAATGAGACCAGCAGTTCAGCTAAGGGGAGCAGGTTCTTGAGGACATTCAGAGATCATTATCTCACCCAGGTTATACAAGAACCTACTAGAAATTAGGTGATTTTGGATTTAGTTGACATAGTATCAAATGTTGAAATAGAGCAACCTTTGGGAAGCAGCGATCTCATTTAAGATTCAATAAAAAAAAACAAAAGTGTAAGGGGCCAACAAAAACTCTGATTTTTAAAAGGGCATATTAGTATTGTCTAAGGGCAGCAATACAATGTATAACTGGGACAAATAACTGATAGATAAAAATACTGAATATAAGTGGGCAACGTTCAAACCCTTACTAAATATACATATATCATGTGGAAATAAAAGTAGAAGGAGTAAATCACATTGAATGTGGCTTAACAATGATTTAAAGACCAATATATTCAGTCAAAAACAAGCCTTTAAATTATACAAACAAGAGGGGACAGAGATTGCTTTACGTGAGTAGAAGGAAATCAACAAGGCTTGCAAAAGGGCTCTTAGACTGACTAAAATATAAAATGAAACGTTAGTTAAGAAAGAGTAAGACTAACCCTAAAATATTTTTTAAATGGATTAATGTCAAGAAGGTCAGAAAGGATGCTATAGGAAAATTATAATGTGACACAGGCTGTCTGATAATTAGTGGACAGGAAAAGGCAGATGAGCTAAATACGTTCTTTTCTTCAGTATACACAAGGGAGGTACCAGTGGTTGGGACACTGTAACATCATGGAGCTATACTACCTTCACCAAATAATTGGTAAACGCAGAAAGAAATCCAAAAGAGACTGGAAAAAAAATAAAAAAATAAAGCCCCAGGTCCTAATGGAATACATCCAAGGGTAGCAAGGGAACTGGGTTCTGTAATAGCCAAAGCATTATATCTAATTTTTCAAGATTCACTCAACACATGGCCGCTACCAGATGACTGGCGAAAAGCAGAGGTGATACCTATATTTTAGAAGGGAGCAAGAGCATATCTTGGAATTATAGACCAGTGAGCCTCACTTCTGTAGTGGGAAAGCTTTAGAAGGGTTAATAAGGGACAACATACATATGTCTATTTGAAAGGGATTATAAGTAGGAGCCAACATGGATTTATGAGGGCTAGGTCATGTCAAACAAATCTAAGTAGTTTCTATGAGGAGGTTAGTAGGAACTTGGATGAAGGCAACTTAGTGGATGTAGCCTTTTTAATACAGTGCTGTCATGCAATTTGGATATGACAAAATTAATAAAAAGTATAGAATAATAAATGTTATTGAGGTCAATTATCAATTTATAGATAAGTATACACCTTAGACAGAACAAAGTTTATTGAAACAAAAGCAAAACCAAGAATAATATTTGGATGTATCTAAACTTGTAAACTTTTATTTTTAGATAGATCACAATATAAAATTAATAAGGTTTATCAGAAGCCTTTTAAATGATTGGATAACAGAGAAAAGACACTTTTTCCTAATCGATAACAGCTTTATTTTTTACCCACTTTTAGTCACAGGACTGATTTCCACCAATTGCAATAGGCTCCTGCCATATTTGTATGTACGTGCATAAATATAATGCATACTAGGAAAATGCCAGTCAAAAATGACAGGATTAAAATTGCAAGGCTGGCAATGCTGTTTGCCACACAATGTGAGGCTTTTGCTCCTCTGAGCACCTTTGCTCCCCTGTGTACTTAAATTTTCCTGCTTTGCACTGATCATCTTCGGTGCTCATCGCTTTGCGAGGCTATTAGGTGTGACACCACCGCTGGCTGCAATGAGCGCCTTTGCCGCTCATTGCAGCCTAAGTTCTGCGCGGCTGCTTTGCCTCGCTTCGTGAGGCTTGCATGTGTGACGGGGCTGCTGACTCGCGGTTGCAACTACGCTACCAACGTCGCAAACGTCACCAACATCGCAAGATCCACAACTGTATATGTGATATTTGGTGAAATGGTGTTTGACATTTGAAATGAAATAATACAATATATTAGTGTGGCCTGTGGTCTAGATCAGACATGTTCAAAGTCCGGTCCACGAGCCACTTGCGGCCTGTGTTCCGGTTAAATATGGCCCCACAGGTAATTTTGCTAAATCTATCTATTGTGGCCTCCAGTGAATCCCTGAGCGCCGCTCAGGACCCTTGGGATCTATGGATCTTTCAACGCAGGACTGCACGTCCTCAGTCTGCGTTTTTGCGATCTCTTGGACTGTGGGATTTGGTGCGTTCCTTCTCACTGTGCAGGTCAGCGCGAGGATAGCGCTGCAGGCGTGCTGACGAGATATTTTGTCACGCTTTCCAGACTCTTCTCTCATTAGAAGGTAACGTGAGGGGCAGATATCAGATACCATTTATTAACAGCCCAATTGATAAAGTTTTGTGAATATACATCAAGGGCAGTGGATGCTGGGCATTATAAGGAGATTTGATCTACTGTGGAGAGATGATTTGTTGTCACACTTGCGAGCCTCCCGAAGAGAGGCAAGCCGTTGAGGCATTGAAGCCTTTCGAGCTCGGAGCGCATTTCCCATGCAAGCCTCGTGAAGCGAGGTGAGCAGTTGAGGCATTGAGGCACGCGGACTTAGGCTAAAATGAGCAAATCGAGGTGAGCAGTTGAGGCACACTGGATTTAAACTGCAAGCAGTTGAGAATCGCGTGAGTTACTTAGGCCCTCATTCAATTGCAATTTAGCCAATTGAATAGGGCTCTAAATGAGCACATAACATATTTTTTATAGAAGTTTTTAGTTAGTAAACATCTATCCAAAAGCAAGGTTTTCACTAACTAAAAATGTATTTTAAAAAAATATGCTATGTGCTTATTTAGAGCCCTATTCAATTGGCCAAATCTCAATTGAATGAGGCCCTTAGGCTACAAGCAGTTGAGGAACGCGGGACTTAGAAAATAAAAATCCGACCTTGGAAAAATACGAAGTGTCGGACGGAAAAAATGTCGGACGGAAAAACGCAAAAAAGTCTGAAACTGCTTGACAATGAGGCTGAGCAAAGCCAGACACGCAGGACTTGGAAAATACACAATGGCAAAGACAGTAACACTTACACGAACAACGCCAGGGATGCGGGACTTCGAAAATACACGACGGCGAAGACACTAACACTTACACCAACAAAGCCAGGCACACCGTCCTTAGAAAATACACAACGGCAAAGACACAAACACACCAACAAAAGCCGACCTCGGAAAAATACGAATTTAACGGCCGAAACGCAGAAAATGAAAAAAAGGAAAAACAAGAAAAATAATGAAAAAAATAAATAAAACACACTCACACACAGCACAGGGGGAGAGCCAGGACGCTTGGGAGTGAGGTTGCAAGCAAATTTGAGCCAAATTTACTGTGTTTTGTCACTCAAAAATCGTTGGACTTTGCAAATAAAACCAAGTTTTTAGTGCTCGGGCAAACACACTTAGACCAAAACCCCTGAGACTGCGCTTACACAATCCCTTCCCCTTCTGGACAATTTCTAAAATGTTGACTGTAAATAAGAGATGAAAAGTTAATTAAATGGCTAGACTCAGACCTTCAGTCTCAATGGATCCTAATAGAAAATCAATCAAGGCCGAAAGATAAACTAAAAAATTTATTATTTTTGGATGCAGTAGATAAAAACAAAATACAAAAGAAACTCTAGTGATAAAAGATTGCGTGAAATTCTGGTTCAAATGCAATGACACTAGGAAACTGATGCCTTTTCCAAGTTTAGTAACTTCTCTTGATTTGATAGCAGATATTTGGCAATGAGGTTTGTTATATTTAGTTTGTTTCATGTTTTTCTTTGTTTTGCTTGGAAATTCTAGTACAATATTTATAAGCTATTTATGAATTAATTTTGTACTATTATGGCTAAAATGATACTATGGTGTATACAATTTTGTATGTTTTATAATGTATATATAAAAAAAAGTAAAGTTGAAAGTGAGGGCTGCCACTCTTGGACAGGTGAACACTATCAGTCGAGAGATAGCACATGTGACAAGCTAAAAGGGCGCGACCACAGTGAAAAGCAACTTGAAGCTGTTTTAATGTCACAACAGCAATTTTTCCCAAGAGCACATGAGTTAAATTAAAATGTCACATGGGATAGCCATGAGGTGGCAATGTTATTTGCTAAAAATTGCAAATCTTTTGCTGAGGGTGAATTTATCAAAGAATGCATTATGAAAATCATTGAGAATATCTGTCCCAAGAAGAAGCAAGAGTTTGCCAACATTTGCCTGCCTCGTAACACTGTAGCATGGAGAATTGAAGATATTTCATCAGATATTAAGAGACAGTTGACGTCCAAAGGAGGGGATTTTGACTTATTTTCAATAGCGTATCTGATACAGCTCAGTTGCTGTTTTATGAGAGGGATGGACGATGAAATGAATGTGACTGAAGAGCAACTTGACCTCCAGAGCCTTACAGACCAAACAAGAGGAAAATATGTACTTGTTTCAGTTATTTCCGCCATAGATGACATGAAACTGCCTTGGAACAAAGTTACTGGGATTGTTACTGATGGGGCACCTGCCATGGTTGATGAACGAAGTGGATTATCAACCCTAAACTGTAACAAGGTGATTGAAGGAGGCAAAGCTATTAAACTCCACTGTATCATTCATCAACACGTTCTCTGTGCTAAACATCTCAAATATGATCATGTTATGAAACCAGTGCTAAAGACTATTCATTTTATTCACTCTAAAGCTCTGTGCCACTGCGAGTTTAAACAGTTTCTACTGGACATCCAGACTGAATACAAAGATGTTTTATATCACAACAATGTAAGATGGCTCAGTCAGGGGTCTGAACTGCAGCGTTTCTACTCTCTCAGAAAGGAAATCAAAGAATTCTTGGAAGCAAAGGTTAAACCGATGTGAGAACTATCTGATCCTATTTGGCTGGCTGATTTGGGATTTCTAGTTGACAAGATTCAAAGCCCAAAACAGGGCCCTCCATTTTCTGCAGTTGTCAATAATGTATTTTTTATATTTCCTTGTTCTCATCCCCTGTACAGTGCTACAGTGTGTTATGTGTACAGTGCTATGTTGGCTGTCACAATCTGCTACTTCAATTTTACTTGGTAAGAACCTGGTTCAAACCTATCCAGAATCGTGTGGTCCTTGTACACCTCTGATATCAGAAGATGGACCAAACACAGGAACCACTCCCAGGAGATTGCTTCCACAGACTAGGATATCATCAACAACATATATTACCTTAGAATTAGGATGAATTCACAGAATGACACTTAGACCTTGTTTATGTAAGTACAGACACAACTGCCATACCTTTATTAATTGTCACAATTTATACAATTTTCTGGCACACAGGCTGACCAATCACAGTAAGCCACATCCCTAAATAATAGACTGAGCCCTGCTTACTGGGAAACCCTGTACATCTGATGAGCTCATCCTAGTGATAATATTTATGTAACGCAATCAAAATACATACAATACAACCAAATATGCATAACCATAGTAATAAATACATAACTATAACCATAAACACTGTATATTAATATTAAATAAAAGTTAATATTAAAAAATAATACAAAGTCAATCTTTGTCAAGTGATCTTTTTGACAAGAGGATATCCTTTGAGGTTAGAAGTAATAAGATTCCACCTTAAAGAAAGAAAAGAGTTCTTCACAGTAAGGGTGGTTAAACTGTGGAATTCTTTACCAAAGGAGGTAGTGACAGCGGATTTGATGGATAACTTTAAAAATGGATTGGATATTTTTAAATAAAGGATTATCCTGTAAAATTAGAGAGGGAGTATTGATAGAGTAAGGTTATCAGACTTCTAATATCTTGGTTTAGGAAGGAATTTAATTGTTGAGACAATTTGCCATGTTTCACTGGGTTTTCTTTCTTTTTGCCCTACTCTGGATTAATTAACAATAAACAATTAATTATCATATTTCAGATCAGAGGAGATCTAAAAAGGTTGAAGTTGATGGACTAAGAGTCTTTTTTCAATCCTTAATTACTATGGCCCTCATTCAATTGCGATTTGGCCAATTCAATAATGCTCTAAATAAGCACATAACATATTTTTTTTTAAATAAGTTTTTAGTTAATGAAAGCCTTGCTTTTGGATAGATGTTTAATAACTAAAAACTTCTTTAAAAAAATATGTTATGTGCTTATTTAGACCCCTATTCAGTTGGCCAAATTGCAATTGAATGAGGGCCTATGTAGCTATATTAGTTTGTGGAGATTATCAGTAGTATAAGTGTCCTTTCCTCTCCTTTTTTAATATATGTGTTTATGTGACATTAATAAATCCACTCGTATGCTTATCTTTATTTATCTAGAAGAGGTGCATTTTTTTTAATTTTCTCTTTAAGAGGAGGAACAAACCCTAAAAATTGGTAAAAATATCCTATAATCCCCCAAATATAATAGAAAGTTATAATGGGAAATTTTAACTACCCTGAAATAAACTGGATGAATAAAACCAGCAGTTCAACTAAGGAGAGCAGGTTTTGGAGTACTCTCAGAGATCATTATCTAGTCCAAGGCATACAAAAACATACTTGAAATTAGGCTATATTTGAACTATCCATCACAAAAATATTGACACAATATTAAAAGTTGAAATATGGGAACAGTGATCTACAACACAACTCATTTGAGGTAGAGTAAAAAAAAAGAATGTTCTAAGAGGTCAACAAAAACTCTTAATTTTAAAAGGGGACATTTTAATGTTCTAAGAGCAACAATACAACTTACAGACTGAGATAAATAACTGACAGGTAAAACTACTGAAAATAAATGTACAACATGTAACTCCTTACTAAATATACAAACATATCCATACATACCATGTGGAAATATAAGTAATAGGAGTAAATCACAACCCATGTGACTTAACAATGATTTAAAGATCAAGATAAGGAGCATAAAACAGGCATTTAAATAATACAAGACAGAGGGAGAACAGAAGGAGCTTAACATAGGAATGAATTTAACAAGGCTTGCAAAAAAAAGTTATTAGACTGGCTAAAATAGGAAATTTAAAGTTAATTGCAAAGGAGAGTAAGAATAACACTATTTAAAAAAAACAACACCATATTAATGGGAAGAAAGCGAGAAAAGGAAAACTATAAGATCATTAAAATGTGTAACTGGCCAAATGATAAATAGTGACCAGGACAAGATGAGTTAAATAAGTTATTTTCTTTGGTATACACAAGAGAGGTACCAGAGGTACATTTCAACAAAATGCGGCTACACTACCTTTACCATATAATTAGTTAATGCATGAAGAAATCCAAAAGATGCTGGAAAACAAAAAAAAGGAATTCATCCAAGGGTACTGAGGGAACTGGGTTCTGTACTTGCCAAACTATTCTATCTATATTTTCAACATTCCCTCTCCACAGGTTCCACAGGTTAGGTAGCAGATAACTGGAGAAAATCAGATGTGATACCATTATTTAAGAAGGAAGCAATAACAAACCCAGTGACCTATAGACCTGTAAGCCTCACTTCTGAAGCTTATAGAACGATTAATGAGGGATACAGGAATATATCCATGTGAACAAGATAATAAGTAAGAGATGTATGAGGGATAGGTAATGTCAAACAAATTTAGTTTCTAAGAAGAGGTAAATAGGAACTCGGATCAAGGCAACTCAACAGATTTAGTCTTTTTAGTGAGTTTTACGAAGGTTTTTGATACGATAGGAGGCTATCGTGCAAACAAAGGGATACAGGAATTGCAGTAAATACATGAATGTGTCTTGAGAACTGGTTAAATGACAGGAAACAAAAGATTGCTGTAAATGGAACATACTCAGATTGGACTAACGTGGTAAATTGGGTTCACTATTATGTCTGCTCATTTTTAATATATTTATTAATGACTGAAGGAGTAAGACTGGGAAGTATTATCTCAATTTTTGCTGATGACACTAAGTGGTTCAGGTTAGTTAAATCAGAAAATTATGTACTTTCTATAAGGGACTTAAATGAATGAGAAGATTAGCAGAGATAGAAAGGGATTTATGAGTGTTAGTAGACAACCACCTACGTAACAGTGCTCAATCCAAAGTAACAGATGTGAAGGCAAGTAAGGAATTAGCATGTATTAAGAGGGGTATGGAAGTAAATACAGTTCTGCCACTATGTGAATCCCTAGTATGCCCTCATTTGGAATATGGAGCAGTTTTAGGCACTAAATAGTAAGGACAATGGAGAAACTAAGTTATGAAGAAAGACTAACTAAATTACATTTTCTTTAAAAAAGGTGCCTAAGAGGGGATATAATATAAATACATCCAGAGTCAATATAAGGCTTTTTCAAGTGAACATTTTGTGCCAAGAGCTTTTCAACTGATAAGAGGATACCCCTTCAGGTTAGAAGCAAAAAGGTTCCACCTGAAAGAAACAAAAGAGTTCTTCTAAGTAACAACTGTTAAACTCTACTAAAGGAGGTTGTGACAGCAGATTCAATCGATTTATTATACTTTATAATGGGCATTCAGGGTTATCCTGGATAACTAGAGCAGGAGTATTATTAATGCAGGGATTAATCCGATTGCCAGTGCTTCGGGTCAAGAAAGATTTTTTTTCTCTCCCCCTAAGAGAAAATTGGCAATTTTTTTGTTTTTTGCTTTCCTCTGGATCAAATAACAATTAATCCACATATTACAAGGTACAATAAAGATCTAAAAAGTTTGAACTTGATGGAATAAAATACTTATTTTCAACCTCAATTACTTTGTAAATTATGTAAAGATATATAGCTAAACAACCTATATTGGTACTGAGCTATACACCAAACTTTTAACAGAACATTTGCAAACTAAAAAGGAATCCTAACATCAGCTTAGATTAGAATTTGGAATCTGTGTACCAGGTCTAGGCCCAGTTAGCAGGAAGGTTGTCTAGAATCACTGGCTAAAGGTCAGGCTGGAATTAAAGTGGATTAACCAATAAACAAGCAGAAGGTTCTGACTGGTAGCAGTCAAGAAAATAGGTTAGGTTATGATCCAAGGGCAAATATAGCAACTTCAACAAAACACGCTTGGCATATATGACCTTGCTCTGACATAGCTCCATTAAACTGCTTCTATGTTGGAGAAATTTACAATGTGAAGTTGTTACAAGTTTATCTACAGTATATACTATTTTTTTGATAGCCAAAAATAGTAAAAATAAAAGACAACTATCAGATTTTTGAACAACTTGAGACGGAAAAGCTTCACACATTTCCAATAAGTTTTTCTGTGTTTTTGTTTTGTTCTGAATTTTACTGGCTTCATATAGTTTGAATGCCTTCAAAAAGTCATATCACACTCTTTTGTATTAAAGAGCCCTTTGCGTTCTGTCAAATATAACATTGTTCAGTATGACTTTAACCTTTTTGGGTCTTGCTTCTTTACCAAGCTTATGAATGACACTAATGTGTATAAGTAAGAACAGGAACAGACAATTCAAGCTCAGAACTCTGACAAGATCATAGTAGCATAGAACATCAGCACATTCATGTCACTAACAAAAAATGAAGCTATTATAACTTTATACAAAAAAGGGTTGTTTTATAACAGAAAATAACTCAGTTAACTTTAAAATGGATATGATATCTCTTTTTTTGTACAATTAAAAAAAAAATACAGACCAATCTCTAATTGTGGTGGCTGTTGTAATTACATATTTATAGACCTAAATAAACAGAGTTATCATGATCACGTAAACTGATTAATAAAACAATGTACGGTTATAAATAAACATAAGCACTGAATTGAATTTTTTATGATACATCGTGATTATGTAGTTTAAAAGGCCATAAAATAGCAAGAATTAAGCATATACATTAGTAAAAGAACAATACCATTTCAAATTATGTGTCAACAGAAAGTAAAAACTGTCCTGTTGGTCTAGATTTTCACTTAAAGCTCTTGCAAAAAAATATGTTTTTCTATCAAAATTCAATAAAATGCTGTCATCTTTCATATCCCCCTTTTACATTAGATATACACTATTCACATTCCTTGTTGTATTGACACATCCAACATTAAATACACCCTGTCATTCATAATGCCACTATCAAGCTTCATTGTATTTTCTGGCTCTTTGGTCAGCAGCACCTTTGTGTTCTAGCCCCGCAGCAATTGCAGATATCATTCTTGTCATTTTTTAACTAAATTCCTGTTTCCCTTCTTCTTCTTCTTCTTCTTCTTCTTCTTCTTCTTCTTCTTCAGAGCCCTGAACTACTGCAACATTCCCTCTTTCTCTTGACTTTGCTCTATACATTTAAAAATGTATACATCATATTTATTCTATAGATTATTTCTTATTTAAATGTATATTCCTTGTCAGCGTAACCACACAGTCTTCATTTTCATGAAGATTCAACTACTCTCTGTGTCTCACCATGACAGAAGATAGAGAGCATAGTTAACCTATGTTGACAACATCCTACCACCATTGCCAAACCATTTATCTTCTCTCCTGACCTGGGATGCCCACAGATTTGATCCATCCTCTGGCTCATTCCATTACTGTAGAAACACCAATTTTTCATGCTGTACTATGCACTATAATCAGGTTGTTTATCTTTATATAGCACAAATAAAAATGCTACATAAAGTAAAAGGAAAAGTATAATTAAATATGTGTAACAGTTACATACAGAGCAATGAGAATGTATGAATAATCAAGTAGTAACATACAGAAAGTGAAAACTGCGTGCAGTGAAGCATGTGAAGAAAAATTAACATGTGCTCTGCAGAGTTTGTGCATGCTATAAAACATTGATTGTGTTGACCTAATTGCACTGATTAAACAAGGGCATTGTTTTAACTAGTATAATCCTATATTTTAGCTTATGTGGCCACCATTTTATATCAGACAACATCATCTTCACACCATTCACTCTCACGTTACAGATTTATTTTTCTTATTTTCTGAGTTTCATCAGCAATTTCCCTAAGCAAAACAGGACTAAGATTTCATATTTGTAGAACACGTTAGACTTCATGGAGACATTATAAGAGACTCAAAAAAAGCCTAATAAGTATAAAATATTAAACCGAGAAAACAAACAAACTGTTTTCATTCTGTTATTTAATTTCATGCACATTTTCTGTGGGCTTGCTGATGATTTCAGCAAGAGAGTTATATTTACATTATTTTTCCCAAGCAGACTAAATTACTTGTTTTAATATACTAAATGGTAAGCTTCACATTGAAACATTGTAAAATGTCTTTTACTTATCTTAGTGTATATTTTTACACAAGACTCTAAAGTTTATTTTTTAGGTCACTATAAATATGTTTACATTGATCATTGCTGAAAAATTGTTAGTCATTGTAAATTGAATTGTTTTTACAAATGCTTGCATCATTTATTGTGTTATCCCTCTTTTGAGTGACAATACAATGCTGAATTTTTAATTTCTAAAGGAAGACTAATGAAGAATAAAGTGCAATGTAGAAAATTATTCAGAGCGAACAGCTACAGATATATCAATATGCTACACTTGAATACTATGCACTCAAACATACATCACACAGCTTTTTTAATTAATTGAGAAGGGAATATAAGTGAAATGTTATTGAAGAATGATTAATATAAAACTGTCATGGAGAAGCAGAGCTATGTAGTATTTTTACGATTTTATTCCATTAAGGCCTTTAGCAAATGGCATAATTATTCCAGGTGAGTCCATTTATTTGATTTATAAACTTGACACAATAGATAAAATCCTGTCAGTTAAATCTATTTGAAAGATACAAGAGATGCTTAACATTTTTAATGCAGAACATAAATCTTGCACCCACTGTTTTTTATTTGTAGTCTTATGGCAAAAGAACTCAGTGATTACAGAGAAATAATATTAAACATTCAGAATGTGATTTAGTTAATGCTTGAACTAATGAAAACAAAGTGTCTATAAAAAATAATGAAATGTTTCATTTTCTGGAAGAAGAAAACTTGACATTTTACAATGACAGTCATGTAAAGCCAATTACAGAAATGTTGCAGACTTGTGTCCACATGTTACTTTTTTTTTAGTAAAAATGGTATTCTAAAATATAAAATGTCTAGCAATCTAGTTTTACATTAAGACAATTATATGTGTATATTCTGTTTTAATTGAATCTCATTTTAAATCACAATTGAATCAACAATTTGCATTATATTGTGAGATATTTATCACTATAAGTTTTAGCCAGCACCTGCTCTTTTTAGTTATGGATAATTTATCATTACTTACAAAAAAACATCTGATGAAATTCCTAAATATTACAACAATCCATCTGGATTCCAATATTTCCATCTGGAATTTGCTTTTTAAATTTTCTCTTGCACCCTCTCATTTTCTTTCGGCAAGCCATATTCTCCGTTACTTCTCTGCTTCACTCCTTCACTTCTACCCTAACCCCTTCTCTCTCTCTTCCTTGTCTCTTTCTGTTTCATCCATTGTCATTCACTCTCTCCCTTGTCTATTTCTTTCTCCTCTGTCTTGCCTCTTCCCTTAAAAATAGAAACACCGATTTGATGACTGATAATAACAATTTTGGAAATTCTATCCACCCAAAAGGCTAGAGTAATAAGCTTTAATGTGGTCTTATGCTTATCATAGGCATGTTTTACATCCTTAACTGTTTTTGACTCTACCACTTCCCCTGGAAGACTATTCCAGTTATCTGATTCTCTTTCTGTAAAGTGCTGCTTTCTTTATTTTTCTCTTTCAATTTCACTTTCTGTCTTTCTCTCTTACTCTTACACTCTGCAGATTCTCAACACATTATCTTTGTCTTTCTTTTACACTAGTTTGGTTAAAAAATAAAAAACAGGTGAAAAACAGTATACATTTGGGTTATTTTAATACACCCATGAAAGATTGTACTTACCAAACATAAAAAACTGCAGAAACAAGTCCTCAATCTCTGACACTACACACTGGGTATGAGATCAATCAAAGATTATCTACTTAATACTAAAAAAGTAAATTATCTGACATAATAAATATGTAGAATCTTTTTTTTTTAAATAAATCTCACAAACATGTTAATATTCTGCCATAATATCTATATTAAACAGATGCTATACATATATTTTATGCCAAAAAAATGACTTTTTTAGTATTAGTAGATAACCAGTTTGGTATGTTCTGTTTGTACACTGTTTATGCATGTATTTAATTAACTCAAACTTACTTCACCATATATACAGTACATATTTTTCTGTCGTCTTTTTTTTGTCTTCTCCAAATTCTTTCTCATTAAGCTGATTTACTGTGCATAGAGGTCTCTCAAAATATTCAGGATAGCAGCTCATCATTCATCCATATTGGACTTGGACTCATACCATTAGAACTGAGTGAGAATCTGTGTTGCCTCAGATCACTGCTTCCTTTGGTGGTGGATAAGTACCATTATTGTGATATTCTAACCAATTTTGTTTATATTTTTTTTTTAGTCATTCAGTTATGTCCAACTCTCTATGACCCTATAAACCACAGCACACCAGGCACATCTATTGTTAAGTCTTTTATCTACACAGTTTTCTTGGCAAAGATGCTGGAGTGGGTTGCCAGTTCCTTTTCCATTGGATCTCAATTTGTCTGACCTCTCTCCTATAACCTGCCGACCTTGGATAACTCTACATGGTATAGCTTATAGCTTCATTACACAAGTACACAAGCCCCTTCACTATGACAAGGTAGTGATCCAGAAGGGATTATATTGTGTAGTGTGCCACTATTCTATGTTTTTACACTTGTTGTTTGGTCTACTCTCTCTTCACTGTCTAATTTATGGTCCTCGCCATGAGCCGCTTCGTTGCTCATTGCAGGCCTCGTCCAACCCACCACTTTCATGCCTCGCTCATTGCGAGCCTCTCCCCCTCTACTTTATACGCCTCTCAATGAGTGCTCATTGCAGACGTCGTCCAACCCACTTTCGTGCCTCGCGTTGAACGCCTTCGTCGCTCAGCGCGAGCCGAGTGATGAGCTTCTTTGGCGCTCATCGCGAGGTCCGCAATGAGGGCCTTCAGAGCTCATTGTGGACCTCTCCCAACTCTCTGACCCATGTGTCCTCTCCCTGCCCTTCTTTTTCCCCTTATTTCCCTCTGCTGTGTCCCTTTTCCCCCTCTCCCACCCCTGTATGTCTTTCCACCCTCTACCCCCTCTCCCTTTTTCCTCTCTTAAGTCTTGCGTGCCTAGTGCTGAGCGCCGTTCCTTTTATTTTCAAAGTCTTGTGCTTCTCATGAGCGACGTAGCTTGTATTTTTAAAGTACTGCATGCCTGGCATTGTTTGGCTAAGTGTTGCAGGCTACGGCCTCGTTTTGATCCTTTTTAAAAGCATTTATGTTTTTAAGGCCGCCATTTTTTTCCTCGCTTAGTGGATTTTTGATCTGTGAAAAACGGCAATTAGGCATCAAATTAGCTTTCAACCTCACTCACAGGCTCCCTGGCTCTCCTCCTGAGCTGTGTGTGAGGTTTCCCTTCGGCGCTCATTGTGAGCCTTTCCCCTTGTGTACTTCAAGTGTCCTGCTTTGCAATGATCACCTTTGGCATTTATTGCGAAGACAGATATCAAAGTACAATGTACAACCCCAAAAAAATATGAGTACAGTGAATTAATAAAGTAATATGAATTAATAAATTAATATACTTTACCTATTTATATGTAATATGCAGCAATCAATATTCTGAAGAGCTAACAATCTATTTGTATTTTCCTGCATCTGGAACAGTTGGACTGTTGATCATCTGAGGAGAAAGTGTCAGCAATGTGGCAGGTGTGCAGTGTAAATAGGATGCGTGAGTGCAAACCGTTTGTTTAGGCGGATAAAGCAGCATTTTAAAATTCTAGTGTTATTAGTTGCAAGTTAGTGTTGTAAAATGGCGTTTTTTTTGTAATGTGTTACTTGGCTCGCGAGAATTTTCCATCCGTTGCATATTGTGTATCTCCTAAGTTCCTGTGTAACTCGTACGTGCCTGGCGGTGATTTCGCAGTTCAGTCACCTTTAACCTTGTTTTCATTTTTTTCCTCCGCCATTTTTTTGGGCGCGTAGCTGACTTTCATGTTTATTGAAACTTCTTAAATGCGACCTAAATTGGCGTGCAACCTCACTCCCAGACATCCTTGCTGTCCCCCCGTGCTGTGTGTGATGTTTGTTTTATGTTGTATTTTTTTGTTGTGCTTTTCGTGTTTTTCGATGTGCGTCGTTCGGCCATTAACCTCGTATTTTTTCGACCTTGTATTATTTTTTTCTTCTTGTTTTTAAAAGATGTACATTCTTGTTGGTGTTTTACACGTTTTAGCGTCGTGTAGCCTTGGTTAAATTTTTTTTGGCCGCCATTTTTTTCTTGCTTAGCCGATTTTCAAGTGGAGAAACTCCTTAAATTCAACTTTAATTTGCGTGCAACCTTACTCCCAGACGTGCTGGCTGTCCCCCCGTGGTGTGTGTGATGTTTTTTTTTATCTTTTGTTTTAATTTTTCAGTGTTTTTTTCTTTGTATTTTTCGGCTCATTGCAGCTGACGTGGGAGCCTCCACCTCCGCAAATGTGATATGCAGCCTGAACTGCTTCCCTCGCTTAGCGTGATGACAACTTGCAGTTTGACAACTATAATATGTGATTCCCTGCTAAATTTTGCTCTTAGACTAAATGTATTCAAAAATGTATTTTTTATTGTACAGTGATCCTCTAAACTCCTGGGAATGGCAATCATATCATGCCATAACACAGGTACCCAATTTGGCAGCAGATTCAGACACAATTAGTATGTGTTCTCTGATGGCCTTTTTCTGTAACATCATAAGATTAATGAGCCTTACAGTACCTCTTTAATTAGCAAAATAGAGTTGTAGTAAAGGTTAAGACTTAAACTGTCGTGATACTTTGGGACTCGCTATCTTCTCTTTATAATCACTCTAATAGCAATGTGGACTGTTCTACTGATCACAAGAATTTTACTGGATAAAACTAATCTCTAGCTGCAATCTCTTAAAACAAATCATGATCACTTACAGAGGTTTGTGATTGTGATTTTAGTCTTATCAATTTTAGAAATATGAAAATGAATGTAAAAAATCCACGACAAAATGCTATTCAAGATCAATAACTTTATAACTAATGTTTAACTAGTTATTCATTTAGAGACATTAATTCAATTTTATGAATATGCTATTTATAACTTGTTTCTTCTATCAAAAAATGGTAATCAGGCTGTGAACGGCAGCTATAACATTGTAATATATATAATCAAACATTTTATTCATGACTTGCCAGAGTAACTAAAATTTATTTTAAGGGGCACAGTATAATGATAAATTCCTGTGAATGTGGCTGCTGCATAAGGTGTGATAAAATGCAATCTTAAATTACAACTCCCTACATTAAGTCCTATTAAATGCTAGTGTCTTCCCAGCTCATTATGATGATTGTATTATATAATTTGCAGGTGTATTGTGTTTAGAATTTATAATATTTGTATGGATTCTCTTAACCAGGGTTTCTGTCTGCTAGCATTTGTTGTATAATGTTACCTGAAATTACCATTGAATAATTAACACTAAATACCATTCCTCACACATGTTTCTGCTTATAATACTAATATGTTAATTATTAAATTAATCTTATTCATAGCTAGGCAAATTTCTCATTCAGAAAATAGAAATTACACTTTTTAACATACTTGTTAATATTAATATAAATGTAATTTAGCAAGAGATTTACTGACAACACAATAACATAATACTATACACGTTGCTAATAATTTATATAAAAAGTTATATCAAAGATGACAGATGTTCAAATGAAGTTCAGTCTGTTTTGAAGATTTTCTTTCCGTTTGAAAATGTAAATAACTTGATATACAAAGGGCCTTATTCAATTGAGCAATTGTTGGTTTCTGGAGCCCGTAATTTAGCTCATAAACTTATTTACTATTCAATTGCTGTCTTTTAACTACCCGCAAACCATTTGTGGGTTACTGGCTGAAAATCCCTGCGGCTGTCAAAATCGTAACTTCAACTCATCTAAGCCTTTGATCTTTCAAGCCCGTAAATGTTACAATCGCAAATCACTATTCAATTGCTGCAATTCCTCAAGGCTGCAATTGTTTTGCAGTATATTGCAAGAAATATTTGAATGCATAGGCCCTCATTCTATTGCTACGCTTTTGAGAAATGTGGCCGCAAGTAGAGATTGCATGCTACTTTACTATTCAATTGCCTTATGTTTGTGTGCTCCGATCATGCTATGTTCTACTAGCTACGATTCCTTGCGATTTCATCAATCTCAGCTTACTTCCCTCAAAGCCTTTGATATTTCATGGCCACAAAATATCCCTAATCGCTATTCAATTGCTCTGATTACCCTTGCATCCAGCCTGTAAAAGGAGAAACGCGAACCACAGCTTACTTGTACCAAGGAGGTGCTGCAAAGGGCTTACTTACAAATCAAAGCACTTATTAAGCAAATAAAAAAGCAATCCAGCACTGTAAATGATAGAGAACACAATGGTTGACATCAGAATTAAAAGCACAACATTCTCAAACTCCCACATCGCCAAAATCAAATACTATATTTCATGTTTATTTTCTGTTAAAAGTCCTACAGGCTTCAACCTCCAAGTCCCACGGGCTTGAATAACGAATTACAGGCTTGGAGGTCATTCAAGCCCATGGACTTTGGATGGAAATTAAACATGAAATAAAGTATTTGATTTTGGCAATGTGCAAGCTTGACAATGTTGTGCTTTTAATCCTAGAGTCACCCATTGTGTTCCCCATCATTTACAGTGCTTTACAGTGCTGTCTTGAATTTATTTTTGTATTTACTGTTCTCTGAGTTTGCGGGCTGGAAACATGAGTTACGGCCTTGGGGCCGCGATCATGTTCAGTCCCGCGAATGCTTACTGCCGATAGCATGGTTGGTTTGTGATCAGCGGGAAGGAGGGCTGACTTGCGCGCTCGGCCAATTGAATAGCAGCGTAAACGTAGGGCAACACAAGGACGTAACCCGATCGCAGCAAATCAGCTATTTGCGATCGAGTTACGTCCCGCAATAGAGTGAGGCCCACAGTGTACAAAATAAGTCCTTTCCATGCAAAGAATGTAAAATAGTAATAAAACATTGAGATTTCTAGAGAATATTCATGAACACAATGAGACTAAGGTAAGTAATAAGGATCACTGTAATGCTTATTTTCTAAAAGAATAGAGCATGCAGTGTCCCAAAGCAAAAGCAAAATACATTTAAGGTGTTGCTATCACTGGGAAGCATGGAATAAATGCTTGTTCTATTCGATTTCTTCTGTATAGCTTCCAGAGTAAAATGTAAAATCCTGGTTATAACATAAAGCCCCTAGTAACAGTGCACCCACTTATATTACTGCCCTTATCTCAAAATACTCCCCTAACCACCATCTTCACTCTGCTAATGACATTCTTCGTTCCTCCTTTCCTGTCATCTCCTCTCACTCAGGCCTTGAAGACTTTTCTCTAGCTGCCCCGACTTTGTGGGACTCCTTGCCTTGCTCTATCAGACTGTTTTCCTGACTTATAACATTCAAAAACCTTGCTAAAATGCTTTAAATAAGCTTCAGCCTTAACAGACAAATTACATACTCTACAAATTTCCTCACACATACAACATATAGTCAAAAAATACCACCTCCACTTGAATCAGCCTAGTTTCTTGATTACTGCCTTTTTGTATATGTCAACCTCCTGTTTCACACCCCTACCGTTACCTTCTTGAGTGTAAGCTCTCCAACTCTTCTGCATCAGTCTGCTGAACATTTTGTATTGTATGTTTATTGTATCTGAATTTGTATTTCTTTTTAACTTAAAATGTGTACATATTTTTATATTTTGCTCACCGTACCCTCTGTACTTTTTTCCTTTGCTATGATAAATGCCGGAGATAAGAGTAATAATAATACAGTGATACAACTATGAAAGTCCCATCTCAGGCTCAGCTCTGAAATGTTTTTTTTTCTACATGGACAGACTGAGAATTTGCAGCATGCAATTCTTATTTGAAGGAATAAATACATGCATTTTTGGGTCACAACAACTGAATGTCAGTAGTGAAATGTAAGCCATTAATACCTTGTTCATTTGTCATTGAAATGTAAAAGATATGCATCCGCTAGACTCATCTACCATACTAAACGATCAGTGTCTGCAGCACCTCTCTGTCAGGCACTCCACTGGCTTCCCATAGCGTCTAGAATACAATTAAAAAATCATGACCCTAACATAAAAAGCCCTCCACAATAGTGCACCCTCCTACATCTCTGCTCTCATCCCAAAATACACTCCCACCCGCCCTCTTCGCTCTGCTAATGACCTTCTTCTCTTCCCCTCTCTCATCACCTCCTCTCATTCCCGGCTTCAAGACTTTTCACGTGCTGCCCCTATTCTTTGGAACTCTTTACCTCGCACCACCAGACTATCTTCCTGCCTCAGATCCTTCAAAATCTGTTTAAAAACACATCTATTCAAAAAAGCCTATCATCTTTAGCCTCTTCATTCACTATGCATCTCTCACTCATACCCTTTAGAATGTAAGTTTGCGAGTTTTAATCTTGTGAGGTGCTTTAGGGAAAGCACAGTGTATATCAGATTGAAAGCTCAATAACAGGGTCTTCCATTATTTTCATTGTGGGGTATTGTTTATACTTGTACCTAACCCCTGTATTGCGCTGCGGAATATGTTGGCGCGTTATAAATAAAGGATAATAATAATAATAAATAATAATATACAAATATCAGTATTTAAAATAGTTTTATTTTATCATTAGTCTGACTAAAGTGCCTACCATTGAATACAAAAATGCAATAATCAGAAATATTGAAAATGTATTAATTAGCAATATATAAAACATACAGAAAATATGCTCACAAACAAATTATTTAATGCTAATAATTCTAATATCAATACAAATAGAAACATAGGTGAGACTAGAAAAAAACAAGCTTATAATGGACCTTATAATCTTCTCTAATTTACAATCTAAATTTCAACACAAACTAAAAAATAGTAAGAGTCAGAAATAGGGAGGGTCTTAGTGTTTATATCAAATAAAGCTCTGAGCTGTACATTATGTACTACAGTTAAATCTCATTAATCAATACTCCACTTCCACAACAGGGGAAACCACCACCACTGTATGCCTCCACTGACCTTTTAAAGCAAAATAAAATATATAGATATAGTAAAAAATATGTTACATGTCACTGAAACATCAGTGAAGCCCTGTCTGGAGGTCTGGATATGCAGCAGCAGATAACATGCACAGGTTACTATTAGTGATGTCGCGAACCTAAAATTTTCGGTTCGCGAACCGCTAACGCGAACCGCCGCAAATGTTTGCGAACCGGCGAACCCGGCGAACCACCATAGACTTCAATGGGCAGGCGAATTTCAAAACCCACAGGGACTCTTTCTGGCCACAATAGTGATGGGAAAGTTGTTTCAACGGGACTAACACCTGGACTGTGGCATGCCGGAGGGGGATCCATGGCAAAACTCCCACGGAAAATTACATAGTTGATGCAGAGTCTGGTTTTAAGCCATAAAGGGCATAAATGACCTAACATTCCTAAATTGTTTGGAATAACGTGCTTTAAAACATCAGGTATGATGTTGTATCGATCAGGTAGTGTAAGGGTTAGGCCCGCTTCACAGTGACAGACCAAACTCCCCGTTTATCGGACAGCAAACAACCACAAACAGTCCATTTGCAAAACCGCAAAATCCCCATTTGCACAAGGTTGGATACCATGCTAGCCATGTCCCGTTCCTTGTCCTCACTGATGTCATTGAAGGTCTCCACCCAGCCACCAAGGGTCCCCGAAAGGTGACAACAAGCCCCCTGGGACGCCTGCTGTGTTTGGTCTTCCACCTCCTCAAAGCCACCTTCCTCCTCTGACTCCTCTTCTTCAGACTCCTCTCACTGCGTTGCCTCTCTCTGCATTATTATAAGGTGTGTTAAGTAGTACTACTCTTATCAGTTTAATACTTGTTACAGCACCTATCAGGGGGCGTGTATAAGGCCTGGATTTTTAGAACCAGGAGATGGAAAAAGATGCTTTGTTGGTCGTATCACTTCAATTTTGGGGAACGGCACGTGCAGTCAAAGGTGCCACCAGATAGGAGTGGCGTGTTTGTAAGTACTACTCTTATCAGTTTAATACTTGTTACGTCACCTATCAGGGGGCGTGTATAAGGCCTGGATTTTTAGAACCAGGAGATGGAAAAAGATGCTTTGTTGGTCGTATCACTTCAATTTTTGGGAACGGCACGTGCAGTCAAAGGTGCCACCAGATAGGAGTGGCGTGTTTGTAAGTACTACTCTTATCAGTTTAATACTTGTTACGTCACCTATCAGGGGGCGTGTATAAGGCCTGGATTTTTAAAACCAGGAGATGGAAAAAGATGCTTTGTTGGTCGTATCACTTTAATTTTGGGGCACGGCACGTGCAGTCAAAGGTGCCACCAGATAGGAGTGGCGTGTTTGTAAGTACTACTCTTATCAGTTTAATACTTGTTACGTCACCTATAAGGGGGCGTGTATAAGGCCTGGATTTTTAGAACCAGGAGATGGAAAAAGATGCTTTGTTGGTCGTATCACTTCAATTTTGGGGAACGGCACGTGCAGTCAAAGGTGCCACCAGATAGGAGTGGCGTGTTTGTAAGTACTACTCTTATCAGTTTAATACTTGTTACGTCACCTATCAGGGGGCGTGTATAAGGCCTGGATTTTTAAAACCAGGAGATGGAAAAAGATGCTTTGTTGGTCGTATCACTTCAATTTTGGGGCACGGCACGTGCAGTCAAAGGTGCCACCAGATAGGAGTGGCGTGTTTGTAAGTACTACTCTTATCAGTTTAATACTTGTTACGTCACCTATCAGGGGGCGTGTATAAGGCCTGGATTTTTAAAACCAGGAGATGGAAAAAGATGCTTTGTTGGTCGTATCACTTCAATTTTGGGGCACGGCACGTGCAGTCAAAGGTGCCACCAGATAGGAATGGCGCGTTTGTAAGTACTACTCTTATCAGTTTAATACTTGTTACGTCACCTATCAGGGGGCGTGTATAAGGCCTGGATTTTTAGAACCAGGAGATGGAAAAAGATGCTTTGTTGGTCGTATCACTTCAATTTTGGGGCACGGCACGTGCAGTCAAAGGTGCCACCAGATAGGAGTGGCGTGTTTGTACGTACTACTCTTATCAGTTTAATACTTGTTACGTCACCTATCAGGGGGCGTGTATCAGGCCTGGATTTTTGGAAGAGATGCTTTGTTGGTCATATCACTTCAATTTTGGGGCACTTTGTGACATTAGCTTCTTACGCTCAAACAGGCACCTGACTATGGGCAGATGAGCAGGAACTGCTCAAGGCTAGAGACGGAGTGGCGGATGGTTGAGAGGGGGCAAGGAGGACAGCAGTGGTTGATGTGACTTATGATGCTGCACCAGGAGGAGGATGGCGGCTTTGAGTTTGTGTGCTGCTTGTACTCATGTGTTGGTCTGGAGTCACCCAAACATTAGGTCTCAACCTGTAGAGGATAAGGGAACCAGGCTACTCTAGACCTCATTCATCATTACAGGTTTTGACAGATCGGTACTATGCGTGCAAGCTACTGTGACAACAGATATGAGTGGCACTGTGCACTTGCAGATGTTGGCAGAGTAGACGCTGTAGGTCTGACACACACGCTTGCAGACAACTAACTGCTATGCAATTTATTACAGTTTTTTTTTTTTTGTTTGAAATGAACACTACTGTTACACCGGATATGAGTGGTGTGTTAAGTAGTACTACTCCTACCAGTTTAATCCCTGTTATGTGCCTTTTTTGGGGGTTTGGTTGTTGAAGCCACAGTGCAGCACAAGAGGCCAGAAAAATTAGGCATTTACACATGCCTGAAAAATTAGGTATTGTTGATCTTGCAGCGAGCAGAGAAGAAGGTAGGCCTGATTCAACGTCCCATCCCCGCATATCCACACTCAGAGATTCAGGGGGCGACCCTTACAAGGCCACGGGCCAGAGATATAAAGGGGGGCCATCCCAAATAAGCACACAAGCGGGGACAAAGGTAGTGAAGGGGACATAGAGGCCCATGGACTGACGGTCGCCATCTTGGCAGGAAAAGTGCCCAGCAATTAAGCCAAACTGACCCAGCACAGGCAGCTACTTGAGTCAAACGCTGTACAATTAAACCTTAATAAAGCTGAAACATGCAGCAGCAGGGATTCTAAATGGCCACACGTGGACAAGGAGGCTAACAGCCCCCACAGTTTCTGCACCACTCTTTTTAACAGATAACCCAAGGGGCTAACCAGGGACCTTGCCCACAAAAAAAAAAGCAGATGTTTATTGGAGGAATTATTAGTGTCTTTACCCCCCAAGAGAGGACATGATATACGGTATCTTTAGACTACCTGATGGCCGAACCTCCTTTAGCCCCAATGCTATCCAAGAAACATTTCAAAACTTCTATCAGACCATATATTCATCCCAATCCCGCTGCGGCGGATCTGACATAGAGTCCTTTCTACTACAGCAAGAAGTCCACAAAATACCTGTACCTCAATTGGACAGCTTGAACCAAGACATATCCCAAGAGGAAGTTAAATCTACAATCCAAGATCTTAAATTTGGCAAGTCCCCAGGGCCAGATGGTTTTACTCAACTGTACTATAAGAAATTTGAGCCCTTGCTTACCCCCGCACCTAACATCTTTGTTTAACGCTATACTAAATGGAGAACCTATGCCCCCTTAATTGAATTAGGCCGACCACATAGTATTTCCAAAAGAGGGTAGGGACCCTTTAAAGGTTAAAAATTATCGCCCAATACCCCTGATAAATGTGGATGTCAAGATCCTAGCTAAAATTATGGCCAAACGAATATCTAACTTTTTACTGGACTAAATACACAAGGACCAAACGGGGTTCATTCCTTTCAGAGAGGCAGGAGATAATGTCAGGAGGGTTCTGAACGCCCAGTTCTTGGCTAAACAGTATAACAACCCAGTTTGCCGTCTAGCCCTAGACATAGAGAAGGCTTTTGATACGGTGGAATGGCCATATATGTACAAAATGCTAGATAAGTTTGGATTTGAGGGACGCTTTCTCAACCTGCTCAGAAGGTACTACGACTCACCAGTAGCTAAACTTAAAGATACCAGGGGACCATAAGGCCAAAATCCAAGTACAGAGAGGGACCAGGCAGGGATGCCCACTCTCCCCACTGCTCTTTGCTCTTGCCATTGAACCCCTAGCGCAGGCAATCAGAACCAACCATGCCATCCAGGGGTTTGAAGTAGGACACCATCAGTTTAAGTGTTCACTTTTCGCGGACGATATGCTTTGCACCCTGACCAAGCCCCTTCTCTCTATACCAGCACTCATGTCCACTATAAAAGACTTCAGCAAAATCTCGGGCCTCCAATCCTTGCAAAAGGATATTTCTCTTTCAATGAAATCCTGCTTACTGGGGTTACACATAAAAAAAATTATCTCAATCCTAGAACAAGCTATTCCAATTAATGGCTTTAGCATTCAAAATACACATAGCTACCCGGGCCCGGATGGATTTACAAATCTCTATTACCAAACTTTTATAGACTTGTTATTACCCCACATAGCCACACTTTTCAATCAAATTTTAGAAGGCTCTCCCATGCCACAAGAACTAAACCATGCAAATATGATATGTTTCCCAAAAGAACAACGAGACCCATTAGAACTTAAAAATTACTGCCCCATATCACTCCTAAACGGGGATATATAAATGTTGTCCAAATTAATGGCAAACAGGATTTTGCGATTTCTCCCCTCCATAATCCATAAAGACCAAACAGGGTTTATCCCCCATAGACAAACGGGGGACAATATCAGACGGACACAAAATTTAAACTCATGGTCATCCCAACATCAAATACCCACATGCCTTTTGGCGTTAGATATAGAAAAGGCCTTTGATACATTGGAATGGCCTTATTTAAAAGCAGTATTACAGAAATTTGGGTTTGCAGGCAAATTTATGAACTTGATAGATACATACTACAAATCCCCGTCAGCCAGATTAAAACTCCCGGGAGATCGCTTACAACACATAAAGATTCAAAGGGGAAAAAGCTAATTATTAGATTTATTTGGAATCATAAAGCCCCGAGGATCTAAAAAAATAATATGTATAGACCAAAAGGGAAAGGGGGCCTATCGTGCCCGAATCTCAAACTGTATTACAAGGCAGCGCAGCTGGCTTTCATTCCTCTGGCGCATTCTCCAAAATACATCAGCCGCTCTGGGTATTTATGGAAAATGTAAGCATGTCACCTTATACATGGGATACAGTAATATGGATTCCAGGCCTGTATACTTTTTTGAGAAACTTGAAAAACCTGTTGATTAAGCACTCATTAAAAATATGGACGGAGATGAACTGGACAAAAAAACTGGACACTCGGGTATCAAATCTTACCCCTATCGTACCCAATCCCCACTTTAAGATACATCTTCCGGAAAGCTCTCTCAGTTGGTGGAAGTCTCAGAACCTACTAAGGGTGGGTTCATGGTGGCATGACGACAAAAAATGACCTTTGAGCGGGTGAGAGATAGATACAATTTACCACTGGCTGAACACTATAATTTTTGCAGGATACATCATTTTATATATACAATAAGTGGTAGGGGAACCCCCCAAAGAAACACCTGGCTACTCAAAAAATGTAGGGATTCCCCCTTTCAGCCTGGTATTATTAGCCTCATGTATGAACTATTTAATGAAAACTCATGGGCAAACAAACCAGACTATACCAAAGCCTGGGAGAAGGATTTGGGCACCGAGTTGGCAGACAGCACATGGGATAAAAGTTGGCAAGGCTTAAGTAGGGGATCTTTAAATTATAGTCTGCGTGAGACTTCAATAAAGGTCCTACACAGGACATATATTACTCCTTTTAAGCTAAATAAATGGGATCCAAAACGGAGCAGCTCATGTTTTAGGAACAGTGGTAATGAGGCTACATTTATTCATGTCTGTGGGAGTGTTCGGCATTCATAAGACTATGGGAAGAAACATGCTTACTAGCTTCTAAAATGTTTAAGATTCAGATTTCTGCTAATATAGAAAACTGCATGCTGGGTGTTCCGCATGTCTGTCTCTGGCCCGCTCAAAATAGGCTATTAAAGTTCATCATGTTGGCCACAAAGAACCATATAGCCAGACAATGGAAATCGGATACCCTACACTTTCAGGTGGTTAAAAATAAATTAAACTTTATCCTTATAAATGAATGCCTTACCCATTTAGTAGACAACTCCATGGATACATTTTGAGATATATGGTCTCCGTGGCTGCAATTAAGGGATAGCATATCATCTGGAGACAATTAAAGAAATTTAGGTCCGGAATAGGGGCTCCCCTAAATGGGAGAGGATATTCTCAAGAGAACGGGATGGATGGAGGTGTGTGTGGATCCTTAGAGGGGCGGAGGACGGAGTTAAGTGCATATTTATGTAAAAAAGGAGGATGTTTGTGGACCTTTCCCTTTCCCAACATGTTAAATGTTAAAACTAGTTATTTATTTTCCCAATTATAGTCGGATTCAAGACTTAAAGGGAATCAACTTAAAACAAACTGAATTAAAGCTATATTAATAACTGAAAAGTAAAAGAAATATATATTTTTAGGCTACAGGTACAACCAAATCCAGATAACATACTAGCCCTGGATATGGTATAAGCTCCAAGATTATGGAATGGAAAGGGGTAAACTGAGTATTAATAGAGATAAGGTAACTCAGTGATGTATTAACATGTATGGATATATATGTAACATGGAAAAGGTTGTTTGAATATGATATATTACCTGACCTAATAAAATATTTTTTGAAAGAAAAAATACACATAGCTAGTTGGAAAACCCCAAAATTAAAAGTTTAAGGAATTAATAAAAAAAATCAACTATTTACTGCTCAACGAGAGATTTAACCATGTAGTCTTGGATAGAATCACCCAGTTCCAGACAATTTGGGATCCCTGGATAACATCCCCATTTAGTGCCCCCCTAATATAATAAAACATTTGTTAATGGTTGAAGTGACTCGGGGGGAAGGACCGGAGTGGGGGAGCCCCGGAGGAGACCCTTCAGAAGCAACCGGCGCAAAAATCATCTGAGGAAAGGAGAGGTCGCCTACTGAAGCCTGCCCTAGGGTAACCCAAGGGCGATTGAGCAGGTTAGATATTGTAAATAATAAGTTACTGCTGGAGTGATGATAGATAATAGGACTTTGGTGTTAACTTCTGATATACTCTTTACTATTGTCTGTTTTACCATGTCTTAGGTTTCTCTTAAAAATTGCAATCACAGTAAAAAAAAAGAAAATGTATTAACCAAAAAAGTAAAAATAAGAAGGCCTAGCCGCCTAATTTTAACAAAATGTCTTCATTGTAAATATGTATTTTTGCACAACTGTTGTGTTATGCAAGACTGTTCAATATGCTTTCTTTTTCATTACATACCGTACGCCTTCTGGCATAAAAATTTAAATTAAAAAATTAGGTATTGTTGCAGCCGCTGCTGTTGCAGCGGTGAGAAAAATTGACCTTTCTTCCCCAGGCAGAAAGTGCCATAAAACATTGCGTCTTCTTGAACCCTAGTTGGTGGCGGATAATTCACGCAAGTCATCCGGCATTCACAGATAACATACAGCAGCGTGTGGACCATTTTTAGCCGAAGGCAGCTCATCTCATCAGGCCTTTTTCAGTCGAATGTATCGCCCAGTGTCAGTCCCTTCCGGATCCATCCCTCATTCATCTTTATAAAGGTGAGGCAATCTAGACTTTTTTGCCCTAGGCGACTTCTCTTCTCGGTGACAAAACCTCCTGCTGCACTGAAGGTCCTTTCTGACAGGACACTTGAAGCGGGGCAGGCCAGAAGTTCAATTGCAAATTGGCATAGCTCAGGCCACAGGTCTAGCCTGCATACCCAGTAGTCAAGGGGTTCATCGCTCCTCAGAGTGTTGATATCTGCAGTTAAGGCGAGGTAGTCTGCTACCTGTCGGTCAAGTCGTTCTCTGAGGGTGGATCCCGAAGGGCTGATGCGATGCGTAGGACTGAAAAAGGTCCGCATGTCCTCCATCAACAACACGTCTTTTAAACGTCCTGTCCTTGCCGGCGTGGTCGTGGGAGGTGGATTACTTTCACCTCTTCCCCTGTTATATTGCCCTTGTGCTGTGACATCACCCTTACATGTTGTGTAAAGCATACTTGTTAATTTGTTTTGGACCTGCTGCATCCTTTCTGACTTGCGGTAATTTGGTAACAAATCAGGCACTTTCTGCTTATACCGGGGGTCTAGTAGCGTGCACACCCAGTACAGGTCGTTCCCCTTCAGCCTTTTTATACGAGGGTCCTGCGACAGGCACGACAGCATGAAAGACCCCATTTGCACAAGGTTGGATGCCGAGCTAGTCATGTCCCGTTCCTCGTCCTCAGTGATCTCGCTGAAGATATGTTCTTCCCCCCAGCCACGTACAACACCACGGGTACCAGATAGGTGATAACGATCACCCTGGGATGCCTGTTGTGATTGGTCTTCCTCCTCCCCCTCAAAGCCACATACCTCCTCTGACTCCTCTTCCTCACAATCCTCTTCCAGCGTTGCCGCAGGTCCAGCAAGCGATGCTGATAAGGCTGTTTCTGGTGGTGATGGTGACCACAACTCTTCCTTGTCACGCTCATCTATGGCCTGATCCAGCACTCTTCGCAGGGCACGCTCCAGGAATAAAGCAAATGGTATGATGTCGCTGATGGTGCCTTCGGTGCAACTGACAAGGTTTGTCACCTCCTCAAAAGGACGCATGAGCCTACAGGCATTGCGCATGAGCGTCCAGTAACGTGGCAAAAAAATTCCTAGCTCCGCAGAGGCTGTCCTAGCACCCCGATCATACAAATACTCGTTAATGGCTTTTTCTTGTTGGAGCAGACGGTCGAACATTAGTAGTGTTGAATTCCAACGTGTGGGGCTGTCACAAATCAAGCGCCTCACTGGCATGTTGTTTCGCCGCTGGATATCTGAAAAGTGCGCCATGGCCGTGTAGAAACGCCTGAAATGGCCACACACCTTTCTGGCCTGCTTCAGGACATCCTGTAAGCCTGGATACTTATGGACAAAGCGTTGTACGATCAGATTACACACATGTGCCATGCACGGCACATGCGTCAACTTGCCCAAATTCAATGCCGCCAACAAATTTCTTCCGCTGTCACAAACCACTTTGCCAATCTCTAGTTGGTGTGGAGTCAGCCATTGATCCACCTGTGCGTTCAGGGCGGACAGGAGTGCTGGCCCGGTGTGACTCTCTGCTTTGAGGCAAGTCAACCCCAAGGCGGCATGACACTGCCGTATCCGGGATGTGGAATTGTATCTGGGGAGCTGGGGGGGTGCCGTTGATGTGGAGCAAGACGCAGCAGCAGAAGAGGACTCAGCTGAGGAGGTTATGGTAGAGGATGGAGTAGGAGGAGTAGAGGAGGTGGCAGCAGGCCTGCCTGCAAGTCGTGGCGGTGTCACCAACTCCTCTGCAGAGCCATGCATTCCATGCTTGGCAGGCGTCAGCAGGTTTGCCCAATGCGCAGTGTAGGTGATATACCTGCCCTGACCATGCTTTGCAGACCAGGTATCAGTGGTCAGATGGACCCTTGCCCCAACACTGTGTGCCAGAGATGCCATTACTTCCTTTTGCACAATCGAGTACAGGTTGGGGATTGCCTTTTGGGCAAAGAAATTTCGGCCGGGTACCTTCCACTGCGGTATCCCAATCGCTAAAATCTTTTAGAACGCCTCAGACTCCACCAGCTTGTATGGTAAAAGCTGGCGGGCCAAGAGTTCAGACAAGCCAGCTGTCAGACGCCGGGCAAGGGGGGGACTTTGTGGCATTGGCTTCTTACGCTCAAACATGCCCTTGACAGACACCTGACTGTGGGGAGATGAGCAGGAACAGCAAGAGGCGAGAGACGGAGTGGTGGATAGTTGAGAGGGGGCAAGGAGGACAGCAGTGGTTGACGTGGATGAAGATGCTGGACCAGGAGGAGGATGGCAGCTTTGAGTTTGTGTGCTGCTTGTACTCATGTGTTGATCCCATTGGCGTTTGTGATGTGACATCATGTGCCTTCGCAAAGCAGTTGTACCTAGGTGGGTGTTGGACTTCCCACGACTCAGTTTCTTTTGGCACAGGTTGCAAATGGCATCGCTATTGTCAGAGGCAGACACACACAAAAAATGCCACACTGCTGAGCTCGGCGGTGACGGCATTCTGGTGGTGGCAACAGCACGCGTTGATTGGCGTGCTGTCTGGCTGACCCCGGGTGCTGATGCATGCTGTCTGACTGTGCCACTAGCTCGTTGCGATGACCTCCCTCTGCTTCCAACTCGTCTCCTCCTCCTCTCTGTCTCCCCATCTAAACTTTCCCCCTGTTCTTCTTCTCTTCTAGCGGGCACCCACGTGACATCCACGGACGCATCGTCATCATCAACATCACCCGCCTCACTTGTATATGACAACTGAACAAAGGAAGCAGCAGCGGGTACATCATCATCATCATCACATCGTACGTACATGTGTGTAATGCTGCCTGACGGAGACATATCCCTGTTATCTACATCCTCTGGCAATAATGGTTGTGCATCACTCATTTCTTCAAACTGATGTGTAAATAACTCTTCTGACTGATCAATTGAATTGGCTGTGGTACTAGTGTTGGTGGTGGCGGCAGGCGGGTGAGTGGTAACTTGAGAGGTGCCCGAAGCTAAGCTGGAGGAGGATGGTGCGTCAATGTTCCAAGCGGAAGCTGTAGAAGATTGGGTGTCCTGTGTTAGCCAGTCAACTACGTCCTCTGAACTTTTCAAGTTCAGGGTAACTGGCCTCTGAACACTGGGCATTATTGTAGGGCCAAAGGGAATCACAGCATCACGACCACGACGGCCTCTGTGGGGTGTCCTGACTCTGCCTGTCATTATTTTTTTTTTTAAATGTGGTCTGTTGGTACCCCAAATAGATTGGATTGGTTGAACTTGGCACAGTACTTGTAAGCCTGACACACACAATGGTTAGCGGTCAAGCAAATGAACTTTGATTGGCAGTCAGGCAAATGCACTTAGATTTAAGAAAATAAAATTATTTGTTTTTTTAATGTGGACTGCTGGTACCCCAAATAGATTGGATTGGTTGAACTTGGCACAGTACTTGTAAGCAAGACACACACTCTGGCTAGCGGTCAAGCAAATGAACTTTGATTGGCGGTCAGGCAAATGCACTTAGATTTAAGAAAATAAAATTATTTGTTTTTTAAATGTGGACTGTTGGTACCCCAACTAGATTGGATTGGTTGAACTTGGCACAGTACTTGTAAGCAAGACACCCACTCTGGCTAGCGGTCAAGCAAATGAACTTTGATTGGCGGTCAGGCAAATGCACTTAGATTTAAGAAAATAAAATTATTTGTTTTTTAAATGTGTTTTAATGGCTTATCAGACTTGCCATAGCTTTCCTCTCCAGAAGCAAACATATTTTAATCTCATGGCTGCAGCCACCATCTGAAGTAATTTTGGAGCCCAGGAAAATAAAATCTGTTTCTACCTCCACTTCTTCCCCATCTATTTGCAGGATTTGAGATTGCCGTTTGCCATGATCGTGTTTTTAACATTAAGCAACAGGCATGCTTTTGCACCCTCTTCTTTCACCCTCAGTATTGGGCCCTATAGTTCTTCCTCATTTTTAGCCATCAGAGTAGTATCATCCTCATATCTTAGGTAGTTGATTTTTCTCCAAGCAATTTTAATTTCGGCTTTGGATTCTTCCAGTCTGGTTTTACGCATTACAATTGTAGTTTAAGCAACAATTGTATGCATTAAATTTCATGGAAACAATATATATTCAAATAGATCACAATATAAAATCAGTGAGAAATATATAATATATTTTAAATTTGGATAACAATCAAATATCTATTCCACAGATTATATTTGGTACAATCATTTAGTGATATGGCAAAATCATAGATCAAGAATGTACTCTATGAAAACAGTAAACAGCAGTATCAGGTATAAAAACCTACATAGCAGCCAGAATATAAAATACTTTAAATAAATAGAGCATTCAGGGTTATCCTGGATAATTAGAGAGGGAGTATTGATCCAGGGAGGAGTCCGAATTTTATATTTTGTTCCCCCTTTTGAGCAACGTTTCACTGTTTTTTTTCTGTTTGCAAATCTCTGGATCACTTACAATTAACAATTATTCCACATATTGCAGATCAGAGGAGTTCTAAAAAGGTTGAACTTTATGGACTAAAAGCATATTTTCAACCTTAATTACTATGTAACTATGTAACTACAGTATCTCACAAAAGTGAGCACACCCCTGACATTTTTGTAAATATTTTATTACATCTTTTTATATGACAACATTGAAGAAATTACTCACTGCTACAATGTAAAGTAGTAAGTGTACAGCCTGTATAACAGTGTAAAGGTGATGGACTGGCAAAGCATGTCACCAGACCTAAACCCTATTGAGCATCTGTGGGGTATCCTCAAACGGAAGGTGGGGGAGGGTCAAGGACTCTAACATCCACCAGCTCCATGATGTCATCATGGAGCAGTGGAAGAGGACTCCAGTGGCAACCTGTGAAGCTCTGGTGAACTCCATGTCCATGAGGGCTAGGCAGTGCTCGAAAATAATAGCCACACAAAATATTGACACTTTGGGCCCAATTTGGACATTTCCACTTAGGGGTGTACTCACTTTTGTTGCCAATGGTTGAGTTATTTTGAGGGGACAGCTAATTTACACAGGTTGTTATACAGGCTGTACACATACTACTTTACACTGTAGCAGTGTGTCATTTCTTCAGTGTTGTCACATGAAAAGATATACCATATATACAAACGTGATGGGTGTACTCACTTTTGTGAGATACTGTATGTAACATAAAACCACCAGGTATAATATAAAAGACAATAGTACATAGTATGACAAACTATTTTTTTTATTTAAAGGTATTAGATTATACAATAAAGGATTTTATAATAGAATTGAATAGAAAACTTAATTTATCAAAGCAAACTGTCTGTTTTGGAAAAAAATGGGCACACAGAGAAAGAGTCATGGATTGGGAACCATATCCAGATTATGACTTCCAATACCTTATTTAAAGTTTTATCCACTTTATAAAGTATAACAGAAAGATTGTATATAGACTGTTTCAATTCTATTATAAACTAGAAGAACAGTTATACTTTACCAAATTTTGAGGTTAGAGAGTAGACCGCTTTCTGAATAGGACTCCTTCTCAAATTTGGTTAGAAGTAATACCTTTTGGTCTTCTTTTTAGTCATTTATTAAGCAAAAATAGATATAGTGAATAATCACAGAGAAGAAAAAAAATTAGTTTTCCAGAGAGCGATCCCCTAGGGTCCCTTGTCCCCCCAGATAAACAATCTCTTATCTTCTCATACTCCCCTTCTTCCAGTCACCTTGCTTACTTTAACCAATGACAGTAACCTTACACCATGTTTGTATACAAATACATAATTGAAATGCATCAGTAGAAAAATGGTGTAAAGATGTTTTTATGCATGCATTACCCTTTTTATTGCATCTTGATCCCTCACATGGGCCCCTATTCAATTGAGAAAATTGTAGTTTCGGGAGTCCGTAATGGAGCCATAAACTAATTTGCTATTCAATTGGCGTCTTTTCAGTAGCCCCAAACGATTTGCGAGTTATGGGCAGAAAATCTCTGTGATTGTTAAAATCATAACACCAACCCAGCTAAGCCTTTGATCTGTCAAGCCCGTAAATGTTACAAAGTCTGATTACTTATGTTTTATTGTTTGAAATGAAAGTATGGTTTAGTGTATCATATGAGTGTGCTAACAGCTAATTTTCTTTAATCATTCAGTCATGTTTGACTCTCTGTGACCCTATGTACAGTAGAATACCAGGCACATCCTGTTTCTGGTTGTGCTTATCCCTAAGGTTTTCATGGCAAAGATACTGAAGTGGGTTGCATGTCCCTTCTCCAGTGAACCATGATTTGTCTGACCTCTCTGTTATGACCTGCCCATCTTGGGTTGCCCTACATGGTATATCTCACAGCTTCATTTAGGTATACAAGCCCCTGTACCACGACAAGGTAGCAATCCAGAAGGGGACTATCAGCTATACTGTATGACTAATAATTAGTGTTCTAGGTAAAATCTTCTTCTGTGATTATTCATCCTAGGTGAGGAATTTAATGTCCCTGTCTGTTAAAGTGGAACATATTTATAAAAGTTAGTAATATTTTAGAATTTTTACAGCAGTTCATTTTAATTTGTAGTCTAAAATATTAATGTAATATTCTCTTTCTGAAAGTTGTTTGTTTCTCCAAGTATATGCAGTTCAGCCTTCACCAATTGATTGTACAATTTAATGTTCTTATTCATTAATTTTGAACATTTTATTTTCATTTAGTTGTCTGTAGTTGTTTGTGTACCCCTGGGTTATATTTCTGGATGCTCTTTTGGATCTCTTGAGTGCTTCTGTCTTTATCTAATTTCCCATAAGATTCATTTGTGATGATTTTCTGATTGTTTAGCCACTATTTTACACTGTTTTTTATTTATTTTTTACAAATTATTCCATCTGGATTACTGTAAGAGATTTGTTCTATTTAATCGGTTTGATTTTGAATTTTGTGTTGCTAGGAAACAAGTGTTCAATGAAATTGTGTAATTTTTTTTTATTTTTCATATCACATCACTCTACTATGTACAATTGAGGACAATGGTATTAATTAAGTCTTTTATAATAAATTGTTTAGTTTTTGTACAAAATATAGAATAAAAAAAGTTACTTGTAAAATAGTTTGTTTTAATATATGCTTAACTTTATTTTAGAACTACACACTTTTTTTTTAATGCCATGTTTTGAAGTTTACTGTATGTTGCCTATTTAGGGCAATACTACTTTTTTATGCACATTTAATATGCAATTAGTTTTTGCATTTTTTAATAATATATTGTTTTTTGTGTCTACTGTACAAAATAGACTGTTTCCATCATTTTTTGTTGCTTGCTGTAATTTAATTTGCAATGATGGAAACCAAAAGTTGCACATACATATATACACAATATCTGTCCAATTAAATAATTAGTTTGTGATTTCAATATGTTTATTCAAATGAATCAGCCTAAAATGAATGCCAATGAGTTATTTAGTATGGCAATCAGAGTAACTAATTCCCTTTAAATTTAGTGCATAAGTATGTTTTTTTTTTTTTACTTTTATACTTGTTTTCTTAAATACTAGTACTTTTGGAGATGAAGTATACAACTGCGGTGTTAATATAATATATTCTGCTTCAAACCTTCCAGACGTGCATGTAACAGGGCATTTTTAAGGTGGATTTGAAGGAATGCTTCCAAATCTGTAGGCAAAACATGTTAAGGATATGTTCTGCTGTCATGAAACTATTGATAATGGGCCTCATTTAATTGAGAAATTGTAGCTTACTGGAGCCCGTAATGTAGCCAGTAAACTATATTGCTTTTTAATTGGCGTCCTTTTGCGATCCACAAATGATCTATGGGTTATGGGCTAAAAATCCCTGCAGTTGTTGCAACCGTAACTTACAACCCATCTAAGCTTTTGATCGTTCAAGACTGCAAGAGTTACAGTTGCAAATTGCTATACAATTGCTACAATACCTCAAGCCCGCAAATTTTCTCATACCCGTAAATGGCAAATGTAGAAAAAAATCCTACAGTACCAGATAGGACTCACAAGTGGGTTAAACACCAGTTTGTAGCACTGTAAATGCAAATAAAAAAATCAATACTGCACTTTAAACGACAGGGAAAGTAATGAAAGAAATTAGAATTAATTGCATAACAGTCTCAAGCTCATAAATCTGAAATAAAAAATTAGGATATGTGATGGTGTGTCACCAGAGGGCAGTAGAGAGCACTTCAAGACTTCTCCCTAGGAGTGAGATGGTTAAGAAGCAACTTAAAAAGCTTGGGTGTGGCTGTAATCAAGGCCTGCTGCTACCTCCATTTGGAGGATTGTTTGGAAGTTTGGAGCCTGTGAAGAGGCAGGGGAAGCCTGAGACAGCTCTGTGGCATGAGAGAGGTCAATGAGACTCTAAAATAGGCAAGTGTGCAGGCCTGTGTTTTGGACTGTATTATGAATTACAGTAGAGCAGTGAGGGAACTGCAGATAAAAGTGTAGGTAGTGCTTCAAGGAGAAGCTAGGATTTATTTTCTGTTTTGATTATTATTTTCTGTTATGCTGACAAATAAACCATAAAAAAAAGGCTCCAGAGTAATCCATTGTGGTTCTGGAAAACAAGGCACGGATCCTGAGCGTAACAGGGAATCTGTCACAGACACAATCTGCGGGCCTGCAATTGCATGACACCCAATGTCTTTGGCCTTATTTCATTTAATAGTATCATCACATCATCACATTCAGTCTCTCTCCATCTCAGTTACTGCATTTCTGCATTTCTTTTGCACTTTATTTAGCACTATATGTATGTATGAATACCCAGTTTTGTGTCAAACAGTATATTTGGATTTAAGATATGTTCCTTATGATATGTATAGTTCTCTGAATGCACAGCATAGAGTTAGGATAATGTAGCTGCTACTTATTCACACTGGTAGGTGGTGTTGTAACAAAATCTATGACTTATTTCAGCTTCTTTATCTACTGACATAGGATAGGTTTCCAGGTTTACATAGAATTTACTATTAGTTGCATAGTTAAAAACTGAACAGATCTTTCAAGCCCATTATTGTTACAATCGCAAATGGGTATTCAATTGCTACAATTCCTCAAACCCGCAATTACCTCCAAACCCATAAATGGTTTGCCACACAATGCAAAGGTTCTCCCCCCTCTAATGTGCGGGCCTACGGCGCTCACTGCAAGCCTCTCCCCACTCTCCCTACCTCACTCTCCCCACATCCTCCCGTGTCTCTTTGCTACCTCTCCCTCCCCTGTTTTTTTTTACCCCTTATCTCCCACCCCTGTGTCTCTTTCCCCCTCACTGCCTCCCTTGTGTTTCTATCCATCCTCTCCCCCCTCTCCCTCTGCTGTGTCTTTCTCCCTCTTCTGTGCTCCGGTTTGCATTTACGGGTGTGAAACCATTTGCGGCCTTGGGAAATTGTTCATTTTCCCCAAGCCAGAAATGTATTTCCGATTTACGGGCTTGAAAAAAAGTTACAGCTTTACGGACCCCATTTTTTTCCTTGCTTAGCCGTTTTCAGATCTCCCCAAAATGCCAAATAAAAATATCAAATTAGCTTGCAACCTTACTTACAGGCTCCCTGCTTCTCCCCCTGTACTGTGTGTGACTTTCTAAGTTAAATTTTTTATTATATTGCATCTTCTGTCTGTCTTCCGATGGCTTGTGAGTTACGGGTTTGAAAAAAATAGCGTCCGTTAAATCATTATTTTTTTTGAAGATTGTAACTCTTTAGCCGTTTTGAGCCTCTCCCCCCATCAAGCTAGCCTTCGGCGCTCATTGCAGCCCCGTCAAGCCAGTCAAGTACGGGCCTCATGAAGGAGCGACTTCAGCGCTCCTCGTGAGGGCCACAATGAGTGCTGAAGGTGCTCATTGCACATGCGCAAGCCCGTAAGTTTTAACATTGCGTTACAACTCGCAATTGCGACGACTATTATATGTGATTGCACAACAGTCTCAAGCTCACAATTCTGCAAAAAATATATTTTTTACATTTCATAAGGTAATCAAGGCGTTAATACATATCAGGCCACCCACATGGATTATAACAGTATCATCATTCATTATTTTTATTTTATATATTGCAGGATTGCGAAACCGATCACATACTGGACATCTAAATGCTAATTGGTTGACATTTAACCTCCATGTTTTAGTGAAATGATGTCCACCTGTGTGTAATCTAAGTGTCACATGATCTGTCATTACATACACACACCTTTTTTTAAAGGCCCCAGAGGCTGCAACACCTAAGCAATAGGCACCACTAACCAAACACTGCCATGAAGACCAAGGAACTCTCCAAACAAGTAAGGGACAATGTTGTTGAGAAGTACAAGTCAGGGTTAGATTATAAAAAAATATCCAAATCTTTGATGATCCTCAGGAGCGCCATCAAATCTATCATAACCAAATGGAAAGAACATGGCACACAAGCAAACCTGCCAAGAGATGGCCGCCCCCAAACCTCACGGACCGGGCAAGGAGGGCATTAATCAGAGAGGCAGCAGAGAGACCTAAGGTAACCCTGGATGAGCTGCAGAGTTCCACAGCAGATACTGAAGTATCTGTACATAGGACAACAATAAGCCATACGCTCCATAGAGTTGGGCTTTATGGCAGAGTGGCCAAATGAAAGCCATTACTTTCAGCAAAAAACAAAATGGCACGTTTTGAGTTTGGAAAAAGGCATGTGGGAGACTCCCAAAATGTATGGAGGAAGGTGCACTGGTCTAATGAGACTAAAATGTAACTTTTCGGCCATCAAAGAAAACGCTATGTCTGGCGCAAACCCAACACATCACCCAAAGAACACCATCCCCTCAGTGAAACATGGTGGTGGCAGCATCATGCAGTGGGGATATTTTTTTTAGCAGACGGGACTGGGAAACTGGTCAGAGTTGAGCGAAAGACAGATGGTGCTAAATACAGGGATATTCTTGAGCAAAACCTGTACCACTCTGTGTGTGATTTGAGGCTAGGACGGAGGTTCACCTTCCAGCAGGGCAATGACCCCAAACACACTGCTAAAGCAACACTTGGGTGGTTTAAAGGTAAACATGTAAATATGTTGAAATGGCCTAGTCAAAGCCCAGACCTCAATCCAATCGAAAATCTGTGGTCAGACTTAAAGATTGCTGTTCACAAGTGCTAACTATCCAACTTGAAGGAGCTGGAGCAGTTTTGCAAGGAGGAATGCGCAAAAATCCCACTGGTAACATGTGGCAAGCTCATAGAGACTGATCCAAAGTGACTTGGAGCTGTGATTGCCACAAAAGGTATTGATTTTCGGGAGTGAATAGTTATGTACATTGATTTTTTCTGTTATTTTGTCCTATTTGTTGTTTGCTTCACAATAAAAAAAATCTTCAAAGTTGTGGGCATGTTCTGTAAATTAAATGATACAAATCCTCAAACAATCCATGTTAATTCCAAGCTGTGAGGCAACAAAACACAAAAAATGCCAAGGGGTTGAATACTTTTGCAAGGAACTGTACATGTGACTAAGCTCAGGGATATATGAGGGTAGGACTCTTTAACTTAAAGAACCACTGTAGTTCAAGAAAAAAAGACATTTGTCAAGTTTGTACAAAAAAATTGCAGCTGTGTAAACCTTGGTCAAAAAAATATATTTTTTGGAAAATCTATATTTTTGAAATATTGGAATCAATGTTGTGTTTGTTATATCACATCCTGGAAGCTGGTTGATGGGGTGTGCCTGTTGTTTTCAGTGGAGGGAGGGGTGAGGGAGGAGGGATCAGGGAGAAGTCCTTTGTTTCATAAATGGATATAATTGAAATTAACATCTCACCCCTAGCCCTTCAGCAGCCCAGAAGCAAGATGTTGCATCAAAGGATGCAGCCATAGCTCTCCAGAAATATAAATGCCACTTTCAAACACCAATCTTCCACTGTTATGTAATGGATCCCCACATGATCCTGCAGCAGTATTAATTTTTATCTGAAAAAATAGTTTTTGTTCATGCTTAATTATTCTAGCTTGATTCAAAGTTTTCAAACAAGTGTTTTTTACAGTGCAGTGGTCTTTTATAAATCACCAGAGACTGAAATCAGTGTGCATTGCTGTCGACATTGATAACCTAAGAAAAAAAGGGCTTGCCCTCCTAATTTTGATAAAAACATTGCCTGATCTAATGATAACCCGTAGCAATGGAGTAATGAAACCAGAACTGTCCTTTATTTACAGTACTTGTTGGTAGGTTCTGTTATTTGAAAGGGACGTGGTATTAAACCTGCTGGCTTAATATTACATTTTAATGACCTTGATATGCAATGCATATAGCTGACACAAAGTGATAGAAAGCATGTTTTAAAAAGCTACAGCAGTAATCATATTGGACTACAGGATGACCCCTTCTATAATTCCCCAGGACATGAAATAAGAATTATCTGATAACTCAGTTGGGTAATCAGATCATTTTTATAGTAAAATAAAAGGCCACTGGCATTTTGACCATTAGCAATTCCCTCAGGTGACAAACAGTGGGTTAACTGGAAGTGAAAGTGTGAGGAATTGTGGTGGGTTCAATATTATTGAAGAATATTGCCATGGTCCAGATCAAGAAATGAAAATTGCACCTTTATTTTTACTCCTTTGATACAAAAAACAAAATTTCTGGGGATTTGTGCCACCTTTCCGTTTTAGTCTTAATATAAACTAAAAAGATGATTTTTAATATAATGTAAAGGAGCAATAAGGAGCTGAATTATGCTTAAAACAATATAAAATTTCTATGTGTACTCATAAAATGCAGCAGGAATTAAAAAGATAAAAAGACACATAGAAAAGTGCACATGACCTCCAGGTAATAAAAAAGTCTCTCAACTCTTGGTAGTCAAATGCCTAGGCAATGTATTTAACACCTGTTTTAGGCAAAGTGCAAAACATTTCTAATTTCATACATTGCTTAGGAATTGTATAGAATACCTGCACTTCCTATAGAATGTCTAGACAGAGCTAGGCAACATGTAGAATACTGATTCTACATACTGCCATACATAGCATTTTAGGGTCTATTTAAGTGATATTTTTTTTTATAAAAACAAGTGAACACTATATAATTATATGTTCAGACTCTTATTATCATTCTACTAAATTACGCCATATATATATATTTAAAATCAAAAGCATCTGATTTGAATGCTCCCATTCCACTTAATGTTATTTATTGGATATGTAGATTAATACCCCCACTATTTAGTATATCATTAACATTTTACAAAGAAATACATTAATTGTACAATTTTAAGTATGCACATCATCTTATATTCTCCTACTACCAGCAATGGAGAGTATCACAATCTAAATAATATAACTCTTAAGTACATGATTATAAACTAACCCACAATATCCAGAACAGCATAAAACATGCATTCAAAGCATGCCTTAATTCTGTAGTTATAAATAACTAACACTTATACAATATTAAAATCAATAATCAGAGGCCAACACACATATTGGTGCCTGAAATGTTAGACCTGTTTCTAGGAATATTTGATATGCTGATTCCAAGAATGTCACCAGGTTTCCCTATCAGCTCTAGTTTTTGAGATACATAACATATGCCATATACCACTTTTCACTCTGCTCCCCCATAAGAAAATCAGGATATTTTAATGTAGTGTTTTAATTAATATTTTTTTAAGCATGAAGGAAACATAATAAAAATGAAAAGAAAAGTCTACTACATGGAAATTTACTTATTTCATACCAAAAGCACATATTTATGATTCAAACTTTCCAGTCATTTGACACATAAGAAGCTCCGACAGTGGGAACTGCCAAGACATTCCTGCATAAGATTCCAACAATAGTATACCATCATGTGTGCATCCCATCTTCCTTGGTATCTGGCTTCTCTGAAAAGCAATCTAAGTGACTGTGCAGAAAATGGACTTTAACATTCATGTTACAGTCAAGCTTTTTGAAATGAAAGAGGATATACTCTACTAATTGCGTGTAGTTGTCTGCCTTCTTGTTGCCAAGAAAGTGTTTCACAACAAGAACAAATGAAGACCAGGCACATGATTCGATTCCATTCATTGATGCTATGAAATGTGTGTCATTTATAAGTTGATTGATCTGTGGACCATCTGAAATTCCTGCCTTTAGTTTTTACATGGTAAGTCCAGGTATTCAATGCACTAACCATCTTTATTAAAAGCCTTTACCCATTGTTTCATCAGGCCTAGCTTTATATGTAGTGGTGGCAGTATGATTCAAACCCGTGCTACCAAAGGTTCATTATTTACATTTTGTCCGCCAACCAACATATATTCCCTCGGAGGCCAATCTTTTCTTGCCCAATGTTCATGTTTAGCTCTACTAAACTAAAGATATAAAAAACAAGTGTACTTTGTGTAGCCACTTTGCTGATCAAGAAGAAAATTAACCATATTCAATCTACTCAAATCATTCATTGATGTGTACACTTGTACTCAGGGGCGGCCCGTCCATTGGGGCGTCAGGGCATACGCCCCCCCAAATATTTTCTTCACCCTGCAATAAAAAAAACACAACAATGTATTAGTATAACCCAAAAACAAATAAATATAAGGTGTACATCATCATTTCAAGTCTAAATAGTATTAAAAATGAAGTAAAGTTAGTAAAGGGACACTGTCACTTTAAAATAACCCTTGCGCTACATTAACTAATGCTGTGTATCTATCGCCCCCTGCCTGCACCCTGTGTGATCAAATTACAATAGTTATACACTGTGTACACTAACCTTTAGACTCTTCTCTCTCTTCAATGAGTCCTGGCCTGGCCCCCTGACCGTTAATGCATGCCGCCCACCATCACAGTGACGATATGCATGGGCGGTCATAAATGTATCAATTAATAAATGACAGTCTTCCATCATTGACCAATCAATGATGGAAGGCTGTCCAGTTACTAAGTGATCAATCTAAACCCACCCAGACCGTTAGCCCTGAGCGCCCGCCAGCAAATAGGGCCTTGAATTTACATTTTGATTGACTGATACAGTCAATAAAACCACCAGTTCCCTGTCCCTTCCCCCTTTCTGTTTCCTGACCCTGGTCACGCTGAGACTGAGAGACCTCCCTGGCTGAATCTACTCATCTGCTCTGCCTGCCTAACACAGTAAGTCTACACCTGCCTCTGCCTGGCACCTGCCCTGCCCCTGGCCAAACCAAAACCCCTAGTAGCCCCTAATAAAAGTTAGGGGTGACCAGTTACCCCCAGTCCCCCACTATGCCTGCCTGGCCTGCCAGTGCCACCTACCCAGCCACCCACCAACTACCACCGACGACCCCAGCCATCACCCCCATGTGGCCTGTGCCACCCCCGATCAGGCCTGCCCTATGCTAGCCTAGCTATGCCATCATGCCACCGCCGGATTACCCCGATCACGGGATCGGGGTAGTCGGGTGGTGAGCGGGGTGGCACAGGCTCACATGGGGGTGATCGGATCACCCCCTTGATGAGGCCTGTGCCACCCCTGATGACCTCCATGTTGTCGCCCTATGCCACCCCCGAGGCCCTGATCACCACCGGGCCCCCGGCACCACCCCGATGCGGCCTATGCTACCCCGGGTATTCGGGCAGTGAGCGGGGTTGACCAGGCCACATGGGGGTGGATGTTCACCCCCATGAGGCCTGTGCCACCCCTGGTCGTGGCCTATGGGCGACCGATGGGCGCCTGACCGTGACCGACCCCACCCTGGATGAACCAACTACCTACCCCCCCCCCCTATTTTTATTCCATTTTTAGAAGTAACAGGCATGTATATGTGCCTGTCACTTCTAAAGATAAAATAAAAATAAGGGAAGGGAAAAAAAAATACAGTAAAAACATTATTACAATTAAACAGTAAGCTAACACATTGTTAGTACAGTTAGTAACACATTTTATACAAAAATAAACAGCTTTAAACAAACATTAATAAAAAATAAAATAAACAACAGCACATACTTACCTGTAAAATTGACCCCTCCAGCGTTGGCCTTCTGTCCTCTCTGGATATAGTCATGAAAAATAAATAATCCATGTTGATTGAAGCCAATGGTCAAATAAAATAATCCATGTTGATTGAAGCCAATGGTCAAAATAAAATAATCCATGTTGATTGAAGCCAATGGTCAAAATAAAATAATCCATGTTGATTGAAGCCAATGGTCAAAATAAAATAATCCATGTTGATTGAAGCCAATGATCAAAAATAATCCAATCTTGATTGAAGCCATTGTCCATCCATCCATTCTGGCCCATTGAAAGAGGCCTCCACAAAAAAAAAACCGACGCTCTAAAAAAAAAACAACAACACACTAAAAGAGCTCCTCCTACAAGGAGCCCCTCCCGCGATTAATTGTTTTTTTTCCCACGGTCTGCTATATATACTAATTTTTGAAGGACTCTGATTGGCTGAAATTTTTGATTGACATCGATTTCAACCAATGAGAGTCTTCAAAAAATTAGCAAATCAGCAAGCAGGTATGGAAGCCTGTAAGGGTAAAAAAGGTTAGTGTGAACTTGTTTGACCCTGTATGTATTATACATATTACAGGGCTATTTTATGTGATATACATGTTACAGGATAATATCCTGTAACATGTATAGCCAAAAAATAGCACTGTAATATGTATAACAAATAAAGTGTAATAGAAATGCATGAACAATATAATATACCAAGTAATAAAGAACATCAATTAATCAAATAATAAATATCAATTAATATATATTGTTGTATGTATATGTTTATGTATATTTATGTGTATTTTTTATATATATATATATATATATATATATATATTTGGATATATATATATATATATATATATAAAAATTAATATCAATATATCACAATAAATAAATATATATATATATATATCAATTTGATATATATATATATATATATATATATATATATATATTTATTTATTGTGATATATTGATATCAATTTTTATATATATATATATATATATATATATATTTATTTATTGTGATATATTGATATCAATTTTTATATATATATATATATATATATATATATATATATTTATTTATTGTGATATATTGATATCAATTTTTATATATATCTATCAATATATATATATATATATATATATATATATATTTTATATATATATATATTTATATATATATATATATATTTATATATTATTATTTTTTTTTTTTGGGCCTATATGTTATTTAAGGTTTTTAAGGTACGGTTGGGGCCTATATGGTCCCAATTTGTTATTTAAGGTTTTTAAGGGGCGGTTGGGGCCTATATGGTCCCAATTTGTTATTTAAGGTTTTTAAGGTACGGTTGGGGCCTATATGGTCCCAATTTGTTATTTAAGGTTTTTAAGGTACGGTTGGGGCCTATATGGTCCCAATTTGTTATTTAAGGTTTTTAAGGTACGGTTGGGGCCTATATGGTCCCAATTTGTTATTTAAGGTTTTTAAGGGGCGGTTGGGGCCTATATGGTCCCAATTTGTCATTTAAGGTTTTTAAGGTACGGTTGGGGCCTATATGGTCCCAATTTGTTATTTAAGGTTTTTAAGGTACGGTTGGGGCCTATATGGTCCCAATTTGTTATTTAAGGTTTTTAAGGTACGGTTGGGGCCTATATGGTCCCAATTTGTTATTTAAGGTTTTTAAGGGGCGGTTGGGGCCTATATGGTCACACTTGCTCTTTTAAGGTTTTAAAAGTTACGGTTTGGGTCTTGAGATTTCTAATGTTTTTTTTTTTTGTTTTCTATCACCCCCCAGGTGCAAACTATCTGTGAAAGCAGATTTGTTTGGACTCGTTGGTTGACTTACTGGACGTGAATACCCCGAGAAGGAGAGTCAACTGTTGGTGAGTATATGGTCACACTTGGACTTTTAAGGTTTTTAAGGTGCAGTTGGGGCCTATATGGTCACACTTGGTCTTTTAAGTTTTTAAAAGTTACGGTTTGGGTCTTGAGATTTCTAATGTTTTTTTTTTGTTTTCTATCACCCCCCAGGTGCAAACTATCTGTGGAAGCAGATTTGTTTGGACGCGTTGGTTGACTTACTGGACGTGAATACCCCGAGAAGGAGAGTCAACTGTTGGTGAGTATCATTGCCTTTAATTTTCTGTCCATGTGTATAGGTGCAAATTTGATGTTGATGTAGTCTTGTCACATGAGGGTTTGCAATCTGTAATGTATACCAATGAAATCAACACACTGTTATTTTAAAGTAATTTTGTGACATAATATAAATTAATATACCGTGATCTCTTTCTTTTATTGGTATCAATATCAGAAATGAATACTATTGACTCTCTACTTGTAAAGCCTTTTGGCACCCTAACCTATGAGGAGAAGGTGGAAGTAAAACGGTTAGGAGCTGACCAACCAGAGATAAATCGGCAGCAAATCGCAAGAGATAGAGGGAAGCAATATGTCCGTAATTTCAATACTGAATGGTACAAGAAGAACGACTGGCTTTCTGGAAGCGTTTCTAGGAAGTCCTTATATTGTTTCCCATGCATCCTATTTGGTGGTGACGCTGCTTGGACCAAAACTGGAGTGACTGACGTCAAACATCTAGCTGACAAATTGGCAAAACACAAAAGTTCTAAAGCTCAATTGGATAACAGGATCAAGTTTGAGATGCTTGGACAGGCGAACATTGCTGTTCAACTGGACCAAGGATACCAAGTCAGCATTCAAAAACACAACGAAGAAGTGGCTAAGAACCGGTACATCCTTTCCAAGATAATTGATTGTGTTCGCTTTTGTGGCGCTTTTGAACTGGCATTAAGAGGACACGACGAGAGTGAAACATCGCTAAATCCAGGAGTGTTTAGAGGCCTGGTGGATTTGGTTGGCAGTATCGATAGTGCAATGGAACAGCATTTGAAGACTGCAACTGTGTTTAAGGGCACTTCCAAAACCGTGCAGAATGAGCTACTGGACTGCATGCATGAAGTTATAAAGGAAGTGATTCACCAAGAGCTTAAGGAAGCCCAGTTTGTGGCAATCCAAGCGGATGAAACAACCGATATTTCCGCTAGGACACAGTGCGTTGTAGTCTATCGCTACATTGACAAGAAGCATCAAGTGGTGGAAAGATTTGATGGCTTCACGGAAATGAAATCAACGGATGCAGACTCCATTGCTGCTGTTGTGCTGGAAACACTGAATACTGTTCTCCCAGAGCCAGAAGACAAGAAGAAACTCATAGCTCAAAGCTACGATGGTGCCAGTGTGATGCGTGGAGATCAAGGAGGAGTTCAAAGAAAAATAAAAGACGTGTACCCGAACGCACACTACGTCCATTGCTATGCTCACCAACTGAACCTAATAATGGAGAAAGCAGTTTCAAGGATTGGAAGAGTTAGAGTTTTTTTTTCAAACATAGGCGGCATTCCATCTTTTTTTTCACGCTCTCCAAAAAGGACTGGAGTTCTGGATGAGGTAGTTGGTAGAAGACTTCCAAGAGGTGCACCGACACGATGGAACTTCAACGTTAGGACCGTGAACGTGATCTACGAGAACAGAGATGCGCTACTTGAGTGTTTCCAGACAATTGAAGCATGTCTAAACTTTGATCCAACATCTATACGGGAAGCCGCAGGTTTCATTGGAATGCTGGAAGACAGGGAGTTCCTTTACTTCCTTAAATTATTTCATTTAATAATGCCACATGTAGACATCCTCTATAGTCAGCTTCAGAAGCGAGACACGGATACTGTTTATATCAAAAAAGTCACAGAAGACTTTGTCGCCAGCATCCAGAAAATCCGTAATTCTGTGGAAGAGATAGAAGCAAGTTTGTCGAGCGATCTAACAGTCAACAGACGGAGTGCAGAGATCTCAACCTTGAGACAACTTTCAAGAGAGGTATGTGACATAGTGGTGGTTCATGCAAAAGAACGTTTTTCATTTTCAAATCACCTAGTCAGTGCCAAACTTGTTCAAAGTGACTTGTATAAAACCCATGACACTTGCTTTCCAACCCAAGCTCTGGAAGACACCGTGCAAGCATATCCAATACTGAAGAAGGAACAATTACGCACTGAGCTGTCACTTCTGTATGGGAAGACAGAGTTTCATACTTGTACAAGTGCTGTTGCTCTGCACAAACTTTTCCATCAATTTAATCTGCAGAATGATTTCACAGAGACAGTAAAATTATTAAGAATCCTGATTACAACACCAATGACTACTGCAGAATCAGAAAGATGTTTCTCAACATTGAAGAGGATAAAAACCTTTTTAAGAAGCACCATGTCCCTGGAGCGGTTGAATGCATTGGCGATGCTCTCAATGGAAAAGCAACTGATTTCCGAGATCCCAGACTTCAATGAAAAAACCATTGAGAAGTTTTCTTCTTTGAAAGATCGCCGTGCAAAATTAAAATACAAGTGATTGAAGCAAAAAAGAATGCATACCCCCAAGGTGTGCAAAGATAAACTGCGTTAAGCAGCACCACCTCACACTACCAAACATAACTAGTGGTAAGTAAAGTATGAACGGTGTGTGGGTGTGCATATGGAAGGAGCTATGAAAGGTGTGTGCATGGTCAGTAACAATTGTTGAAGCCTTGGCGTGGTTTGAAGGAATTGGAGGCACTTCCAAGGGTAGCTGTCACTTGTGTACAGGAAGCAAGAATTCCATGTCTGTACAAGTGCTGTTGCTCTGCAGCAACTTTAGCATCAATTTAATCTACATAATTTAACAGAGTGAGTGAAGCTATAAGGAATCCTGCTTACAACAACGAAGACTACTAAAGAACCAGAAAGATGCTTCTCCACATTGAAGATGATCAAAAAAGTAATTAAAAAGCACCATGACCCTGTAGCGGTTAAATGCATTGGTTTGAAGGAATTGGAGGCACCTTCAAGGGTACGTAAAGTTCTCAGAAATGGCACCACCTCACTACCAAAAATAACTAGTGGTAAGTAAAGTATGAATGGTGTGTGGGTGTGCATATTGAAGGAGCTATGAAAGGTGTGTGAATGGTCAGTAACAATTGTTGAAGCCTTGGCGTGGCGTTACTGCTCATATGGTTATCCATATGCTAATTCAACGTGTTTGTTTGACATTGATTATTGTGTTGTCTAAACAGAAGTGAAATGTTGTTGTTTTCTTGAATCCCAAGATCCATTGGTTTGGGCCTATGCAGTGCTGATTGGTCTTCTAAGGTATGTTTTGAGGCCTATATGGTCCCACTTGGTCTTCTAAGGTATGTTTGAGGCCTATATGGTCCCACTTGGTCTTCTAAGGTATGTTTGGGGCCTATGGTCACACTTGGTCTTCTAAGGTATGTTTGAGGCCTATATGGTCACACTTGGTCTTCTAAGGTATGTTTGGGGCCTATATAGTTCCACTTGTTCTTCTAAGGTATGTTTGGGGCCTATGGTCACACTTGGTCTTCTAAGGTATGTTTGGGGCTTATATAGTCACACTTGGTCTTCTAAGGTATGTTTGGGGGCCTATGGTCACACTTGGTCTTCTAAGGTATGTTTGGGGCTTATATAGTCACACTTGGTCTTCTAAGGTATGTTTGGGGCCTATATAGTCACACTTGGTCTTCTAAGGTATGTTTGGGGCCTATATAGTCACACTTGGTCTTCTAAGGTATGTTTGGGGCCTATAGTCCCACTTGGTCTTCTAAGGTATGTTTGAGGCCTATATGGTCCCACTTGGTCTTCTAAGGTATGTTTGAGGCCTATATGGTCCCACTTGGTCTTCTAAGGTATGTTTGGGGCCTATGGTCACACTTGGTCTTCTAAGGTATGTTTGAGGCCTATATGGTCACACTTGGTCTTCTAAGGTATGTTTGGGGCCTATATAGTTCCACTTGTTCTTCTAAGGTATGTTTGGGGCCTATGGTCACACTTGGTCTTCTAAGGTATGTTTGGGGCTTATATAGTCACACTTGGTCTTCTAAGGTATGTTTGGGGCCCTTAGTCACACTTGGTCTTCTAAGGTATGTTTGGGGCTTATATAGTCACACTTGGTCTTCTAAGGTATGTTTGGGGCCTATATAGTCACACTTGGTCTTCTAAGGTATGTTTGGGGCCTATATAGTCACACTTGGTCTTCTAAGGTATGTTTGGGGCCTATAGTCCCACTTGGTCTTCTAAGGTATGTTTGGGGCCTATATAGTCACACTTGGTCTTCTAAGGTATGTTTGGGGCCTATATGGTTCCACTTGGTCGTTTAATGTTTTTTAAGTATGGTTTTGTTCTTGAATGGTATGATTGATTTGCTTGTTTTCTTTCAACCCCAGGTGCAAACCCTATGTGGCTGCAGATTTGTTTCTACTCATTGGTCAACTTAATGAACGTGAATACCCTGAGAAGAAGAGCCGACTAATGGTAGGTGTCACTCCTTTAATTTTTCTGTTAATACGTATAGGTGCAATTATGATATTGCTGTAGTCTTGTCACATGAGTTTTTTCAATCTATATTGTATACCAATGAATTTAACACATTGTTACTTTACTTCTTGACATTTCTGCATTGCAGATTATGTATTTCAATGGGCTTTACAAGCATAAGGTCATTGGGCGGGGCTTATAAAGGTCATTATGACGTCAGGGGGAGGAGTTATAAAAATGGGTGTGGTTTGAAAAGGGGGGAGTGGCTATGTTTCGCCCTGTCGCCCCTCCAACTTGAAAAGTCACCAGCCGCCACTGCTTGTACTCTTCTTTTATCCTGGAGGAGGGAATGATTAGAATAAAACTATATTTGTTGCCATTATTTAAAAAACACATTTCAGACTACATTTTGAACTGTCGATGAAAAGATGCCACTCACTTGGGTTATATTCTGAAAGACCAATTTTCATCAGAAGGTTTCTGATGTCATTGCAGAATGCTGAGTTGTCTTCTGTAAAGAATGGCAGCAAATTCGATAAAATGTACAGTAATGTAAATGTACATTCAATAAAATGTACAGTAATTTATGTTCCAGGTTGAAGTACATTCCTTACCTTTAGTCTGGAGGCAAGCAATTCAGAAGACTCCTTGGAAAGATTTAAGTCCATGATCAGATCACTAAATTAATTCTGGTCAAAACGTTCAACATGTGAAGTTGTTTGGAAATCACTGTCACTGCCATTGGTGTAGTAAAATCCCCCCTAGATTTTTCTATGTTTGTCTGTATGTATATATAAGTTGTTTTATGGCTGGTGTATACAATGAGCTGTATCCCACCCAGAATTATTCTGTCTCCTACATCCCGGGTCACTGCCTCCACTTTCTTTACGTTCTGCGATATCAGACATATAAGACTCATCCCCTGAGAGCTGAGGTAGTGCGGGGAAAGGTGGAACTGGTACAAGATCCAAATGCTGAACAAGTCTCCTGACTCAAGGTAGGCCAGGGTAAGACCACTTTTCATGATTATTTCGATTAGCCCATATGATATTAACAAAACCAAAATAACAGTCATCAAAGTGGTTTTTCGGTTACTCCAAACCATTAATACTCCAAATTTCAGGCAGCTTCTCATTCCATATGTCCACTGGTGCAAATGCTCCGTACAAGTTTTTCATACAATATATGGAGCCATGGCTTATGTTAATCTCCAAGCTTGACACCAAAAAAACCTACATATGCTCTTTTTACAAACTCAGAAAAAAGTTTCCTACTTGCTTTCAGTGTGTACTCCCCACAAATATAGCAAAATATGGTGGGATGACTCAAGTAGCTCCATCTTGAAGTAGCCATAACCTCTACGGTGTTTGATCTGCAAATAGTAAATTATATCAATGGGAATATACACACACCTCCAATACAATCATAAATATTATACAGCTTAGTTACTTACCTTTTACAATCCAATGTTTTGTATTTAAAAAAACAGTTGGAAATATGTTTACACTCTCACTGTATTTGCTAACTTTTACGCAAAAAAACAAAACCAGGTAAAAGAAGAACAACTTGAAAAACTTAAAATTTAAATCTATGCACAACAAATCAGGTTGAGAAACCTTTAAAATCCAAATTTATGTCGTGTACGTAAACCATAATTTACCATCTAATTTTTTTTGCAAATAATTATGTAATCAAACAGAACAAAAGCGATTTTGTCATTTGAGCTTTACATTTTTATGCCAATGTGCATTATAGGAAAGGAAGTAGAAGAATAGTTGTGACAAAAGATCTTTATACACAAAAAAATGGGAGAGAAATGGGTGGTAGAGACACAAGGGAGGGGGAAGAGACACAGGGAGGGAGAGGAGGGGGGAAGAGACACAATGGAAGGTAGAGGAGGAGGAAGAGACACAGGGGAGGGAGAGGAGAGAGACACAGGGGAGTTAGAGGAGGGGGAAGAGACACAGGGGAGTGAAAGGAGGGGGGAGACACACAGGGGAGGGAGAGGAGAGAGACACAGGGGAGTGAGAGGAGGGGGAAGAGACACAGGGGAGTGAAAGGAGGGAGGAGACACACAGGGGAGTGAGAGGAGGGGGTAGAGACACAGAGGATGGAGAGGAGGGGTAGAGACAAAGAGGAGGGGGGGAGAGACACAGGCGAGTGAGAGGAGGGGGAAAAGACACAGGGGAGGGAGAGGGTGAAGAGACACAGAGGAGGGAGAGGAGGGGGAAGAGACACAGGAGAGGGGGTAGACACACAGGAGAGGAGGGGGAGACACATAGGGGAAGGAGAGGAGGGGGAAGAGAGGCACAGAGGAGGGAGGAGAGACACCGGGGAGGGAAAGAAGGGGTGGAGAGACACAGGCGAGGGAGAGGAATAGGAAGAGACACAGATGAGGGACAGGGGGAAAGAGACACATGGGAGGGAGAGGGGGATTAGAGACACAGGTGAGGGGGAAAGAGAAACAGGGGAGGGGGAAAAGACACAGGGGAGGGGGAAGAGACACGTGGGATGGAAAGGGGGGAAGAGACACAGGGGAGGGCAGACAGACACAGGGGACGGGAGGGGAGACATGAAGGGGGGAAGAGACACAGGGGAGGGGGAAGATACACAGGGGAGGGAGAGGGGGTAAAAACACAGGGGGGAAAGGGAGGAAGTAGACAGGGGGAGAGACGCCGAAGGCTCTCATCGCGAGGCCAGTAAAGTAGAGGGGGGAGAGGCTTACAACGAGTGCCTCCCTCCAAGTAAAGGGTGGGAGAGTTAGAGGGGTGCAGAGGCTCACAATGAGTGCCAAAGGTGCTCATTGCGAGGCCAGTAAAGTAGAGGGGGGAGAGGCTCCTATTGTGTGTCATGACTGACTTATGGGTCCAACTATGGGACTCCCCTGAACCCAACCTGCAAGGGCATGTATGGCCCAGGATCGAACTGTCACCGCCCTGAACTCATGGATTATTTGTTTTATCATGTACTACTTTATTTTGACCGTAATAACCTGTATAATGTTAGACCTTAGGCTCTGATGTGGTACCCCAGATCCCCAAGGAGCATGGCCTGTGAGTATTGAGGCCTAATAAGAATAGTTACAATTATTTATTTGTGCTAGAAGTAAGCCATAGGATAAGCTTATATTATATAAAGTTACTTCACCCATGTATGGGAGAAAGGGTTACGTTTTTACAAGAATTTATGTGGATATACGACTACTGAGAGTGGCCAGGCATGCATCCTCCCTTGCCTCAGATAGTCATAAAGGGGGGAGTTTGTTTTTTTGCCTCTGTGAAATCAGATTTAGAAAGAAGGGGTGTAGGGCGGTAACCTTGGTGACAGGGTGTGGGGGAAGTCTTATGGTGTTTGTGATATTGCTATGCAAGCGACAATAAAAGAGTCAGACTAAGTTGGACATTTTTACAAAAAGGAATGCCTGTCTATGTATGCTGTTATGATTTATTCCTAATCAACAGGATATAACAGAGTTATTATTTTTAATAAGCAATACCTTTTGGACTAAGTTTGTAACGTCTGATGTCTTGAGTTTTCCTAAGAGGTGTTTTGCTGCTTGGTGCGGAGAACTTGAACGTAAAAAGGCACAGCCTAGAGAGAGAAAATTGGGGTGTGGTGGTCCCCCAAATCTTGGGTCATAACAGCTGCTAGACTGGAACAACACTCCATATTGTGTGCCCAAGCAGGAAGACCTGGAGCACAGTGCCCTGACCGTGGTCCCAGGAGAGGGAGAGTACCATGTCCACACTGTGGTTCCAGGCATGGTGGAATGCAGTAAACCGACTGTGGTCCAAGGAGAAGGAGAAATGGAGTCCCATGCACAGACCATTGTTCCATGTGAGCCTGGGTACCATGCCCAGACTGTGGTGCATGGGAAAATGGAATACAGTGCTCAGCCCAATGGTTCATCACAGAGTGGAGGCTACACTCTAGGCCCGGGATTCTGATGCCAGCCAGCAGTTCCAGTTGGCAGGGTACCTACTGGGATTATCACCTGTTTTGTACTTCACATCAGTACCTGTGCACTTCGAATATCCTAAAAAAAGGGATCTGATTTTGCCTGTAATGGATCTGAATGGAATTGTTGGGGATGCTGAGATCATGAACACAAAAAGGCACAGCCTAGAGGGAGAATGTTGGGGTGTGCGTGGTTACCCAAACCTGGGTTGTAACAGCTGATTAGCAGTGGTGGAGATCTCAGTGGTAACCAGCAGCAGCCTAGATGGGGAACCCTTTGCCCAGAACAGGTAGGAGAGCACCTGCAGGCATGGCAGAGGTAAAGGAGCGTACTAAGCAGAGGGAGCAGCAGCGGTCCAGCAAGATGGATTCCAAGAAATGCAGGAAAGTGGACCTTCTAGTTCAATGGAAGGCATTACTGGGATTGTGGTCGGGTACTGGGCTAATGGGCTGGCTGGAGGGCCTGGTGTGGCAGCAGCTTGACCTGGAGCAACAGTATGTGGCCTGGCTGGGACCAGTTGTGGTCGCCGGTGAGGAGCCCTGTTTTCCCTTGGAGCTGGAGGAGGTGCTGTGGGACCTTGTTTTTGGTGATCCGGGGGTGATATAATATATTTTAATTTTAATAAGCAATAACTTTTGGGCTGAGTTTGCAACTTGATGTTTTGAGTTCTCCTAAGAGGTGTTTTGCTGCTTGGTGCTGAGATCTTGAACACAAAAAGGTACAGCCTAGAGGGGGAAAGTTGGTGTGTGTGTGGTTCCCCAAATCTGGGCCATAACAGGCTAAGAAAAATGATCAGGCACCCATTTTGCTTTTTGCATATGTTGGTATACAGTACAATAAAACTTCCACATATAATAGTTCCCTTAAAAATTGTTCTTTACTACTATTTTCTTCAGTGGCTGTGTACCAGCATATCCCTTAGATTCCTGCCATGCCTAAAACCAAATTGGGGGCTGAATGATCAAAAATCCTTAAACATATCATCTGTTATCAAAACATGTCAGTATTTGCCCACAATCTGTTACAGTTGATATGTTTGAGAGGAAACAATTTTAACTATCTTCAATTCATGATCCTGATATTTCATCTTTTTAGTAAATTTGTTCTATCCCTTCTGCTCGCTTTTTGGTAGGCTCTTCATAAAGTAGCATCACTATAACCTCTTAATCTCAATCTGCTCTACAAATTATATGATTTGAATTTGAGTAGATCCCACTTCAAACAATTTCTGTGGATTCTTAAGTATTCACCCATAGGTAAATTATCAATGACAAAACCAAGGTGTGCAAAATCTGCCCTAAGTATATTTTTGCTTTCACTCGGTTTAACATTTAGAGTAGTTTACATTTTTCCAGAGAATTGTTCACATTTTAATGTTTCGAAAATTAGTAGTATGACAGGCCAATTTCAGACATACAATCTAGTATAGTATGTTCCCTTTTACCTACATATGACATTCCCCAAAGGCAAGTAATCAAATAAATAACTTCCAATTTGCAAGTAAGGCGACAAAACTAATAAAGGAAATAGAGGGGCTAAGTATTGAAGAAAGACTAACCAAAATAAACTTAGTTTCTCAAGAAAAAAGTTGTGTAAGAGGGGATATGATTACCTTAAATAAATATATCCAGGGTCAATACAAGGCTTTGTCAAGTGAGCTGTTTGTGCCAAGATGTTTTCAACTGACAAGAGGACATCCTTTGAGGTAAGAAGTAAAAATATTTCACCCTAAAAAAAGAAAAGGGCTCTTCACAGTAAGGGTGGGTAATCTGTGGAATTCTCTACCAAGGAAGGTGGTGACAGCGGATTCAATAAATAACTTTAAATAGGGATTTGATATTTTTGTAAATAAAAAGGGCATTCAGGGTTATCCTGGATAATTAAATTAGAGAGGAAGTATTAATCCAGGTTGGGGTCTGATTGCCAGTATCTGGGGTCAGGAAGTAATTTAATATTTTTTTCCCCTGTTGTTTTTTTTTTCTGTTTGCCTTCCTTAGGATCAATTAACAATTAATCTGCATATTGAAGGACAGAGGAGATCTAAACATTTTGAACTTGATGGACAATTACTATGTAACTATGTAACTATGTAAGTAATAGCATGTTTAATTTTAATTCTGTGCATCTGTGAATGGGAAAATGTGCCACCTTGAATCATAGATCTGTGTGTATTACGATACAAACATTGGTAGCAACCGTATTTTCTTTGGCTTGATGTGTTTACATAACTGTTAGTAGGATCAGTGTACCAATGTTCGTTGTAAAGCAATAGGATTCGAGTATGCAAATATGGGTAGTATTTTACAGGTGGCTTTTGTATTGTATATATCTATTTACGTAACTCCAGAAATGTGTGCACAACTCAAGATGAAATAACATGAATTATCTTACCGGTAAGTATGCAAATGTATCAAACGTATAATACAAAAAGATTATTTCTCATATTTCTCATCTATGGAATACAGTAGTTAGTGTTTGATTATATAGGTCAAACAAAGAAAAATTGCATGCATCTCATACACTGATACAATGTCGTTTATGCACAGAAAATTGTCAATGACAATCTTTTCCACTTATTTAATGTGATGAACCTAGAATGAACCTTGTTATAGCTATTTGTGTTGTACATATTTGGTGCCACTGTTAGTGTATCAGTATAAAAAATTAAGGTAGCTTTCAAAACAGACATTTGAACTCGGCATTATAGCTTCCAGCAGATCTGCTTCTCTGCACTCCTATTCTCTGTCCATGGAGTCACATAGTTACATAGTAATCAAAGTTGAAAAAAGACTTTTAGTCCATCAAGTTCAACCTTTTTAGATCTCCTCTGATCTGCAATATGCAGATCAATTGTTAATTGATCCAGATGAAGGCAAACAGAAAAAAATGCCAATTGTATTAAGATGGAAAAAAAAAATTGCCTTCCTGACCCCAGATGATGGCGATCGGATTCACTCCCCCACTAATTTCAAGGATATCCCTGAATGCCCTTTTTATTAAACAATATATTCAATCCCTTTTTAAAGTTATCTATCAAATCAGCTGTCAACACTTTTTTTGGTAGAGAATTACACAGATTAACCACCCTTACTGTGAAGAACCCTTTTCTTTCTTTAATAGGAAATCTTTTTACTTGTCAGTTGAAAACCTCTTTGCACAAAAAGTTCACTTGGCAAAGCCTTGTATTGACCCTGTATATATTTATTTAAGGTAATCATATCCCCTCCTAGAAGCCTTTTTTTCTATAGAAACTATGTTTCATTTGGTTAGTCTTTCTTCATAACTTAGTTCCTCCATTACTTTTGCCTTTCTCTGTACTTTTTCCAGGTCTAAAATGTCCATTTTATGAAGTGGTGCCCAAAATTGTACTAGAAATTTGTATAGTGGTTGAATTTTATTTGCATCCCTTCTTCTATACCCTTCTTAATACATGCTAATGTTTTACTTGCTTTTGCAGATGCTGCTTGGCATTGAGAACTGTTACCTAGGTGAATGTTCACAAGCACTCCCAAATCAATACCTGAAATCCCTAGATTTGCTTCATTAAGATTATAACATGGTTATTACATGGTTATTTTTCCTTCTCATGTGCATAACTTTGCAATTTTTCTTATTAAATCTCAACTGCCATTTCTCTAATTTATGGGAATCCCTTTGGAGGCAAAGCACATCATCTGATTAAATTACCTTGTACAACTCATTGTAAACAGCAAAAATGGAGACAATACTTTCATATTCTGCTTCTAAATCATTAACAAATATGTTTAAAAGGAGAGGACCTAATACTGAAGCCTGAGGAACCACACTTACCACATTAGTCCAATCTGAGTATGTTCCATTTACAACAACCCTTTGCTTCCTATCTTTTAGCCAGTTCTGAATCCATGAGCAGATATTTACTGCAATTTCTGTATCCCTTAGTTTGCCCAATAGTCTCCCATGTGGCACTGTATTAAAAGCATTTACAAAATCCAAAAAGACTACATCCACTGAGTTGCCTTGATCCAAGTTCCTACTAATATCTTCATAGAAATGAAGAGGTTAGTAGGAACCTCAGTAGGGCCGCAGTTGAAAGCACTCCTTGCGCCTATGGAGATGAGAGCCGTAGGCGCTCATCCCTACGACCCTGCACGGCTTAGGCAGGGAGCGCCGAAGATGCTCACTGTGCTGGTGGAGATGAGTACCGTAGACTCTCATCGCTACTACCCTGTACAACCTCTTCCCCTCCTCCTCTCCTTACCCTGTGTCTCTCGTCCCCTCCTCATCTCCTTACCCTGTGTCTCTCTTCCTCTCCTTACCATATGTCTCTCTTCCCCTCCTCTTCTTCCTTCCCTTGTGTCTCTCTTCCCCTGTTGTGTCTCATCCCCTTCTCATCTCCCTCATTGCCTGCGACCCAAAATTATGACTCGCGGCAGCAAGAAAAAAATGGCGGACCAAAAAAATGAAAACAAAGCTCCACGACCCAGGAAAGTGAAAGACACTGCTAAACACGTACAACTTTCCCAAGAGATCCGAGATAAGCTCGAGACCCCACATTATCCCCTTGCAGCGAGGGTCCAATCGGATCCCCGAAGTGTGCTCACATTAAGCCCATGCTGGGGGTCCCCATGGGGGATCCCGGCAATTTCCCAACATTGACCCTTGCGGTGGGGGTCTTGATCCTGTCCCCCTGCATTTAAAAGCTCTAAATTCCCTGTTGCGGCTCATTAAAGGGCCCAGGGCACACAAACACTTAAGGCCGGCAGCCGTGGTACTGTAAGTACCCCCACCGGCACCTAACATTAACCCCCAATGCTGGGGGTCCCTATTGGGACCCCCGGAGGGTCTCCACATTAACCCCACATTAACTCCAGCTGAAATCATAATTCGAACTTCCCGCCTTGTGGGTCCTTAAAGCACCGTAAAGGTCCTAAAAGGACCCACAACAAATAAAAATTAATCATATTACTCACTGGGCTCTCTACAGAGTCTCATGAGCCCATAAATAACCATGACACTCATGAGGGTCAATACCGACCCCAATAATCCCTTAATTAACCCTGTCATTAATGAAAGTCAATACAGACCCTCATCAGCCCTTAATTAACCCTGTCACTCATGGGGGTCAATACAGACCCCATAAGCCCTTAATTAACCCTTTCACTCATGGGGTTCAAAGTAGAACCCCATAAGTTCTTAATAAACCCTGTCACTCATGGGGGTCAATACTGACCCCCATAAGCCCTTAATTAACCCTGTCACTAATGAAGGTCAATACAGACCCTCTTCAGCCCTTAATTAACCCTGTCACTCATGGGGGTCAATACAGACCCCATAAGCCCTTAATTAACCCTTTCTTTCATGGGGTCAATGAAGACCCCATAAGCTCTTAATAAACCCTGTCACTCATGGGGGTCAATACAGACCCCCATAAGTGCCTAATTAAAATTGTCACTCATGGGGGTCAATAAAGACCCCCATAATCCATTAATTAACCATGTCACTCATAGAGGCCAATACAGACCCGCATAAGCCCTTCATTAACCCTGTCACTCATTGGGGTCAATACAGACCCCCATAATCCATTAATTAACCCTGTCACTCATGGGGGTCAATACAGACCCGCATAATCCATTAACTAACCCTGTCACTCATGGGGTCAATACAGACCCCCATAAGCCCTTCATTAACCCTGGCACTCATGGGGCTCAATACAGACCCCCATAATCCATTAATTGCCCTGTCATTCATGGGGGTCAATACAGACCCTCATCAGCCCTTAATTAACCCTGTCACTCATGGGGGTCAGTACAGACCCCCATAGGCCCTTCATTAACACTGTCACTCATGGGGGTCAATACAGACCCCCATAATCCCTTAATTAACCCTGTCACTCATGGGGGTCAATACAGATCCCCACAAGCCCTTAATTAACCCTGTCACTCATGGGAGTCAATACACTACGCTATCTCAAACAGCTTGTGTTCTTTCAATATTTTAGCTGTTTCTGACAATGAACCCTGGGCAGCATGGGTGCAGTGACCAGCAATAAACAATAAACTGAAGAAACAGTATGTAGAGTATCCGTAATTTCCATTGAGGAGTCCTGGTCTTGATAGCTGTGTGAACTAGGTTCGATGGGAAAGTCCCTCTGAAGCTCTATTGTGGTTAACCACAAGGCCAATTGGTGTTAAGTGATTATTACTTATACCTTATTTGACTTTTTATTGTACTTAAAGGACCACTGCAGTGCAGGCACTTCTTTATAAAGTATATAGCAAACAAACAATATTAGCAGCTGTATGGGCCATAGGTATAAAGCATTTGGGGGGAAAAGATGAATTTTTGAAGTCTCCTTCAAGTTTATTTTAAGTACAGGAATCAATGTTGTTTTTGTTACATCACTTCTTCAGTCCTGAATTATGACTATGTTCCAGACGGGTTCCAGCTCTCCAGACATGTAAATGCCCCTCTACAAACACAACTTCCAAAAATGTATCATGAATATCTCCAGGATCCTGCATAGGCATCACATTTGCATGATTTTTTATGCTCTAAGTTAGATTTAAACTTTTCAAACAAATATATATTTTTTCATTATGTGGTGGTCATTTAACCACAAGCTTTTGTCTGGTAACCAGGTCAGTTAAGAGTTTCTTGCCCACCCAGGGAGCTGCGTATAATTGAGATTCACTAGAGGCTGATTTAAGTCATTTTAACCTGGCCAGGGTGGCCGCTGTCATTCAGGGTGTCCATTTTTTTAAATGAGAGTGCCCAAAAAAGTAATACAAACATTATTCGGACTCAGGTAGTCCCAGGGAAACCACATATTTTTCCTTAGACCTTGTTGGTGAGTTTTAGCTTTTAGAGTTATAGAGAAGTAGAAAGGGATAGATCTGGAATCCATTATATATTTATATATATATATATGTGTCCATTTTTTTAAATGAGAGTGCCCAAAAAAGTAATACAAACATTATTCGGACTCAGGTAGTCCCAGGGAAACCACATATTTTTCCTTAGACCTTGTTGGTGAGTTTTAGCTTTTAGAGTTATAGAGAAGTAGAAAGGGATAGATCTGGAATCCATTATATATTTATATATATATATATATATATATATATATATATATATATATTTATATATATATATATATATATATATATATATAGATAGATAGATAGATAGATAGATATATAGATAGATAGATGGATAGATATAATTAACCTTTATTATTGTAGAAACTAAAAATAGAACACAGTGCATAAAAAAGTCTGACAATAATACTCAGGTATATGCTGGTTCAACAGTACCATAATCTTCTATGGGAACAGAAGAAACATGTCCCAACAACAATGGTTGCTATCAATACGATCAGTATCAGACGGTAATGTATCATCCAGTAATTCAATAGATTAACCTAGCCAACAATATAATTATTACCTTGAGACCTTATATATATATAACCCACAACTCTTATTGCAATATATTTAGAGGAGGGAAAGAATCATGTGTCTCATTACAGGAGCCTCCTAACTGAAGGACTATGGTATGCCCCGCAAACTGGCTGAAAATCCTTAATCTAATAGGTAATATAAATCATATTAAGAGCTTGTGTCCCCTTTGGGACCTCCTATCTGAGGGCTATGGTGTGTCCCACAACCTAGCTGAAATTCCCTATTGCTAATCACAAAATATAGGAACATCGAAAACATTTTCTCAAGAAAGTGGTATAACATTAAAATATGGTCAGGGATTGAAAAACCAAAAACACAATTCAAACAGCTAAAATGTGAAAACATTCTTAGCCAAATAATTCAAAATAGGAAACATATATATAAGAGACAATAATTGAAAGCATAGATGTGGAACAATTATATACCACTTGGGTATAAAAGCAACTGATTTTTTCTTGAGAAGTAGAAATACTTTATTAGAGAGATTTAATAAGTTTATCATCACTCTCTTAGAATTTGTTCCCACTAAGAACTATTTTCTATTTAATGCTAAGAGGTATCATCAAAAGAAGGGGACCGCTATGGGGACTCCCTGCGGACCCAACTATGCAAACCTATTTTTAGGCTGGTGGGAGGATGATCTAACGCATGAACACACAAATCCTGATGTGGTACTGCTTAATAGATGACATTTTGGTACTATTGACTGGCACAATGCCAGCACTACATTTATTTATAAATGCGCTTAATAACAGCCACTTGGGTTTACATTTCCACTTTTTAAGCCAATGAGTCAAAAATTAATTTCCTAGACCTAACCATCACCAAAGATAACTTGGGTAAAATTGAAACATCAATATTTAGGAAACCCACAGGAACAAATAATTTTCTCTCATTGTCAAACATGCACCCAACCCCACAAAAAAGGGGAATTCCTATCGCACATAGGAATTACACTAGTGAATCTGAATTAAAAAAACAACAAGCTGACCTGCTAAGGAGTACATTTAAAGCAAGGAGTTCCTCAATAGATGCCTCAAAGAGGCATCCAAAAAAGCTTGGACAATAGAGAGGTCATTTTTAATTAATCAACAATATATTGAAACTGCTAAGTCAGGCTCTGAGATGGTACATTGTATCTTTACATTTGGGGAAAACTCAGATGAGGTCAGAAATGTAGTCAATAGACATTAGCAGATTTTGAAAAAAGATGCTGATTTCTCATCAATTTTACCCAAGAAGGAACAACATATCAAGGATAATGGAAACCATAACTTCTACCAACCCCAAAAAACCTAGTCCAACCTGGTTGGGACCATTGTAGGGCACTTTTTGTTGTGGCAGATGCAAAGCCTGTAGATATGTTAAATCAACAAAAATATTTGTGAACCCATTAGATGGTAGGTCATACACAATTACTTTTATAACTGCCTGTCTACAGGGGTTGTGCTTGCCATAAACTTTATGTAGACACAACTATTCGTCAATTGAGAAGTAGCATTCAGTTCAAAATAAGTTAGACACCCCCGTCTCTAAAAATTTCATGATATACCATGGCAATAAAGTTGATGGAATGCAATTTTGTGTGATTGACCTGGTCACTTTAGGCCTAATAAAAGGTGACTTGGATCGGTTATTCCTTCAAAGGAAATCCAAATGGATCTATCAGTTAAAAAAAGAGAGCCCTAAGGGTCTTAACAAAGGTTTTTCTTTCCTCTTTCATATGATTATCAGTGTATGAATCTTTTATTATCCAGGTCTTACCATATATTACTTATTATTTCAACATAGTCGTTAGTTTATTCAACACAAGATATATAGTCAATGATTCACCAATCATAAATATTTGTTTCTATTATATTTAGAGCTTTTCTTATTAAAGCCATTCATCACTTTTGCACTAGTATTTTCATTTATTTGTATAACCTCCTAAAGGGTTTATTTTAATCATTTGTTTTAAAGGACTATTAAGCACCTTCACTATTATACACTTCTCTAAACAAATTGTTATTTATAAGATCATCACATATATAGTTGTGAGCGTACGGGTCGTTGCTCAAGCTTGCGGGCTCGCGTAGCGAGCCCGCAAGAACTGCGTCCCTCGCGAAGCGAGGGACGCAGTTCCCCGCAAATGTGGGTCCTCGCGAAGCGAGGGCCCGCATTTGCGGTGATGGAGCATCCCAACGTCCCCGCAAATGCGGATCCTCGCGAAGCGAGGGTCCACATTTGCGGAGGTGGAGGCTCAACGTCGGCTGTGTTAACACACACATACACACACACAACTTTTTAACAGAATAAACTCAACCGCACAGCCAACAAAAACCCAACAACGTCCCCGCAAATGCGGATGCTCGCGAAGCGAGGGTCCGCATTTGCGGTGGTGGAAGCATCCCAACATCAGCTGTGTTAACACACACATACACACACACACAACTTCATAACAAAAAAAAACTTAAAGTCGCCTCACACCCGCTTACACCCAGACACACAGACGCAAGACTTAACAAAAAAACAGTAAAAAAGGCCCCTCACATGCTCTTAACACACATACGCACGACTTAGAAACAAATACACTGCGTCGTACACGTAAAAGCTAACCGCGTCTATCACAAACAAATACGGCAACATCGCAACAAAATACGGCCGCATCGGAAATAAATACGGCCGCGAAAGACCCATTCCAACCGCCGCGCATCAAAACATCACAAACACAAGAAATAAACACAACAAACACATAAAAAGCTTACTTACAGCACGGGGGGGCATCCGGCCCCTCCAAAAGTTCATTTACACGTCCATTTAAGTCCAAAACAAAGAGTTTAAACGGCCGAAAATCGGCTAAGCGAGAGAAAAAATGGCCGCCAAACAAAACGAAAACGAGGCTCCAGACGTAACTACACTACACTTACTCGCAATAATGAAACACATACTATGCGGAACGGATCACACTCATATTAAACACCATTTTAACCACTACTACGCACAAAAAGGCGGATGGAACGCTAATTGTAAGCTGGAACGCAAATAGCGCATGCGTATTGCGTTCTAACGGTCTAACTTTCCAGAATGTTCTACAAGTTTATAAATACTGCCTATTTGACAGAGAAAAATACATTTCTACTCAGGTGATGAACAGAGTGACTTCAGACATAACTGCTGCTAAAACTTGAGAAGACAATTCTTTACTAATTTACTACTTTACACTGTGCAAATTACAACTGAGAGGTAAGCTATAATATATTACATTTTATTATCAAGACAGGACATCAAAAAAAAAATTTAAATAAGAAAAAGAGGTTTATGTATACTGACATGTGACACGCACATATATGTGTATTGCCCTTGCAACAAAATTATCTTAAAACAAACTAATTAAACAACTACATTTAAATTACATTAGAAAAAAATAAGTTGGGACTATTAAAATATGAGTCATGTATACTGATATGTGACACGCACATATATGAGTATCATCTATAGTCACATGTCACACACACATTTATGTGTGTTGGCCAAAAATAAAAATAAGGTTAATTTAACAATTCAAATATGATTCATGTATAGTGATATGTCACACGCACACAAAAAAATTACTTTCAACTATGGAAATGTGCTTCATGTATGTGACATATGTGTGTAGCCCCCACCAAAAAATAATGTTAATTGAAAATAATTACAGAAGTATATTTAAATGACATTAATTTACTGCAATTCAATAGATCACCTAAAGCTTAATCTTTCCACTTTTTTTAATATTCAAACAGACTCTGCATCAACAGCGTCACTCAACAATTTGCACCGTGCATTGTGAAGCACAATCCCTTTTAAAGAACACCAACAAAGAAGAAGAGGTAAGATACAACAAGACATTATATGCTGAAAAGGCCATGCTTTGCTAAATAAAACAAATAAATATATAATTCACTATTTCACTTTATTTTTCAAACAGACACTACAAGAAGACCGGCGGATTAAGATTGGCAGGAGGGGACCCTCTGTCATTCCACACTTCAATCAAGGTAAAGTATTAAGTATAAAAAAGAACCGAACCATGAGCCTCATTCAATTGTGAGTTGGCCAATTGAATAGGGCTCTATATAAGCACATAACAGATTTTTTAGACAGACATTTTTAGTTACTGAACTTCTATCCAAAATCAAGGTCTTCACTAACTCAAAACTTCTGTCAAAAAATATGTTATGTGCTTATATAGAGCCCTATTCAATTGGTCAAAACGCAATTGATTCAGGACCTAAATATGTTTCATGGCCGAGGGCCTCATTCAAATGTGATTTGCCCATTTCAAAAGGGCTCTATATAAGCACAGAGCATATTTTTTTACAGAAGTTTTTAGTTAGCGAAGACCTTGCTTTTGGATACAAGTTCACTAACTAAAAACTTCTGTAAAAAAAGATGCTCTGTGCTCATATTGAGCCCAATTCCATTGCCAAAAAACGAAATTCAATGAGGCCCTCACAATATAACAAATCCAGCAACCAAAGGCCCTCATTCAATTGATATTTTGGACAATTCAATAGGGCTCGAAATAAGCACATTTAGAACCCTATTGAATTGGCCAAACTGCAATTGAATGAGGGCCAAAGTATGCAACATATGGTACACACAAACTGGTACACACAAAACAGGATTGTAACAAACACATAGCAAACTAAATTCATATTCTTTTTGTTTAACAACCTATAACCATTAGAAAAAACACTACATAAGTATAACAAAAGTGGTGCCCATCAAAGAGGATTGTACGAAAACTCACACAAACACATAGCAAACTACATTTATATTCTTATTTTATGTTTAACAACCTATAAGCATTACAAAACAACATTAATAAGCATACCAACAGTGGTGCGCACCAAACAGGATTGTATGAAAACTCACACAAACACATAGCAAACTACATTTATATTCTTATTTAATGTTTAACAACCTATAAGCCTTAGAAAGAAGCCTAAATAAGCATACCAACAGTGGTGCGCACCAAATAGGATTGTATGAAAACTCACACAAACACATAGCAAACTACATTTACATTCTTATTTTATGTTTAACAACCTATAAGCATTACAAAACAACATTAATAAGCATACCAACAGTGGTGCGCACCAAACAGGATTGTACGAAAACTCACACAAACACATAGCAAACTACATTTAAATTCTTATTTAATGTTTAACAACCTATAAGCCTTAGAAAGAAGCCTAAATAAGCATACCAACAGTGGTGCGCACCAAACAGGATTGTACGAAAACTCACACAAACACATAGCAAACTACATTTAAATTCTTATTTAATGTTTAACAACCTATAAGCCTTAGAAAGAAGCCTAAATAACCATACCAACAGTGGTGCGCACCAAACAGGATTGTACGAAAACTCACACAAACACATACCAAACTACATTTATATTCTTATTTAATGTTTAACAACCTATAAGCCTTAGAAAAAACCCTAAATAAGCATACCAAAAGTGGTGGGCACCAAACAGGATTGTAGAAAACCACAGAAATAATGTCATTTATTAGTTAATACAAATACATTCAAATAAAATAACATTTTCATTTTTATTCTATAACAGATACTGCGTCAAGAACATCGGACCAGGAGTTTCAACTGAGGACCAGACCAGTGGACGAGGACTTTCAACAGAGGACCAGACCATTGGACGAGGACTTTCAACAGAGGACTACACCATCGGACGACGACTTTCAACAGAGGACCAGACGATTGGACGAGGACTTTCAACACAGGACCAGACCATCAGACGAAGGCTTTCAACACAGGACCAACAAAGATTCTGCTTCAAATCAAACTTCAACCAAGGTACAGTATAACAAGTAAAAAAAGAGAAAAATTAATTAATATTCTTCTTTAATGTTTAACCACCTATAAGCCTTAGAAAAAAGCCTACAGAAGCATACCAAAATTGCGGCGAACCAAAAAGGATTGTAGAAAAACACAAAAATAATGGAATTTTTTCATTAATACAAAGACATTCAAATAACATAACATTTTCATTTTTATTTAATAACAGATACTGCGTCAAGAACATCGGAACAGGAGTTTGAACTGAGGACCAGACCATCGGACGAGGACTTTCAACACAGGACCAGACCATCGGACGAAGGCTTTCAACACAGGACCAACAAAGAATTTTGCTTGAAATCAAACTTCAACCAAGGTACAGTATAAAAAGTAAAAAAAGAGAAAAAAAAATAAAGATCTTAGCTTTGCATCAACAGAAAATAAAATTTAAAATAAACCACCGGTAACTATAACTGTTGAGAAAATATAAATAACACATTTTTCATCTATCTCTTATTTGTCTTTTAGGGCCAATAATCTTCAATGTAAACTTAAAAAAAAAATTGGCATAGTCCAAAAAAGTCTAAAAACACAGAATCTATACAATTTGTCATTGTAACATTCCAGTCCTAAACCCTAATTTAATTGCCATTTGACAAATTGAATAGTGCTGTAAATAAGGACATAACATCTTTTTGAAAATACCTTTTTAGTTACTGAAACACTTGCTTTTGGATACATGTTTAATAAATAAAAACTTCTTTAAATAATTATCTGATGGCCTTATTTAGACTTTTATTCAATTGACCGCATTGAAATTGATTAAGTATAAAATGTTAACACACTATTGATAACAAATTGTCATGAAAAACAACTTAACATCTCAAAATAAACTAATGGTACATTATTTTATTTTTACAGATTAACATGGCTGATAACGAGAGTAAACAAGAAAAGAAAAGACGCCAAGCTAGAGAACGACGACAGAGAGCAGACAGCCAGCAGACACCGGAGAAGAAGGAAATTCAACGAGAAAAAGAACGCAAAAGAATTGCAAGCAAAAGACTGTCACTTGCAGAAATTAAAGATATGTCAAAAAAAGCAACAAAGAAAATAAAGCATTTACAACCTGTTGCTCAAACATCAGATGACATTTTACCAGAAAAAATACAAGAGATACCAAAAAAAGCAACTAAGAAAACAAAGCATTTAGAACCGTTTCATGAAACATTACATGACATTTTACCTCAAACAATAAAACATATACCAAGAAAAGCAACGAAAAAAACAAAACATTTAGAACCTGTTGTTGAAACATTATATGACATTTCACCTGATGAATATGAAAGTCAAAATCCTATATGCTTTGCAAATTGTCCTCTACTCAAGTCTTTAGCAGTAGAGGTTCATAGTTGTGGGGACATGACTACTCAATGTCAGTTTTGTGAGGCTTATTATTTTAAACAGGAGAGACCCAGAGATGGCCAATTTATTAGTTGCTGTCAAAAAGGCAAGTTCAAACTTCCAGAAAGGAAACAATTTCCTCTCTATTTACAAAACATTATGACTGAACCTACAAAATTTTTAAAACAAACATAAGATCCTACAATAGTGCCATATCCTTTGCATCCATGGGGGCAACATTAGCTGCTAATGTACCAGGACATGGTCCCTACTGTTTTAAAGTCCAAGGACAAATTTATCATCGCACTTCCCATTTACATCCAGAGGAAGGAAATCAAAGAAAATTCGCTCAACTATATGTCCTAGATACAATGGAAGCTGTTGACCAACGTATGCAGATGGAAGAAAATAAAAAATGCTTACCCAGTGTTTTCATAGAGCTAAATAACATTATGGACAACAATCCCCACAGTAAAGCTTACAAAAAATTGGCAGAAGTAGAAAATGAACAACTACTTCATGCACAAACACATCAATTACCAATGCCGAAGGTTAATATGGTGCTTAAAAGAGACAGACATACTGATAAACGTCGTTATAACTTGCCAACATCAAATGAGGTTGCAATGGTGTTTCAGAATGATGAAGGAGAACCACCATTTCAAAGAGACATTCGAATATATCCTAGAAATGAGGAGCAACCGTTTAATAATATGAATATCTTAAGTCCAAATTTAGATCCAATGACATATCCCATCTTTTTCCCTCACGGAGAAGCAGGTTGGCAACCAAAATTAACTCTTCCCAGTTACCCAAATGCTAAAGCCAGAATCCGAAATAATGTTTCTATGCTTGAATTTAAAGTAGCTCAAATTGCCATTCGCAATGTATTTAATCCAATTTTATGTGGTGGGAAACTAACACAACAATGGATTATTGATTCATATTTGCAAGTTGAGGCAAATAATTTAAACTTTATCAAATATCAACAAGATAAACTCTGTGTAGAACAATATTCTGGATTAATGGACTATGTTGCTGACTTGGCTACAAGCAGAGACATGACAGCTGGCAAAGCCATCATTTTACCATCTTCCTTTCAAGGATCTCCTCGGAATATGAGAGAAAGATACAATGATGCTATGGCTATTGTCACTAAATTTGGCAAACCCGATTTATTTGTGAGATTTACATGTAATCCACAATGGCCAGAAATTACACTAAATCTACTCCTTGGACAAACTGCTTCAGATCGAACAGATTTAGTAGCCAGAGTTTTTAAGATTAAATTAAATGAATTAATACGTGACTTCACTATAAATCAGTTATTTGGCAAATGTCTTGCTTATGTATATACCATTGAATTTCAAAAAAGAGGTCTTCCACATGCACATCTTCTAATAATACTTCAAGAAAAAGATAAATTAGATTCTTCGGACAAAGTGGATGCAGTCATTGTTGCTGAACTACCAGATCCAGAACTATATGGTAGACTATATGAGATTGTTACTCATCGCATGATTCATGGACCCTGTGGTGACCTTAATCCACAATCACCATGTATGGAAAATAATAAATGCTCCAAAGAATTTCCAAAAGATTATAGAGACAAAACCTATGCCAATTGTGATGGATATCCACTTTATAAAAGAAGAGAAGGAGATAGTGCCATTATTCGTGGAAAAAAAGTGGACAATAGATATGTAGTACCCTACAATCCACATTTACTCATGAAGTACAACGCCCACATCAACGTAGAAGCCTGCACTTCCATCAAATCCATTAAATATGTCTACAAATATATTTACAAAGGTTACGATGCAGCTACTGTAGTCGTCAAAAGTGCTGACAACCCTGAAAGTAGTGAGTTAGTACATGATGAACTTGCATCTCATGTAGATGCTTGCTATGTCAGTGCGCCAGAAGCTATGTGGCGGCTTTTAAAATTTGAAATGCATGATAGATCACATGCAGTATATAGGTTAGCAGTACATTTGCCACAACGACATTTAGTCTATTTCCATGCTGGAAATTAAATGAATGCATTGGCCCAAAGTGAAGATCGTCACACTACACTAACTGCATGGTTTGCATTAAATTCCACTGATGCTGAAGCAACACAATACTTATATATTGAAATTCCATATCACTATGTTTTTGTGAATGGATTATGGAGACCAAGAAAAACCAGAGGCAATAAAATTATTCCAAGAATTTACACAGTCAGTCCAAGAGATGTTGAACGTTTTTGCTTACGGATATTACTTTTAAATGTTCCAGGAGCACAAAGTTTTGAACAATTAAGAACTGTTAATGACATTGTATATGAATCCTTCCATTTAGCTGCAAGACATAGAAACTTACTCGCTGATGATACAGAGTGGGAAAGATGTTTAGAAGAAGCAGCACAATGTCAAATGCCACGACAGATGAGAGAACAATTTGCTTTTATTTGTATCTTCTCAAATGCTCCAAATGCATTAGCTTTGTGGGAGACTTTTAAAAGTAATATGGCTGAAGACTTTATGCGACGATACAATGAACCGATTGCACACTTAAAAGCGTTAATGGAAATCCAAGAAGTCTTTTTAACTCATGGATTAAGTTGTGCAAGTTTTAATTTGCCTGATCCAGGTCTTATAGATGACATTAACTTTGAAGACTATGACATTCAACTACAAGCAGAAAGAACAGAAGAAAGACTTGCAACTTTAAATACACTACAATTGCAAGCATGCCATTAAAAATGCTATAGATGATGACATGGTGACAGAGCGTTATTTCTATCTTGATGGACCTGGCGGATCAGGAAAAACATATTTGTACAATTTATTAATGAGTTCAGTACGAGCACAAGGAAAAATAGCAATGGCGTTTGCCACTACTGGAATTGCTGCACTTTTATTAGAAGGTGGAAGAACTGTTCATAGTGGATTTAAACTGCCAGTGCCTATTTTAGAAAATTCTGTGTCAGATATTCGCATGACGTCATTACAAGCAAAGAAATTGAAGAAATGTAAATTAATTATAATTGATGAGGCCACAATGATGTCATGCTATGTTCTCCAATGTATTGACCGTTTGCTTCGTGAAGTCATGGATAATATTTTTCCATTTGGTGGAAAGGTAATGTTGTTGGGTGGCGATTTTAGACAAACATTACCTGTGGTTGTACATGGAAATCGAACTGACATTATCGAAACATGTATAAAGTCAAGTACAGTATGGAAACATTTTACCCATCTTCAACTGCAACAAAATATGAGATCAGAAGGCCAAACTGATTTCAATGATTGGCTTATTAAAATTGGAGAAGGCAGAACAGAAAAAATACTACATTTACCTGACGACACCGTAGAGATCCCACCTCATATGATTTGTCAACAAGATATTATATCGGCTATATTTGAAGGGAGCATAAATAACGAAGAATATTCCGAGCTTGCCAACCAAGTTATACTGACGTGTAAAAATAAAGATGCATTAATACTCAATAATGAAATCTTAAAAAAAATTAATGCACCACAAAGAAGTTATCACAGTGCTGATTCTGTACTTGCTGATGACAATGAAAGTCAGGCAAACTTTTCAACTGAATTCATAAACTCTTTAACTCCTTCTGGAATGCCACCACATATTTTGCAGCTAAAGAAAGGTGCAATTATCATGTTACTGCGAAATATGAACCCCAAAAAAGGCCTATGCAATGGCACAAGATTAATTGTTCAACAATTAAAGGACCATTTTATAGATGCTGAAATTTTAACTGGGACCCATAAAGGAGAGAGAGTTTTCATACCAAGAATAGATTTAGCACCAAGTGAAAGTAGTCTCCCTTTTATACTTCAAAGAAGACAATTTCCCATTATTATGGCATTTGCCATGACCATTAATAAATCACAAGGTCAAACTTTCAAATCTGTGGGTATTTTCTTGGAAGAACCAGTTTTTGCACATGGTCAATTGTACGTTGCGTTGTCACGGTGCAAAAATCCACAGGCTATTAAAGTTTACATTGAAAACAATGAAAGTCAAGGTGATTTATTAGAAGATGGACGTATTTTTACTAAAAACATTGTCTACTATGAAGTACTATAACTTTGCAGGGTACAAATTAAAGATGCCAACATTTTTTAAAAGCATTCCAAAATACATAACAATTGGTTGTTTAATTCAGTGTTTATGAATGATTAGCCTCACAAAATGCTTGCCTTGCATTGTTAGTAAAAATTATGTTAAAATGTTAAGTCACTATGTTGATGTTTCTAATGTTACAAGTTTAAAAAATATATTTTCAAGTTATTTCATTCAACAGATTACAAAGTGGATGTTAAGAGGTCAAGCACCTTTTAAGTCACAATGTAAATATTGTCTGTTATCTTAAGATTACTACCTACATTAATGTTTATCGCCAGTTTATGTGCTCAGTAATGAATTACTTTAATTACGTACGTTTTAAGAAGAGTTTTACTGTATGCCTTCCTCTACATTCAATGTATATTCAAGTTAACAATTATTGTGATAGAAATTGCATGTTAATACTTATTAATTTAAAGGTCAATTGTTTTTACATTCAAATGTTAATACTTTTAATAAAAAATTAGGTTACAAAATGTATTCACTATGTTCCTGTTTATAATGTTCAAAATTATACCAATGTTTTGTCAACTTCTAAACTTACATAAAAAATAAAGTTCAAGTTTAAAAATATATACTTTGAAGGATATTGCTTACATATATTTTAAACCTCATGTTAAAATTCGCGACGTTTCAAGAAGGCTTTTTACTTTTTGCTTTCCGAAACATTCAATGTATATTAAAGTTAACAATTCTTCAGATACAAATTACATTTTAAAAAACCATTACATCAACATTTTACAAAAATAAACGTTCATATTAAAATACTTACAAGTGTCAAAAATATATGTTAATAACTAAACAACTTGACAAACATATACATCACATTGCCGTCATTTTTTGACGGGCAAGTCGCTAGTAATTTTTATATTTATGTGTATATCATAATACTTGTCAAATATCCATTTTTGTGATATTGAATATGGTGTATTCTTCTTGTTAGCTTAGTTTTGTATATTTTCACTTCAACCACATTACTTTATTGCATCATTTGTATGCATCATATTTTTGTATGGCAGTACTATATAAAGAGATTATATTAAGTCACTGATTATTTATATGAGATCGTTTATTGTGAGGCTATATTTTGAGAGCTTCCCTACGGTCTTTCGATTTAAGTATTGTACATTCATTAGTTGTCACGATTTCTGGTCCTTGCGCAAACTTCTGTGCTCAGTGTTTTGTTCAGTCTTATTCTCTAATACTGATTTAGTTAAAATTATACATGCCCAATTTTTCTCTGATGTGCTCATTGCCAATTCAGTTTTATTGAGCGAATGCGCGTGGATGTGTTTTTTGCATGCCCAATTTTATATATTCTGTTATGTGCATGCGCAAGTACTGTTACATGCACAAGCGCAGTTTAATGTTCTATATTGAGCATGCGGGTGAATGCGTTTTTGGTATGCCTGTGCGCTATTGTGTCTTGTTACGCATTGCCCAAATTTGGAACACTGATGCATTTATGTGTTCCACTGCGCACATGCGCAATACCAGTTCCTGTCACATGCCTACATGACTCATTGACATTTCAGCCAATCAAATTAAGATGGATTATACTGGAAATAGGGTATTTAAACCCTATATATGCACTGCATTGTTTATTGACATTTAGGCTTTCATAAACCAATACTTCTCTTTGTTATGTTGCTTTATTTACGATATTACTATGACACTGGTGATTTCTGAATAATATGCATTTGACCTTCTGTGACAATATGTTCTATAGTGCTACATGGTAGCTTTGCACATCAGTTTAGCAACCCTTGCTGAAGGTACCCTAAATGTTTTCACATGGTAGGATTTCCCCAGACAAGATTTGTTTATGATGTCTCCTTGACCCTTTTCCATTTTATTTTACCAGTAATGTTACATATAGTGTCTTGTTAAGCATTTTGATATTTTGTACAATTGTAAAGCTGGAAAAACATAAAAGTGATTTTTTTTAGAATGTTGAAGCCATGGCAATGCTGTTTGGCACACAATGTTAAGCTTTTTATACTCTAAGGACCCTCAGCGCTCATTGCAAGCCTCTCCTCGCGTGTCCTTTGGCTCCTCACTATATTTTTTTAAATACTAATTAATGAATTAATTGAATAAGAAATTAATATAATTTACTTTTCTCTAATTAATATATGTAACAATCAGTTGCCTGAAGAGGTAACAATCTATTTTTATTTTCCTGCAGCATATAATATCCAGTGGGACTGTTGCTGGCCTGAGGAGATAGTGTTATGAATGTCCCAACTGTGCATTAGAAATAGGCTGCATGCGCGAGGGCAAACCGTTGCTTTATTTGTGTAAAGGCCTACTTTAAATGCGTAATGTTGTTAGTGGAAAGTTAGGATTGTAAAATAGCGTCTATTTGTCTACAGTATGTGCTACGCGGTTCGCAAGCATTTGCCGTCCTTTGTAATAGTGTATTTTGTACCTCGTACGTTACTGGGTGAAAGTGGTACACGGTTGGTGGTGTTGTACGTGATGCAGGGTTGTGTAGCCATGTTTTCCTTTTTGTTTGGCCGACATTTTTTCTCTTGCTTAGCCGATGTTCGAGAGCCTAAACTCGGCAAAATCTACTTAAATTTGCGTTCCACCTCACTCCCAGACGTCCTGGCTGTTCCATCGTGCTGTGCTGTGTGGGATGCTTTTGTTGAATTTTTTTTTTTTCTTTGTGTGTTTCGTGTTTTTTGTTCTGCATGGTTCGGCCTTTAACTTTGTATTTTTTTTTCTAAGCTCAGCGTCTCGTCATTTTTTTTCCTAAGTACCGCGTTCGTCAACTGCTTGCAGCCTATGGCGATCCCGTGTTTCCAGTCCCGCCTGTTTCATTGCCTCCACTGCTCGCCTCACCTTGCGAGGCTCGCAGGCAATGAGCGCCTTTGGCCCAAATGCTGTGAGTTTTAGTTCCTTAACGGCTTTCCTCGCTACGGCTTGCCCAAAGATACAGCACTTCTGGGAGATTAGTATTGACCAGATTGAAACAATAACAAACTGTAGGATACCCTTGAGTCCAGCACCATTGTTATTTCATAACTTTCAGAACCAACATTTGCTTCATCATAGATGGTTAATTTCCCATATTTTACTGGTGTGTAAATGGTGTATAGTTAAACTTTGGAAATCCAGGGATGTCCCAAAATGGTCTGACATTGAGAGGATAGTATAATGATATAATGGGATGAAAACAAAGCTTAATAACATGTCCACGCCTGCCACATCCACCTATTCTATCAATTTTAAACAGGGGTATGAGTTGTGCTTCCTCTCTCTTCCGTTTGTTCCGAGATTCGTATGATTGTAGTAGTGAGGGCAATATTGATTGTCTACGATGAATGGATGTCTACAATTGGAAGTTTTGTATCTGTCATCTTATGTTTTTTTTTATGTTGTGTATATATATATATATATATAAATATTTATATATATATATATATATAAATATTTATATTTAAAAAAAAATTGCATGATGTGGAAGGACACCAAATGGCAGTGTATATTTAAAATGAGTGATCCATTTCACCGTCCGGAATTAAAGATGTTACTAATGGGTGTTAAGAGTATGGTTAAATGACGTTTATTTAAAAAAAGAAAACAAAAAAAATATATTCACTTATTGTAATATTCTATAAGTTACTGCAAACTTTGCAGTGCTGTTCTATATAGTGAAAATATTTTTTCCTCTTAGTACTAAATATTAAGGTAAGGAGTAAAGTTAAATGGCATTTTGTCACATTTACCTTCTCATGGTTATCATAAGCACCCTCCTCCAAAAATAAAAAAAGGATGGTTTAGGAATTAGCTTTTGTTTTCTTTTAACTTTGAAGCAAGATGTTTTGTTATATTTTACTTAAATTATATTGATTGATATATTTATAAATACTCAGTTATACTAGTTCTACAATGTCAGTTAGGTACTAATGTTATGTTCCTTCTGCCTTTCAAAATAAAAAAAAACAGCTACTGTAAAAAAAAAAAAAAGCTATACAACCTTATGTGAGACTATGCATGTAATATTCAAGTAAACTGTATTTTATTTATTATATTTTTTTTCAAAATCACTAACATATTCTGCAGTGCGTTCCAAAGTGGAACAATAGAACGTGAAAACATGCAGCAATAAGAGAAAAGGAGGAAGAGGACATGACTCTCTTTACAGAAGTAATCTAGTTTTTTGAATGCTGCGCTACATACCGATATCTATGTACACACAAATATAATTTCATGGATAATATAATATATTAGCGACTTGCCTGTCAAAAATGACGGAACAACAGTTCCCTCAGATAATATAACCAGAGTAGAGCCAAGATTGCAAGCCACATGGCCTGACATCACACATACACAAATATACACAAGGGTGTGGTATTGGAGAGTATAATATGTTGTTTTGATCATTCAATAAAGGTTGAGAGATAGTTTTCACATAAACAAGGTGTGAGACTATTTCTGTGTGGTGTATCCTGACTTGGGGAGTGGTCTTGCCATGGACCACTAAGTAACCTGTATGCAGTATTCTCTGCCTGTACCTCTTCAGAAGCCATCTTTTGTGCCACAGAGAACAGGAACTACATGATTCTGCTGGGGTAGGTTTGAACTAGGTTCATATCAAGCCCCCTTGAAGAAGCAGATTGTGAAAACTGAGTTATGGTTATGTCACATATTAATTCAGTTAATTTGATCATAAAGACTCTTGCCATTAAATCTGGTCTATCGGAAGCAGTTTGTTCAATTAGCAGATTTTCTGTAATCTCTGGCCATTGTAGATTACATGTAAATGTAATAAATAAATCTGGTTTTCCATGGCATCATTGTATCTTTCTCGCATATTGTGAGGAGATCCTTGGAAAGAAGATGGTAAAATGATGGCTTTGCCAGCTGGCAGCTCTCTGGTTGTAGCAACCTCAGCGATATATTCCATCAATCCACAATACTGTTCTACACGTAGTTTATCATGCTGATATTTGATGAAGTTTAAATTATTTGCCTCAACTTGCAAATATGAATCAATGATCCATTGTTGTGTCAGTTTTTCACCACATAAAATGGGATGGAATCCATCTCGAATGGCAGTTTGAGCCACTTTAAATTTAAGCATGGAAATATTATTTCTCACACGTACTTTTGAATTTGGGTAACTCTCAAGGGTTAATTTGGGTTGCCAACCTTCTTCCCCATGTGGAAAAAATATGGGATATGTTATTAGATGCAAATTCGTACTTAAGATACTTATATTGCTTAGGTTGCTCCTCATTTCTGGGATATATTGTAATATCTCTCTGAAATGGTGGTTCTCCTTCGTCATTTTGAAAGACCATTGCAACCTCATTTGCTGTTGGCAAGTTATAATGGCGTTTATCAGTATGGCGATCTCTTTTAAGCACCATATTGACTTTTGGGATTGGCAATTGATGTATTTGTGCATGAGTTTGTTGTTCCTTTTCTACTTCTGCCAATTTTTTATAGGCTTGAGAGTATGGGTTTTGAGACATAATTTTATCAAGCTCTATAAAAACAATGGGTAAGCATTTTTTATTTTCTTGAAGCTCCCTATGTTGTTCAACAGCTTCCATTGTATCTAGGACATATAGTTGAGCACATTTTCTTTGCTCCCCTTCCTCTGGATGTAAATGAGAAGTACGATGGTAAATTTGGCCTTGTACTTTAAAGCAGTAAGGGCCATGACCTGGCACATTAGCAGCTAATGTTGCACCCATAGATGCAAAGGATATGGCACTATTATATTATCTTATGTTTAATTTGAAATTTTGGTAGTTGAGGAAAGTAGGCTCAGTCATAAGCCCCACAAAACTGACAGACAATATTCATAGTACCACAATTATGAACCTCTATTTGTAAAGATTTAAGTAAAGGACAATTGTGAGAACATTTATCAATATGACTCTCTAACTCATCATTAGAATTCTTATCTGATTGTTCAGCAACATTTTCTAAATGCTTTTGTTTTTTAGTTGCCTTCTTGGGCTTGGATGTTAGTTTGTCAGCTGATAGTCTTTTGCTTGCAAGTCTCTCCCGTTATTTTTGTCGTCGAATTTCCTTCTGCTCCGGCGTCTGATGATCTGCCAATGTTTTTTGACGTTCTCTAGTTTGACGTCTTTTCTTTTCCTGTTTCTTGTCAGTATCTGCCATATTGATCTGTAAATAACATTATTATATTAGTATTTTATCTCCTTAGTTTATTTATTTGTTTGAAATGCATATATTTTTTTCTACTATCCTATTTTGAGTGCAGCATTGTTTGCATTATGAGGTTAGCTTTATGAGGTTGGAGTTAGCAATGTAGGGCCTCATTGAATTGCAATTTTGCCAATTGAATACGGATCCATATAAGCACAGAGTATATATTTTTTGCAGAAGTTTTTAGCTAGTGAAGACCTTACATTTGGACAGAAGTTCAGTAAATAAAAAGTTCTGTAAAATAAATATGCTATGTGCTTATATCAAGCTCTATTCAATTTTCCGAATTGCAATTGAATGAGCCCCTTAGTTAGGTTGTAGTGTATTTTGTGAAAGTGGCACATGAAAGATTATAGTTCCTTCTATTTTGTATGTGTTTTATAGGATTTTTTGTGCGCTTTTGTTGTCATTACGTGTTTATGGTATGGAGTTGGGCTTAAACGTTTGTGCAGGAAAAAGAGTATATATCTTTAAACTGTGTTTATGTTACCATCATTGTTTTTTTTATTTTGTGTGCACCACTGTTGGCATTAGGGGTTAGGGTAGTTTTTTTTTTGTTGTTGTTGCTATCCTGTTTTGCATGTGGCAATGTTGTTATTAGGGGTTTTCGGTTATGGGGTTACGCTTATATTGTTAGTTAGGTTGCACTACGTTTCCACAAAGTCAGACAAAAATCAGGATAGGTGCTTCTATTTTATATTTGTAAATAGCAGTATTTTATTTTTTGTTTAACTTGTAATACTGTACCTATTTTCTTGAAATCTGTTGGTTAGAAATTGCTGTAGAGTTGCAGAGAGTCTCCAGGCAGTGTCTGTTGAGAATGAAAGAGAGAGATGCAAATGTTGCAGTTACATACTTACATAGGGCCTCATTCTATTAGCGGCCGCAGCCGTTGCGGGGCCGCAAGCTATTCGGCTATTCTATTCCCTTACGGCCGGAGGCTCCGGCAGGCTTGCGGCCGGTGCCTTGCTATCTCTTGCGGCCGCTCGCGCCAGAGGAAAGCCTTTGATCTAAAACGGCCGCAAGAGTTTTGCAATTCAATTCCTCCGGGAAACCTCTCTGCAAGGCTAAAAACGAGCCGCTGCTTTCTTGCAGGAAAGAGGTCTCGCTAGCACCAATTAAGCACATAAAATAGCTTAAATAAAGCCATCCTGCACTTTGCAAAGACTATAAAGGGATTTTAGGTGTTAGAAAAAATAGCACATAATTATCCTGTACTCAAATCCGTAAAATATTTTATTTTTAATATCCGTAAAATATCCATGTAAAAAGTCCAGAGTGCTTGGAGCACCTCAGACACACCCACGCCGCAGCCGGAAAATAAACAGTTAATTTGAACTCGGGTTTGGGCAGATGTGCAATCTTGAGAGTGGGTTACTTTTAATCCTCATGTCCCCCAATATGATCCCTAGCATTTACAGAGCTGTACAGTGCAGGCTTAAATTTATTTTTGAGTTTTTAGATTTCTGAGATTACGGCCGGTTCCAAGATATGCGGCCGGCCGTAAAAGGAGATCCTTGCGGGGCCGTATAATAGAATCGCGAGTTAACTGAACCCCCGCAAGGAATCGCAGCCTTACGGCCGATTTACGGCCGCTAATAGAATGAGGCCCATAGTATTTAAGGTTGAAAAAATACTTTCAGTCCATCAAGTTCAACCTTTTAAGATCTCCTCTGATCTGCAATATGCGGATTAACTATTAATTCATTAGCTGTTAATTAATTATTAATCAATTATTTAAAGTTTTTTTTTATTATTATTATTAATTAGTCCAGAGGAAGGCAAATAGAAAAAAAAAAAAAAAAAAACACAAGCGAGACTTAGCCAATTGTCTCAAAGGGAAATGTAAAAAATTTGGATCAATACTGTCTCTCTAATTATCCATGATAACCCTGAATTCCCTTTTTAATTAGAAATAAATCTAGTCCCCTTTTAAAGTTATCTATCGAATCCGCTGTCACCACCTCCTCTGGTAGAGAATTACACAGATTAACCACCCTTACTGTGAAGAACCCTTTTCTTTCTTTGAGGTGGAATCTTTTTACTTCTAACCTCAAGGAATGTCCTCTTGTCAGTTGAAAACCTCTTGGCACAAAAAGCTCCCAAGACAAATCTTTATACTGACCCTGGATATATTTAAATCAAGTAATCATATCTCCTCTTAGACGCCTTTTTTCTAGAGAAAATAAGTTTAATTTGGCTAGTCTTTCTTCATAACTTAGCCCCTCCATTCCCCTTATTAGTTTTGTTGCACTCCTCTGTACCTTTTCCAGCTCTAAAATGTCCTTTTTATGAAGTGGTGCCCAAAATTGTACTCCATATTCCAAATGAGGCCGTACTAGAGATTTGTATTGTTGCAGAATTATATCTGCTTCCCTGGCTTCTATACCCTTCTTAATACATGCTAATATTTTATTTGCCTTTGCAGCTGCTGCTTGGCTTTGAGCACTGTTACCTAGGTGGTTGTCCACAAGCACTCCCAAATCCCTTTCAATATCTGATACACCTAGATTTGCTCCATTAAGATTATAAATTGCATCGCTATTTTTCCTTTCCAGATACATAACTTTACAATTATTCATATTAAATCTCATCTGCCATTTAGATGCCCATTCCTCAATTTTATGTAAATTCCTTTGTAGGGAAAGCACATCACTATCAACCTTGCACAACTTCATGTCATCAGCGAAAATGGAGACACCACACTCCAATCCTACCTCTAAGTCATTAATAAATATGTTAAAAAGGAGAGGACCTAATACTGAACCCTGAGGAACTGTTCCATTTACAACAACCCTTTGCTTCCAGTCTTTTAGCCAGCTCTCAATCCATGAGCAGATATTTACTGCAATTCCTGTATCCCTTAGTTTGCCCAATAGTCTCCCATGTGGCACTGTATCAAAAGCGTTTGCAAAATCCAAAAAGACTACATCCACTGAGTTGCCTTGATCCAGGTTCCTACTAACCTCCTCATAGAAACTAATTAGATTTGTTTGACATGACCTATCCCTCATAAATCCATGTTGACTCCTACTTATAATCCTGTTCAAATAGACATATTCTTGTATATTATCCCTTATTAACCCTTCTAAAAGCTTCCCCACTACAGAAGTAAGGCTCACTGGTCTATAATTCCCCGGATTTGCTCTTGCTCCCTTTTTAAATATAGGTTTAACATCAGCTTTTCTCCAGTCATCTGGTAGAGACCCTGTGTTGAGTGAATCTTGAAATATTTTATATAATGGTTTGGCTATTACAGAACCCAGTTCCCTTAGTACATTTGGATGTATTCCATTAGGACCCGGGGTTTTATTAACATTTATTTTTTCCAACCTCTTTTGGATTACTTCCTGTGTTAACCAATTATTTGGCAAAGGTAGTGTAGCCCCATTATGTTGCAGTGTCCCAACCACTTGTACCTCCCTTGTGTATACCGAAGAAAAGAACCTATTTAGCTCATATGCCTTTTCATATGCCTTTTCCTGGTCACTAATTTTCAGACAGCCTGTTTCACATTCTAATGTTCCTATAGCTTCCTTCCTCACCTTCTTCCCATTAATATACTTAAAAAATATTTTAGGGTTAGTCTTACTCTCTTTTGCAATACATTTTTCATTTTCTATTTTAGCCAGTCTAATCGTGCATTTGCAAGCCTTGTTGATTTCCTTGTATTCCCGTAAAGCAGTCTCTGTCCCCTCTTGTTTGTATAATTTAAATGCCTGTTTTTTACTCCATATCTTGATCTGTAAATCATTGTTAAGCCACATGGGTTGTGATTTACTCCTTTTACTTTTATTCCCACACAGTATTTGCCGACGTGTATGTATATTTAGTAAGGATTTAAATGTTGTCCATTTATGTTCAGTGTTTTTACCTATCAGTTCTCTGTCCCAGTAAAATGTAAATATTTTATTTTGGTACTGAGAGCATGTAAAACAGGAAATATACTTTGATTTTGTATGTATTCAGCAAGGTTTAGGTTATGGGGTTAGGCTTAGAGAGTGGCGTATATTTAAAATGATATATGGTTGCATGTGTTATGTTTCACAAACATTTGTTGTAGTATCCTGTTTTGTGTGCAGCACTATTGCCATTAGACGTTTAGGTTATGTGGTTAGGCTTATAGGTTAGTGCACAGAAAACATGATTTATTTTTCTATGTTGTATGTGTTAACAATATTTGTTCTAGTATCCTGTTTTGTGTACACCACTGTTGTCATTAGAGATTTAGGTCCTGGGTTTTGGCTAATAGGTTAGGGCACAAAAAACAGGATTTATTCTTCAATTTTGTATGTGTTACCAATATTTTTTGTACTATCCTATTTGTGTACGCCATTGTTGTCATTAGAGGTTTAGGTTACAGGTTAGGCTTTGAGGTTGGTGCAGAGAAAAAAGGATTAATTCTTCCATTTTGTATGTGTTTTGAATCTTTTTTGTACTATCCTGTTTTGTGTACACCTCTGTTGTTATTAGAGGTTTAGGTTCTCGGTTTAGACTTATAGGTTACGTCACACAAAACAGGATTTCTTCTTCAAGTTTGTATGTGTTAACAATCTTTGTTGTACTATCCTGTTTTGTGTATGCCACTGTTGACATTAGAAGTTTAGGTTCTGGGGTTAGGGTTATATGTTAGGGCACACCAAACCTGATTTGTAATTCAATTTTGTATGTGTTAACAATATTTGTTGTACTATCCTGTTTTGTGTACACCACTGTTGTCATTAGAGGTTTAGGTTCTGGGTTTAGGCTTATAGGTTAGGGCACATAAAACAGGATTTATTCTTCAATTTTGTATGTGTTAACAATATTTGTTGTACTATCCTGTTTTGTGTATGCCACTTTTGTCATTAGTGTTTAGGTTATGGGTTGGGCTTAAAGGTTAGGGCAGAAAAAACAGGATTCATTCTTGCATTTTATATGTGTTAACAAAATTTGTTGGTGTATCCTGTTTTGTGTGCACCATTATTGGCATTAGGGGCTTCTGATTTATTTTTGTTTTTCATTTTGACATTGGCGCACAGCATACAGGATAGGTGTTTCTTTTTTTTTTTACTTGTTATACTATACCTTTGTTGAATTCTTAGTTGTGTATACATGACAGAGGGTCCCCTGTTGCCAATCTTCCTGCGACAGTCTTCAGGCAGTGTCTGTTAAAAAAGAGAAAGAGAAATGGGTTATTTTAATATTGTATTTTTTTTTTTTTATACACAGATACATCTGTGCGTGCCCTAAAATAATCTCAATTAAAAAAAAAATACAAATTTTAACAAGAACATAGCTTTTATTCATAATTATTTTTAAACCTAATTTATGCTTTTAGCAAAAAAATGTATATACACATATATATTTATGCAGAATTTCAACATTTCACTTTTTTTTTTCATTTTCATGAATACGGATGTTGTTGGCAATATTTTAAAGCATCTTTTTTTATTTTTTTGTTATGCATTTATTAATTAATTCATGTATTATAGCTTACCTATTTGGTGTAATTTGCAGATTTTAAACTTCTAAAGCGATAATGAAGTTGCTTCAGAAGTAACACTACCAGTGAAATGTCCAGTCACACTGTTCATCACCTGAGGAGAAATGTAGAAATTTCTGGAAAGTGTGCACTATTTATAGACTTTGATCTGAAGTAGAAACCGTTAGAACGCAATACGCATGCTCTATTTGCGTTCCAGACGTCAATTTGAGTTCCAGGCACAAAGCAGTTACTTGTTGCATGTAAAATGGTCGCGAATTTGTGTGTAGTATGTGCCGCATAATGTGTGTCACATGCCGCATGAAGTGTTCTTGAGTGTTGGTTCAGTTTTGCGAGTATGTGTTGTAATTTTAGGTCCTTAACCTTGTTTTTGTTTTTTTCTGCTGCCATTTTTTCTCTTGCTTCAAGGATTTTCGAGTGTCTAAACTTTTGAAACTGTCCTGAAATCGAGGTGTTACCTGACTTCCAGACATCCTGGGTGTCCCCCCTTGCTGTGGGTAAGGTTTTTATTTTATTTTTGTCTTTATTTTGTGTTTTTTTAATGTTTTCCGCTGTGCTCGGGTTGTCCGTTAAGGTCGTATTTTTGCAAGTCCGTAATTGATTTTTTCTAAGTCCTGCGGCTTGTATTTTTTTTTGTAAGTCCGTATTTTAGTCATTGCATGTTTTTTTTCAAAGTCCCGCTTCTGTGGGCGTTTGTAGAGCCTCCGCCTCCACAAATGCAGCCCTTTGCTTCGCGAGGATCCGCATTTGCGGGCTGCAATAAGCCTTTGGCTCATTGCAGCCGACGTGGGAGCGTCCACTTCCGCAAATGCGGACCCTCGCTTTGCGAGGGTCCGCATTTGCAGTCTGAAAGTTGTACGGGTCGTAGGGATGAGCGCCTACAACGCTCATCTCCAACAGCGCAGGGAGTGACTTTGGCGCTCCTTGCCAGCAACTGTGGAGGGTTCACTGCGCAAGCCTGCAAGCGTTAGCAACAACCCGTATTGCTGAAAACTATATATGTGATACTATATGTGTTCTAACACTAGTATATACATACTAGCGACTTGCCCGTCAAAAAATGACGGTCAATAAAAGAAAGTGTTGAAATGCTGTTTGTCACACAATGTGAGTGTACTGTGTGCCTCAAGTAACTAAATTCATCAAAAAGCAGAAATCTACATTACATAAAATAAGAAAAACTAAAATCACCAAAAATAAAAAATGTACATTACAGAACATCAAAAAAAAAACGAAGTCACAAAAAATAAAAAAAGGAACATTACAGAAAATAAAAAATACATTACAACCCCCCCACTACAAAATAAAATAAAAAATGACACACCTGAAAAGTAAATACATATAATACATACAATCCAATACATACATATAATACATACAATCCAATACAATTAAATGAAATCCAATACAATTAAATAAAATACAAAACAATTAAATACAATACAATACAATACAATACAATACACCCCTATCTAATATACATCCCACTATGTAATATACATCTCACTATATAATGTAATATACATCCCACTATCTAATATACAATACTATGTAATAATACATCCCCCTATCTATCTAATATACAATACATGCTATCTATATATAGCTACCCTAATTCTAAGCTACAATAAAATAATTAAGACTACTTACCTTTGAGATGTTTCTTCAGATCACCAACCTACAGTAAAAAAAAATAAAAAAAATTAATACAACACGTTTACATGAAATAACTAAACATTGTAAACTTTCTAAATTTTCTAAATATTATACTCACCTTTCCAGCAAGTCCCGTTCCAGCATGTCAAATTCACCCAATGAGAAGACCCCAATTGGGAACCAATGAAAAAAGTATACACCTCGAAATACAACGTTGATTGGATAACACACCTGTCAATCTTTATTTGAACCAATCCTAAGGTTTTTTTTGACATCAGCCAATAACAATGGTATATACCCCACGTACTGATTGGTGAAGACATCTGCGCCTTCCCATTGGCTGTAATATTGATTGATATTAACAGTAGCCAATGAGAAAGCACAAATCCTTCACCAATCAGTACGTGAGAGTGTATTTCATTGTGATTGGCTATTGTCAGTGCAACCAATCAGAATGCGCAGAGGCTCCAACCAATCACCCTGTGGGGGTGTATTCCATTGTGGTTGGCTGAAGGCATCTGCGCTTTGTGATTGGTTTAAATAAAGATTGACAGGTGCATTATCCAATCAGAGTGGGATTTTAGGGTGTATCCCTTTGTGATTGGTTCACACATTGGCGCCTCCTGATTGGGTGAATTTGATAGACAGCGTTTTCAACCAATCAGAAGGCGCCATTGCTTATTTTCTTCCGGAAAAGTCTCCGGGAGCCTCATTAGCATTGGGGATGTCAGGGAGTGCGGATGTAAGTATATATATATATATTTTTTTTTTTTATATACAGGGCGTGGCAGAAGAGGATCCAGAGGAGGCCGGAGACATCGCAGGGAGGTAAGTAGAATGTAGATTATGTTTATTTTATTTTGATGTATGTGTATTAATGTTATGTTTTTTTTAACAGGTGCCACGCCGGAGAAGGATTAAAAGAATAAGGACGGGACATGCCGGAAAGGTGAGTAGAATATTTAGAATGTATAGAATGTTTTTTTATGTACTGTAAACGTGTTGCACTAATTTTTTTTTCCCCCCGTAGCTGGCTGATCTCAATGGACATCTGCAAAGTTAAGTGGTCTTAATTATTTTGTTTTAGCTTAGAATTAGATTAGTTTATATATAGATAGCATTTATTGTATGTTAGCAAGGGGTATGCGTTTTATATAGATAGCATAGGATGTATTACATATTAAATTGTGGTATTTATTTAGATAGATTGGGGATGTATCACATATATAGTTGTGAGCATAGGAGTCGTTGCTCACGCTTGCGGGCTCGCACAGCGAGCCCACAAGAACTGCGTCCCTCGCAAAGCGAGGGATGCAGTTCCCCGCAAATGCGGGTCCTCGCAAAGGGAGGAGCCACATTTGCGGTGGTGGAGCATCCCAACGTCCCCACAAATGTGGATCCTCGCAAAGCGAGGGGCCGCATTTGTGGTGGTGGAGCATCCAAACGTCCCCGCAAATGCGGATCCTCGCGAAGCATTTGCGGTGGCTGAAGGTTCAACGTCGGCAACACACACACATGCAAGACTTTTAAAAAAAAAAACCTCAAAGGCGCCTCACACGCGGTTACACACACACACGCAAGACTTAACAAAAAAAAAAACTCAAAGGCGCCTCGCACGACTTAGAAAAAATAAATGCATTGTACACGTAAAAGACAACTGCGTCCTTCGCAAAAAAAAATACGGCCGCATTGCAAAAAGATACGGCCGCAAAATGAGTCATTCCCAACACGCAAAAACGGCGCTTAAGAAAACATCAAAAACACAAGAAATAAACACAACGAACACATAAAAAGCTTACTTACAGCAAGAGGGGGCATCCGGTGCCTCGAAAAGTTAATTTACACGTCCATTTAAGTACAAAAAAACGAGTTTAAACTGCCGAAAATCACCTAAGCGAGAGAAAAAATGTCCGCCGAACAAAACGAAAACGAGGCTTTAGATGTAACTATACTACAGTGACTCGCAAGACTGAAATACATACTATGTTGAACGTACCACACTGATAATAACCACCATTTTGAAAACTACTACGCACAAAATTGCGGATGGAACGCAAAATGTAAGCTGGAATGCAAATTGCGCATGCGTATTGCATTCTAACGGTCTGAGGCACTTGATTGTTTATAAATACTGCCTACTTTCCAAAAATGTCTACATTTCTACTCAGGTGATGAACGGAGTGACTTGATAGTTAACTGCTGCTGTTACTTGAGAAGAGAATTGTTTCCTAATTTACTACTTTACATTGTGCAAATTACAACTGAGAGGTAAGCTATACTATATTACATTTTATTATCAAGACAGGACAAAAAAAAAAAAAAAATTTAAGTATGAAAATGTGATTTATGTATAGTGACATGTGGCACGCACATTTATGTGTATAGCCTCTGCAACAAACTGATCTTAACCCAAACTAATTAAACAACTATAATTAAATGACATTACAAAAACAAAAATATTTTACTATTAAAATATGATTCATGTATAGTCATATGTGACATGCACAAATATGTGTATCATGTATAGTCACGTCACACACACATTTATGTGTGTAGGCCCGAAAACAAACTCATGTTAATTGAAACTAATTACTGAAATATATTTAAATGACATTAATTTATTGGAATTCAATATATCACCTAAAGCTCAATATTTCTCCTTTTTTTGCTAATCAGACTCTGCATCAACAGCGTCACTCAATAATTTGCACCGTGCATTGTGAACCACAATCCCTTTTAAAGAACACCAAGAAAGAAGAGGTAACATACAAAAATACATTACATGCTGAAAAAGATCATTCTTTGCTAAATCAAAAAGAAGAAATAAAAAATTAACCATTTCACTTTCTTTTTCAAACAGACACTACAAGAAGACCGGCGGATTAGGATTGGCAGGAGGCAGGAGTGTCATTCGACACTTCAATCAAGGTAAAGTATAACAAGTACAAAAAAGAAACGATCTATATATGTTTAATGGCCACCAATATAACAAATGCAGCAACCAACAACTGGTGAACACAAAATAGGATAATGCTAAAAATATAGCCTGAATATAAAAAAAAAACAAACATTCATTTGCATTGTAGAAAAATATTAAAGCTTCATAAAAAATACTAATTAAGCAAATCAAGTATGCAACATATGGTTGACACAAATAGGATTGTACAAAAAAACCCACTAACAAATAGCAAAGGGCCTCATTCTATTATCGGCCGTAAATCGGCCGTAAGGCTGCGATTCCTTGCGGGGGTTCAGTTTACTCGCGATTCTATTATACGGCCCCGCAAGGATCTCCTTTTACGGCCGGCCGCATATCTTGGAACCGGCCGTAATCTGTGAAATATAAAAACTGAAAAATAAATTCAAGCCTGCACTGTACAGCTCTGTAAATGCTAGGGATCATATTGGGGGACATGAGGATTAAAAGGAACCCACTCTCAAGCTTGCACATCTGCCCAAACCCGAGTTCAAATTAACTGTTTATTTGCCTGCTGCGGCGTGGGCGTGTCTGAGGTGCTCCAAGCACTCTGGACTTTTTACATGTATATTTTACGGATATTAAAAATGAAATATTTTACGGGTTTGAGTACAGGATAATTATGTGCTATTTTTTCTAACACCTAAAATCCCTTTATAGTCTTCTCAAAGTGCAGGATGGCTTTATTTGAGCTATTTTATGTGCTTAATTGGTGCTAGCGAGACCTTTTTCCTGCAAGTAACTGCGGCTCGTTTTTAGCCTTGCAGAGAGGTTTCCCGGAGCAATTGAATTGCAAATCTCTTGCGGCCGTTTTAGATCAAAGGCTTTCCTCCGGCGCGATCGGCCGCAAGAGATAGCAAGGCGCCGGCCGCAAGCCTGCCGGAGCCTACGGCCGTAAGGGAATAGAATAGCAGAATAGCTTGCGGCCGGTCCTTGCGGCCCCGCAGCGGCTGCGGCCGATAATAGAATGAGGCCCAAAGTGAATTAATATTCTTCTTTAATGTTTAACAACCTATACGCCTTACAAAGAAGCCTAAATAAGCATACCAAAAGTGGTAGACACAAAACAGGATTGTACAAAAAATCACACAAACACATAGCAAAGTAAATTAATATTCTTCTTTAATGTTTAAGAACCTATAAGCCTTACAAAGAAGCCTAAATAAGAATACCAAAAGTGGTATATACAAATAGGATTGTACCAAAAATCACACAAACACATAGCAAAGTAAATTAATATTCTTCTTTAATGTTTAAGAACCTATAAAGCTTACAAAGAAGCCTAAATAAGCCTACCAAAAGTGGTAGACACAAAACAGGATTGTACCAAAAATCACACAAGCACATAGCAAACTAAATTAATATTCTTCTTTAATGTTTAAGAACCTATAAGCCTTACAAAGAAGCCTAAATAAGCATACCACAAGTGGTAGACACAAAACAGGATTGTACCAAACATCACAGAAACACATAGCAAACTAAATTAATATTATTCTTTAATCTTTAAGTATCTATAAGGCTTACAAAGAAGCCTAAATAAGCATACCAAAAGTGGTAGACACAAAACAGGATTGTACCAAAAATCACACAAACACATAGTAAAGTAAATTAATATTCTTCTTTAATGTTTAAGAACCTCTAAGCCTTACACAGAAGCCTAAATAAGCATAACAAAAGTGGTGGACACAAAATAGGATTGTATCAAAAATCTAACTAACAAATAGCAAAGTAAAATAATATTCTTTTTTACTGTTTACCAACCGATAAGCCTTACAAAGAACTCTAAATTTCTATAACAAAAGTGGTTGACACAAAATAGGATAATGCTAAAAACATTGCAATCATATCCAAAATAAGAAAAACATTAATAATTACAGTATAAAAAAAGAATAACTGGAATATACAAATACATTTAAATTATTTTGAAAAGGTTGCACAAAAAACAGCATAGCAGAAAAATTCACCATAACAGATACAATACACAAAAATAGAGAATTTTTTTCTTTATTAAAAAAACATTCAAATCAAATAACATTTTCATTTTTCTTTTACAACAGATACTGCGTGAACACCATTGGACGAGGACTTTCAACAGAGGACCAGACCATCGGACGAGGACTTTCAACAGAGGACTACACCATCGGATAAGAACTTTCAACAGAGGACCAGACCATCGGACGAGGACTTTCAACAGAGGACCAGACCATTGGACGAAGACTTTAAACAAAGGACCAACAAAGATTCTGCTTCAAATCACACTTCAACCAAGGTACAGTATAACAAGTAACAAAAGAGAAAACTAAATAAACATGTTTGCTCTGCATCAATGTCAACATAAAATGTAAAAAAAAAAACAACCACCACTAACTATAACTTTTAACAAAATATAACTAACACATCTCTCATCTATCTCTTATTTGTCTTTTCATGGCCAATAATATTTAACAGTAAATCCAAACTTCAATGTAGCCAGAACAAAAAAAAAATGCATAGTCCAAAAAAGGATCAAAACAGAGACTTAATAAAATTTGTCATTCTAAATTTCCAGTCCTAGGTCCTCATTCAATTGCAATTTGGCCAATTGAATAGTGCTATAAATAAGCACATAACATATTTTTTTTAAATAAGTTTTTAGTTACTGAAAACCTTGCTTTTGGATAGATGTTTACTAACTAAAAACTTCTTTAAAAAAACATGTTATTACAAACTGTTGATAAGATTTTTTTGTAAAACAAATAACATCTCAAAATAAACTAATGATTTATTATTTTTTTTTACAGATTAACATGGCTGATAACGAGAGTAAACAAGAAAAGAAAAGACGCCAAGCTAGAGAACGATGACAGAGAGCAGACAGCCAGCAGACACCAGAGCAGAAGGAAATTAGACGAGAAAAAGAACGCAAAAGACTTGCAAGCAAAAGACTATCACCGGCACAAATTAAAGATACGCCAAAAAAAGCTACCAAGCAAATAAAGTATTTAAAACCTTTTCCTCAAACATCAGATGCCATTTTACCTGAAAAAATAAGACATACCAAAAAAAGCCACGAAAAAAACAAAGCATTTAGAACCTGTTCCTGAAACATTACATGACATTTTACCTAAACCAATACAACATATACCAAGAAAAGCCATCGAAAAAAAACAAAGCATTTAGAACCTGTTGATGAAACATTATATGACATTTCACCTGATGAATATGAAAGTCAAACTCCTATATACTTTGCAAATTGTCCTTTACTCAAGTCTTTAGCAGTAGAGGTTCATAGTTGTGGAGACAATGTCAGTTTTGTGACACTTATTATTTTAAACAGGAGATACCCAGAGATGGCCAATTTATTAGTTGCTGTCAAAAAGGCAAGTTCAAACTTCCAGAAAGGAAAGAATTTCCTATCTATTTACAAAATATTATGACTGAACCTACTTTTCCAAACTACAAAAATTTTAATACAAACATAAGATCCTACAATAGTGCCATATCCTTTGCATCTATGGTGGCAACATTAGCTGCTAATGTACCAGGACATGGTCCTTACTGCTTTAAAATCCAAGGCCAAATTATCATCATCGGACTTCCCATTTACATCAAGAGGAAGGAGAGCAAAGAAAATTCACTCAACTATATGTCCTAGATTCAATGGAAGCTGTTGACCAACGTATGCAGATGGAAGAAAACAAAAAATGCTTACCCAGTGTTTTTATAGAGCTAAATAACATTATGGACAATAACCCCTAGAGTAAAGGTTATAAAGAATTGGCAGAAGTAGAAAATGAACAACTACTTCATGCACAAAGACATCAATTACCAGTGCCAAAGGTTAATATGGTGCTTAAAAGAGACAGACATACTGATAAACGTCGTTATAATCTGCCAACATCAAATGAGGTTGCAATGGTGTTTCAAAATGATGGAGAAACACCATTTCAAAGAGACATTAGAATATATCCCAGAAATGAGGAGCAACCATTCATTAATATGAGTATCTTAAGTCCAAATTTAGATCCAATGACATATCCCATTTTTTTCCCACACGGAGAGGCAGGTTGGCAACCAAAATTAACATTTCCCAGTTACCCAAATGCTAAAGCCAGAATCCGAAATAATGTTTCTATGCTTGAATTTAAAGTAGCTCAAATTGAAATTCGAAATACATTTAATCCAATTTTATGTGGGGGAAAAATAACACAACAATGGATTATTGATTCCTATTTGCAAGTTGAGGCCAATAATTTAAACGTTATAAAATATCAACAAGATAAACTACTTGTAGAACAATATTCAGGACTAATGGACTATGTTGCTGACGTGGCTACAAGCAGAAACATGACAGCTGGCAAAGCCATCATTTTACCATCTTCCTTTCAAGGATCTCCTCGAAATATGAGAGAAAGATACAATGATGCTATTGCTATTGTCACCAAATTTGGCAAACCCGATTTATTTCTTACATTTACATGTAATCCACAATGGCCAGAAATTACAGAAAATTAACTTCTTGGCCAAAGTGTTACCGATAGACCAGATTTAGTAGCAAGAGTTTTTAAGATTAAATTAAATGAATTAATACGTGACATCACGATAAATAAGTTAGTTATTTGGAAAATGGCATGCTTATGTATATACCATTGAATTTAAAAAAAGAGGCCTTCCACATGCACATCTTCTGATAATACTTAAAGAAAAAGATAAATTAGATACTTCTGACGAAGTGGATGCAGTCATTGTTGCTGAACTACCAGATCCAGAACTATATGGTAGACTATATGAGATTGTTACTCATCGCATGATTCATGGACCCTGTGGTGAGCTTAATCCACAATCACCATGTATGGAAAATAAAAAATGTTCCAAAAAATTTCCAAAAGATTATAGAGACAAAACCTATGCCAATTGTGATGGCTATCCACTTTATAAAAGAAAAGAAGGAGATAGTGCCATTATTCGTGGAAAAAAAGTTGACAATTGATATGTAGTACCCTATAATCCACATTTACTCATGAAGTACAACGCCCACATCAATGTAGAAGCCTGCACTTCCATCAAATCTATTAAATATGTCTACATATATCTTTACAAAGGCTACGATGCGCTACTGTAGTCGTCAAACTTGCAGACAACCCTGAAAGTAGTTAGTTAGTACATGATGAACTTGCATCTCATGTAGATGCTCGCTATGTCAGTGTGCCAGAAGCTATGTGGCGGCATTTAAAATTTGAAATGCATGATAGATCACATGCAGTATATAGATTAGCAGTACATTTGCCACAAAGACATTTAGTGTATTTTCATGCTGGAAATAAAATGAATGCATTAGCCCAAAGTGAAGATCGTCACACTACACTAACTGCATGGTTTGAATTAAATTCCACAGATTCAGAAGCAACACAATTCTTATATATTGAAATTCCATATCACTATGTTTTTGTGAATGGATTATGGAGACTGAGAAAAAGCAGAGGCAATAAAATAATCCCCAAAATGTAAAAAGTCAGTCCAAGAGATGTTGAACGTTTTTGTTTACGGATATTACTTTTAAATGTTCCTGGAGCACGAAGTTTTGAACACTTAAGAACTGTTAATGACATTGTATATGAATCCTTCCATTTAGCTGCAAGACATAGAAACTTACTAGCTGATGATACAGAATGGGAAAGATGTTTAGAAGAAGCAGCACAATGTCAAATGCCACGGCAGATGAGAGAACAATTTGCATTTATTTGTATCTTCTCAAATGCTCCAAATGCATAAGCTTTGTGGGAGACTTTTAAAAGTAATATAGCTGAAGATTTTATGGGACGATACAATGAACCCATTGCGTTAAAAGCGTTAATGGAAATCCAAGAAGTATTTTTAACTCATGGATTAAGTTGTGCAAGTTTTAATTTGCCTGATCCAGGTCTTATAAATGACATAAACTTTGAAGACTATGACATCCAACTCCAAGTAGAAAGAACAGAAGAAAGACTTGCATTTTTAAATACGTTACAATTGCAAGCATTTAATGCCATTCAAAATGCAATCGATAATGACATGGTGACAGAGCGTTATTTCTATCTTGATGGACCTGGCGGATGAGGAAAAACCTATCTATATAATTTATTAATGAGTTTGGTACCAGCACAAGGTCAAATAGCAATGGCGTTTGCCACTACTGGAATTGCTGCACTTTTGTTAGAAGGTGAAAGAACTGTACATAGTGGCTTTAAACTGCCAGTGCCTATTTTAGAAACTTCTGTGTCAGATATTCGCATGACATCATTACAAGCAAAGAAATTGAAAAAATGTAAATTAATTATAATAGTTGAGGCCACAATGATGTCATGATATGCCCTCCAATGTATTGACCGTTTGCTTCGTGAAGTCATGGATAATACTTTTCCATTTGGTGGAAAGGTAATGTTGTTAGGTGGCGATTTTAGACAAACATTACCTGTCATTGTACATGGAAATCGAACTGACATTATCGAAACCTGTATAAAGTCAAGCACACTATGGAAACATTTTACCCATCTTCAACTGCAACAAAATATGAGATCAGAAGGCCAAACAGATTTCGATGATTGGCTTATTAAAATTGAAGAAGTCAAAACAGAAAAAATACCACATTTACCTGACGACACTTTAGAGATCCCACCTCATATGATTTGTCACCAATATATTATATCGGCTATATTTGAAGGTATCAACAATGAAATCTTTAAAAAAATTAATGCACCACAAAGAAATTATCACAGTGCTGATTCTGTACTTGCTGATGACAATGAAAGTCAGGATAACTTTTCTACTGAATTTATAAACTCACTAACTCCTTCTGGAATGCCCCCACATATTTTGCAGCTAAAGAAAGGTGCAATTATCATTTTACTGCGAAATATGAACCTCAAAAAAGGCCTATGCCATGGGACAAGATTAATTGTTCAACAATTAAAGGACCATTTTATAGATGCTGAAATCTTACCGGTACCCATAAAAGAGAGAGAGTTTTCATACCAAGAATAGATTTAGCACCAATTGAAAGTAGTCTCCCTTTTATACTTCAAAGAAGACAATTTCCCAATATTATGGCATTTGCCATGACCATTAATAAATCACAAGGACAAACGTTCAAATCTGTGGGTATTTTCTTGGAAGAACCAGTATTTGCACATGGTCAATTGTACGTTGCGTTATCACGGTGCAAAAATCCACAGGCTATTAAAGTTTACATTGAAAATAATGAAAGTCAAGGTGATTTATTATAAGATGGACTTATTTTTACTAAAAACATTGTCTACTATGAAGTACTATAACTTTTCATTATATAAAGAAATAAAACACATGCAAAACAAATTTTAAAGCATTGAAAAATACAAAACAATAAACAATTCAGTCATAATTAATGGAAGTACTGCTTATGGATGATTCACCTCACAAAACACTTGCCTTGCATTATTTCTACAAATTATGTTAAAATTCATTAACTATGTTACTGTTTCTAATGTTACAAGTTTGAAAACAATATTTTCATGGTCATTACTTAGAATGATAAGAAATTTCAAGTTTAAAAAAAGTATAATTTCAAGTTATTTACTTTAACATATTACAAAGTTCATGTTAAGAGTTCAACCACGTTTTTAGTCACATTGTAAATATTGTCTGTTATGTTAAGATTACTCCCTCGATTAATGTTTATCGCCAGTTCATGCAGTCAGGAAGGAATTAATTAATTGGGTACATTTAAAGGAGAGTTTTTACTGTTTGCCTTCCTCTGCATTCAATGTATATTGAAGTTAACAATTATTCAGATAAAAATTGCATATTAAAAAACCATTGCCTCAAGTTTACAATGCTGATTACTTTAAAGTTCAACTGTTTTTACATTCAAATCTTAATACTTTTAATACAAAATTATGTTAATATATTAATTCACTATGTTACTGTTTATAATGTTCCAAGTTGGAAAAATGTTTTGTCAAGTTCCTTAGTTACACAGATAAGAAATTTTCAAGTTTCAAAAAATATTATGTCAAGTTTTTTATTTAAAGATATTACAGAATTTATGTTAAAATTGGGTACGTTTCAAGGAGGGTTTTTACTGTTTGTCTTACTCTCGATTAAATGTATATTGAAGTTAACAATTCTTCAGATAGAAATTGCATGTTAAAAAAACATTACCTCAAGTTTACAATACTGATTAGTTTAAAGTTCAACTATTTTTACATTCAACTGTTAATACTTTTCATTCAAAATTATGTTAAAAAATGTATTGACTATGCTACTGTTTATAATGTTCCAAGTTCAAAAAATGTTTTTTCAAGTTACAAAGTTACACAGATAAGAAAGTTCAAGTTTAAAAAAATATACTTTCAAGTTTCTTACTTACATATATTACAAAGTTCATGTGAATATTGTCTAAGTTTGAACAAGGGTTTTTACTGTTTGCTTTCCTCTGGATTCAATGTATATTGAAGTTAACAATTCTTCAGATACAAATTGCATGTTAAAAAACATTACCAAAAGTTTACAATACTGATTAATTTAAAGCTCAACTCTTATTACTTTCAAATGTTAATACTTTGAATACAAAATGCTTTAAGACTTATTGTTCACGAAGAGAACATTTTACAAAACTAAACATGTTTAATATCACAATACTTACAAGTGTCAAATATGTATATTAATAACTAAACAACTTTCCAAACATACACATCTCATTGCCGTCATTTTTTGCTAGTTGCTAGTTATAATATAGATAGCATGTATATTAGATTATGGTATTTATTTAGATAGATTGTGTGATGTATATTAGATAGTGGTGTATTGTATTGTATTGTATGTAATTGTATTGTATTCTATTTGTATTGTATTTGTATTGTATTGTATGTAATTGTATTGTATTGTATTATATGTATTTCCTTTTCAGGTGTGTCATTTTTTTTTTCTGTAGTGAGTTGGGGGGGGGGGGGTTGTAATGTTTTTGTTTTTTTCTGTAATGTTCCTTTTTTTTGTGACTTTAGGCTTTCGTATTTTCTGTAATTAGAGTGGTGGGGGATATTACGGGGTAGGTAGTGTAGGTGTTAATAGGTTAGTGTAGAGGGTGTTAAGTTTATATTTAACTAGCGTATTGCCCGTCAAAAAATGACGGCAATCAGATGTGTATGTTTTAAATGTTTAGTTATTAATATACATATGGAATTGTAAGGTAGCTAATGTTGTTTTCTGTGTACTACTGAAATATAGAAATCAAATTAATAAATGAATTTACCTATTTGGAAGCATTGTGTTGTAGAGCTGGCAATCTGTGTTGATGTTGCAGCAGCATTAGTGGTGTGGACGTGCTGTGTAAGCGTGATGAACATGTTCAGTGTAATAGTGCGCTTGCGCGATCCAAAACCGTTAACGTAGCTGTGTAGTTCCGCATTATCCTAAAATGGCGGATAATGTGTGGTATGCGTCTTAGCGGATTATCGGTATGTGTTTTCCGTGGTTATAGTGCTGTCGCCTGGTTTTCGTTTTGTTCGTGTAGCATTTTATCTGCGGCGCTCATTGCCAAAGTACTACGGTTTAAGGGCTCACCTCGCTGTGCGAGGCTCCCTGGGCAATGATCGCCTGGGGCGCTCATTGCCAAAGTACTACGGTTTAACGGCTCACCTCGCTGTGTGAGGCACGCCGCGCAATGATCGCCTGCGGCGCTCATCGCTCAGCCCTGCGGCGCTCATTGCCAAAGTATTACGGTTTAACGGCTCGCCGGGCAATGATCGCCTGTGGCGCTCATCGCTCAGCCCGCTAAAGTACTACGGTCAATACAAATTAAATGTAGTGAAATTTGTTTGGCACACATGACGCTACATTTGTCCCTTTTTTTTTTCTTAAAATAAATACAATTTATTTTTTTTTAAATTTTTATTTTTGTAACTTGCAACTTATATTTCACATCAAATGCGCTGGTTTAGGCGGGAAATCCGATGTTGCGCGAGACAAAGTCGTTAAATCTGTGTTAATGCGTAAATCTGTAATTGTGTTTCGTAAAATGTACTCGCTACTGTCTTTTTACTCATTGCGCGGTTAATCTGCATCCTTTATCTTGTTGTTTTTAAAACACATATGTCTGTGGCTGTGTTTTACGCAGTTCGTAGAAGTATAGCCTCGTTTTCATTTTTTTCGGCGGCCATTTTTTTCTCGCTTAGCCGATTTTCGATCTTTGTAACTCGGCTAAATCGATCTAAATTGCAGTTCCAACTCACTTCCAGACGTCCTGCCTGGTTCCCCATGCTGTAAGTGACCTTTGTTTTATTTTTTAGTGTGTATTTAGTGTTTTTTTTACTGTTTTTGTTCCTCCGCTTATCTCGTAATTTTTTTCACCTCATATTTTTTTTCTACGTGCTACGGTTTAACGGCTCACCTCGCTACGCGAGGCTCGCCCGCAATGAGCGCCTGTAGCGCTCATTGCCAAAGTGCTACAATTTAAGGCTCGCCTCGCTGCGCGCATCGCTAACTCGTACGCACTACGCAACAGAGCAATTTAAGGGCTCGCCTCGCTGTGCGAGGCTCGCCGGGCGATGAGCGCCTGCGACGCTCATTGCTAACTCGTACGCACTACGCAACGCAGCGTGACAACGAATCGTAGTTAGACAATTATAATATGTGATATATATATATATATATATATATATTATTGTTAATATTAAACCACATAAGATATACAGTACTATGATATTATCATATCATTATCTATATGAAATAGGTTTGTTTGGAAGATAATTCATGTAATTGTGTAAATCCACCTTAAGAGCCCATAGGAGACTCTGTGTGACAGGGCAGGGGCGGAGCCTGGGGTGCTCCTGCATTGGAGGGATACAGAGGAGTGCAGGACAGACGTGAGAAGTGAAAAGGTTTGGTCTTGAGCCATAAAGCCCAGGGCAGCGATCCTGTGCAGTGACAGGGGTTATTAGATCTTGTTGATCAGGGGGAGATCTACCCAGCACAGCCTGGAGGTATGGTGGCAGATCCATACACTGTATCCTGTGGTTAGTCTCCATGCAAGTTATGAGTGGGTGGGCTGGTATAGTGGGGAGTATAGTGGGCGCTCCTTGCCAGCAACTGCTGCCCTCGCAAGGCCCGCAAGCGTGAGCAACGGCTCGCATGCTCACAATTATATATGTGATGTTTTATTGGGGGGTATAGTGCAGTGTAGTGTTTATACTTCGGCGCTCATTGCCTCTCATTGCCTAATTGCTACGATTTAACGGCTGGCCTCGCTATGCGAGTCTCGTCGGCAATGAGCGCCTGCGGCGCTCATTGCCTAAGTGCTACGGTTTAACGGCTCACCTCGCTAAGTCGTACGCACTACGCAAACAGCGTGACGACGAATCGTAGTTGGACAATTATAATATGTGATACAATAACACCATTGAATTACATTGCATAGCATGCAAATGATACAACTTCAGTAATATCTATCTATCAATCTATCTAAAATATATTTTTAAACTCACTAGTTCCAAGCTGCCATAGCTCTCTCTCATTTCCTTTTCCTGTTGTAATTCTAGTTCCAGACTGGCCCTAGTGGTAAGTCAGGGAACTGTAGTATTTTGTTTTGTTGAAAGACAGAAAATAAAAGTAAATTTAGCCCCAAAATGGGCTTCCCTCACAGAGAAGCACCCCTAGGCAGCTGTCTAGTTGGCCTAATGGGTAATCTGGCCATGCATGAATAATGTCATATCATCAAAAAGTTCTTCAGAAGTGCCATTGTACTTTTTTCATTTTAAGTTTGTTTTAACCTGATACTGTTATAGGGCACTATTACAAGTTGACACATAATGATCCAAATCAAGAAAACATAGAGTAAACTGACATGCATTGGCAAGCTAGGTGTAGCTGTCACATACAAATTTCCACCCACGCTATCCCAATCGGAGATAACGGTACTTCATGCAATATAGTAACTGTGCGTAAGCCCTTTTTTCTCTTCAATCCTACGCATACTCCAGACCACCCATAGAGGCAAAAATATGCCTCTTAAAATCAATCAAGCATCAGATCCGACAATATGATCACACTAAAACCCCAATTGAGTCTTATATGAAGCTTGATTCCGCACATCTGTCACAGTAACCCTAGTACCGCTAGTACCTCTACCCCCTATGAGCCCATGGATCCCTACTCTCATGAGCCAAAGGGAACCCCCAGGATACCTTGCAGCACTAACCCCCAATCCTCATTGATATTTATAACCATGGGGGTCTACATAGATCCCCATGGCACCTAACAATTAACCCCTACCATGTGGGTCCTTAACGGACCATGTGGCACTATAAATGAATAATTCACCGTATATCTAGCCATGGGGGTACTAAAGTGACCTCCATGTCACTAACAGAGTACCTGATTTCCATGGTATCTAATATAAACCAAAATGCCATGGAGATCCTATAAGGACCTGCATAGCACCTACTATTAACCCCTATGCCACAGTAGTCCTGTAAGGACCTTATAAATCTGAGCATTCTGCTTGGTTCAACAATTTTCCCATGCACAAATTAAAATTGGCACATCAAATACTCAATTACAATTTTCCTAACCAATTAACACAGACAATTTCAATAAGATGCAAATTATAGTATTTAAACCACAAAAGTGCAGTAAAAAGGGACCCCATGGTACTAAGGAAGTTAATTTTAGATAACATGGAGTCCTTTAAGGAACTTTGAGAACCTCAATTGTAGGAGTCACAGAGGTCCTTTAAGGACCTCCGCACTATATTTGGCACTTTCTAAACCACTGGAATACTTCTAGGAAACCTGTGGATGGAAGGTTAAATTTACATACCACGGAGGTCTTTATAGGATTTTCATAGCTTAGGGGTTAATAGTAGATGCCATGGAGGTCCTTACAGGATCTAAAAAAAGAACATTATAGAAATGTATGCATATGTACACAGCCCTGTCACCTAATACTATATACATTTATGGGTATATAGAGAGTATTGCCCTAATATAGAAATACACAGATAGATTTATATTTCATCCTTCCCTCAAAAATGTAGAAACACACAGGGGCACAGGTTTTGATCAGAGCACATGCTTGTTACTGTGTTCCCTGCTATGGGGATCTGTAATTCCAGTGAGAATTTGGTGCTGGAGTGATGGACAGGGCATATTAATAATAAGTTTCTGCTGACTCTCACTGAAACCTGGTTCTCTTCCTCAGACACTGTCTCCCCTGCACTTACACCATCACACCCTCATATGCACAGACATGAACCTCACACACATAGATAACTGTCATACAATAGCACTGTAAGCTCACTGGTTAGGATTAAAGATATATGGGGCAGCAATAACCATGTACATCCAGGAAGCAAACATATTATTAAGATAATTGTTATTAATGAAATGTCTGTCCAATACCTGCAGTTAAAACTGATTCTGAGAAGCAGTCGCCAAATAGATCAAGATTGATTTGACATCCAAAAGAGAGTACATGTATGGGTGTGCACACTGCGGCATATGTGGATACGGACTGCATGTGTTTGTCATGTACTAGACCATGTCTCATCTGCATGTTAACAACCATTGCAGAGAATTTGTCCCAGATTGGTCAGTCTCACACACTGTACAGCAGATTCAGCTGAGCATGTGTCCTAATGAATTGCAGATGGCACACTGCACCGGCATTACATATATTTATATGAGCCATGATCCACAATACTCATGAAACAGATCAATGTTTATCTGTGTAAAACAATCACCACAGCCAATTACAAGTGACCATGATGTCAGGCATATGGAAACACACAGCAAACAATTGTTTAGAGAATCCAAATTAAAGCTCTATTGTCCTTTTATTCTAGTACCCAAGAGGCCTACCCCACCAACAGAGACACAGGCAGTGGAACCACATCAACCCCTGGAAGTGGTTGTGGAGAAAGATGAAAACATTCTAGAGGGCCCAGGACCATCACAGGAAGCTGGCCCTTAAGTAGCAAGATGGCCACCCACACCACCATTGTGTGAAAACCCCCGGGCCCTCACACTCATTATGAGCACATTCTCAGCATTTTCATCCACCTCCACCTCAGATGTCATGGAGCCAGCAACCACCACCACCTCCACAGATGTCCTGGTACTGGAGACCACCATCAGCAGGCCCACCCCTGCCTTGGCAGGACCCCTCCACTCCTCCACTCTTAACCTGGGTTCATCAAACCTGGGCTAATCAAACCTGGGCTACACCACCACCAGACCTCAAATCCCCTCACAAGCCACTTTGAGGATGGTCATGCACCAGATACAGAGGGAGGACAAAATCAATACCACCCTAATGGAACCACTGGCACTCCAGGTGGAAAGGCAAAATTAGATTGCAACCATAGCATCAGATCGCTTTCTGGCGAGGTGAGGAGGCACAATCAAAGGATGGAGAGGTATGAGCAAAAGGCAAATAGGGAGAAACAAGCCCAGACAAGACTTATTGAGCAGCTATTGCAAATGGTGGAAGGCCAGGTCATATATCTCAAGACCCTCCTCATCTCACACCTTACCGCCAAGCCCAGCTACTACACAGCCACCCAAGGTGGACGCACCTCTCACTCAAACACCTCCTCATTGTGGTAGAGGGAGGAGTCACACAGGCACAGAAGGTGGGGGCCCAGTGCTGAGGAAGAGGAGTAGGTACATCCCCTAAGTCCTTCCCATCCACACTCCACAATGAATATTAATTCGTATAAATGTTGACATACCATAGCCTGGCTACAGAGTGTCTATAAGTATGGTTATGTTGAATATTTCAGCAATTGATGTTCAATGTGGATTGCTGTTGAGATGATATGTTGAAGTCAATCCAAATATTGTTATGATTGATATCTTATTCTTGTCTCTGTAGGTCTTAGTAGCCCAATCTCACGACCATGAAGGCAAGTTCATTAACCTCCCTTCTGTTTTCCAGATTCTGATCATCTATTTGGGATTATTCCTTAATATATTAAAAAACTCTGTGTGTGGAATAGATTTGTGTGACATTATCCATGATTTATTGCATCTGTTTAATTGAGCAGATGATAACAAAAAGTAAGTGCTATGCTCATTACTGGTTACTTCAATTAAATGTAGTGATTTCTGATGAATCTTTTTTTTATTTGATTCCTGTTGCAGTGGTGTAGTGACCACATGTGACCCTGGTAGGTGGTATGCATCATGATTATTCTAGACTATGACATTACCCTCTTGAGGTATCCCCTTTTTCCCCGAAAGCCTCTTGCCCTTCTGGGATCCGCTCACACGACAACCATGATATTAATGCACAGTCTTGTACATTTATGATTATGCTCTTTGTATAAAATAAAGCTTTGTTATACCATTCTCACCGTGTCTGTATGTTTTCATTTGTTGGGGTTATGGGACATCCACATATATCACATTGGGTCACATTCCTATATCAGTTAACTAATGAGCCCTAGTCACTGTGCAATAGTTTAATACATATAATAATAATACTAATAGATTAATATAGGGTTAATACACATGACAGGTCCAATTTGTGATACTTTGGAGTTTCAACATTCCCCTGAAGGCCTGATAACAATATGACAGGTGATAATGTAAATTGATTGATAGCAAAACACTTGAAGCTGTGAGCTATACCATGTAGGGTCACTCTAGGTGGGCTGGACATAACAGAGAGGTCAGATGAATTGCAGTCCACTGGAGAAGGAACTGGCAACTCACTCCAGTATCTTTAGTATGCAAACCTTGTGGAAAAGCACAGACAGAGACATAGATAAGTGTGCTGCAGTCCAAAGGGCATTTTTTTAAGGCCTATTTGTTCCTTGGGAATTGTTGCGCAATGAATTCCAAGTCCATTGGTGTGTTTTATTTGTCTTTTACAGTGTTAGAAACTAGTCTGTAAACACTTTGAGGGTCCTATTTGTAACCAGTAATATATTTGGCTACTTTTGCCTTTTGTGGCTTTGAAGACAATTCGTCCTTGGGGAACTGTAGCAATTGAATAGCAATTCACGATTTTAGAGATTGTAACATTTGCGGGATTGAAAGATCAAAGGCTTAAATGGGTAGGGAGTTACGATTTTGTCAACTACAGTGATTTTGAGCCTGTAACCCACAGATTGTTTGCGGCCTGCTAAAAGATGCCAATTGAATAGCAAATTAGTTTATGGCCTACATTATGGGCTCCAGTAACCAAAAATTGCTCGATTGAATAGAGGGCCCATATTTCTTTATATTTATCTACTGATTCATTTAGTTTGCATTTAAACATTTCTGTATATGAAATGTAGTTTATTTTATTTGTCTTTCATTTTTTAAATATCTGATCATGTATTTGATTTAAGATCTTGCTAAGGCTCACCTATCTACACAACTCACTAGAATATAACCTAAAGAGTTATATTTATCTAGGTTATATCCTAGAAAGATATAGCTATCTAGGATTTTTTTAACTATCTGGAATGGTCATAGGGAGATAAGCTACACCCAACTAATGAGGCCCAATTAAGTTTGAATATATACAAAGCAAGTATGTTCATTTATTCTCTTGGGGGTTGTTTAAATGGGTGATACATTCACATTATTTAGCTATAGTAAGCTTATGTAAATTTAAAGCTTTATATACAGTACAACATCTACTACTATTTTTTTTATTTTTGTACACTGTAAGTGTTTCCTTGGAAAACACCAACCAAGGGCTATACCCCTCAACTCTGTATGAAAGTATGAAAAGAGACCTTTGCTTTTTTATTTTGATCTTCTGTCATTATAGGTTACTTTTTCGATACTGTCTTAGGAAATATCTAGCCTCATCTGTAAAACACATTGATGCCTCCATATTACCAGTAAAACATGAAGGGTGAAAAGATAAAGAAATGTATATCTGATGATATATTTCTTTTAAAATTGGGAAAATAAATAGTGGCCAAATTACATTTTCACATGACATACATCAGGGGAACATACACCACATTAATCTACTGTAACCCATCAGGAAGGGCCGCAAACACACATGGAGGCTGTGCAGAGGCACTTGGAGAAACAGCCAACTCACCTCCATCAGGGACGATCTCTGCTATGACCATCCTGGAAATTCACATTATTATTTGGTGAAATCACATCAAGTGTTTTGGTATCAATCAATTCACATTATCACCTGTCATATTGTTATCAGCCCTTCAGTAAAAAGGTAGTCAAACAAAAAATGGTAAAAAAAAAGAAAAAAGCTTGCATGTACAGTACAGTGCTAAATACCATAACTGTAACAATATACCAACTCCCCTGATTTCCATCTGCAAGCATTATTAATCATTAGCTAGGTCTCAGGGGAATCTCACTGACCATGAACATTAATAATGATGTGTCGTCTCACAATAAATGCTTAGCTGTGACCAGCGTCAGTGGTCCAGGTATATAACACCTGTAGCTTATTAAGATCCAAAAGTACTCTCAGCTTCTCCATCTGATGTTGTTAATCAACATTGATATCACATCCATCAGCTCTCCAGGTGTTAGCAAAAGTTAAAGGATACTCATTATATCAGCAATACAGGAAAAATACCCATTGATACAGAGAGGACACAAGGGTCAGCAGTCAGATTCACTGTTACTTACATCAGACACAAGGATCTGTTCTCATACTGATATTGAGGAGAGGATCACATGCTTCACTAGTGCATGTATTAATGCTTGCTGTCATTAACATGTCACTTGTGAGACTTTACAAGTCCACCTCCATAGCGGTATTAGTCTACATTTAAGCTAACAACAATCATGTCTAAGATTTCTTGATATATGGTAGCATTAATATTAAGGCAGCTACACGTTAAGGGGGGTGGTGGGGGCGAGTCTGTCATTAAAGGAATGTCTACCTGAGAGGCACTTGGAATATCTTACAATTACTTGATTTCTTTGACAATGCTTGCAGATGCAGAAGATGCCTTAATGGACCTGAATTGTGCCTAAAAATTTTTTAAAAAAATAACCTGCAAAGTAAAGCCTTATAAAAATATAGGTACTGAAGCAACTCTTATCCACAGCATTCCTCAGTAACCATCAACTGATGAAATGTTAAACAGAACCCTACATGTCCACAGAGAAGAGGTTCATGGACCATGTGATGGGAGGTAGCAATCTGCATACAAAATATCACCATCACATATGCAATGATCCTATACTCTGTAGCCAGGCAAGATTACCTTAACATTTGGACCAATAGATTGTCACTGAGGAGTACTGTTGCAAATATGAGCAGCCCCTGCATCCTCTTCCGCCTTGCATAAGGGCCCCAATCCCCCGTGGGCTCCAGCAGCAGGTACCTAGCTCAGTAAGTCCTTGAGCACCCTCTCCCACTCATTGTATCTCACAGTCCCTTGGTGCTGCGGCTTCAGGCCTGGGCCTAACTTCCCTCCCCCTCCGCAAGGATAGTTGGGCGCTCATGGATGGCATGAAGGAGGACCACTGTCTTATCGTGACTGTAGTTTGGGGCCCTTTGCCTGCCCCCAGCCCCTTGCCCTTCCGACTGTGAACTGGGAACCTACTTTCCCTTGTCTGACCCTGAGGCCTGTCCCTCCACCACACTACCACCCCTGTAGGATCAGGGCCCTACCCCTCTGATTCTGTAGTCATTTTGGTTATGACTATGGGCACCTGGCCACTCCACCTCCTTTTCTCCACTCCCCAACTCCTCTCCATCTCCTCTTCTCCACTCTCCTTCTCCTCTCCTCCACTCCCCACCTCCTCTCCTCCACTCCTCAGGGCCACCTCTCTCCTCTCTCTCCTCCTCACCTCCCCTCCTCCCGTCTATCCCAACATCTCCAGTCCTCTACCCTCCTCTCTCCCCCCTCCATAATTACTACAAAAATAAAATAATGATAAATCAAACAAAGTATTTGTGTATATATTTGTAAAGTAAAAACAATGTTTTTTTTAATGTTTAATTATTAACTGTTGGGGTATTGGGTGGGGTGTGTATATAGTGACCCATAGATACAATATGTGTATCTATGTGTGTTATTTACTCTATGTGTATTTGTATTATGTGTAATCAGTAAATATGTGTAATCGAAGTTAAAGTGTAAAATCGTTATAATAATATAAAAGAATAAAACTGTAAGAATCTGCTCTAAAAAATCGCCCACTCTCTCTCTATCACTGCTCAAACCACCAACTCCAGGACCTGCATGCTACTTCATGAGAATCTACAACACAGTCAGCGCATGGGTGTGTGAAACGCAGCTTTATAATCGTTCTGTCAATAATTTTTCGCTAGCCCGCTATCTATTAGCTCTGAGGCCTGTGTCGCACTTTGTAATTACAGGATTGGATTGTAACCGCGGACCGCATCGAGTCCAGCCCACTAACAGCTTGTGGCCGCGGGAAAGGTTTACGGTCTTCAGGCTTCAGGCTTCAGCCCTGTACTTGCAGCCTTGTTCAATTGAATCGATCTGTAACTGTTGCAAATTTTAAGCTCACAGACTTATAGGCTTGGAATTTAATGAGGCCCACGGTCAATTATCTTTTTAAGGAAATTGGCTATTGTTTATAAATCACTGATTACCAAAATTTTTTTAGATTTGAATTTACTATAACAATGTCAGTGGAGTGTATATAACACCTGTAGCTTATTAAGATCCAATGCAAACCATATATAACATACTATATGGTTTCAAAACAATTGTTTCCAACATTATTCGGATGTTAATGGAAAAGTATTTGTATTATTAATACAAATTACACAGTTACACTAAAGGAATTACCTTATAATTGTAAGAATTTGATTCCTATGACAAATTACATTTGCTTGACATATTACACTTGTCCTATCCAACTTATAGTAACTGTCACTGCAACATTAACTGGATTAATTACTAATTAAAAAAAAAAAGTTGATTAATAATTAATTAACAATTAACAACGCATTAATTAATAACTAATGCTCATATTGCAGATCAGAGGAGATCTTAAAAGGTTAAACTTGATGGACCAAAAGTATTTTTTCAACCTTAATTACTATGTAACTATGTAACTATGTAACATAACATTATAAAGTCATAACTGATTTTCTTTTTCAGGATGTCATTCATGCATTAAGTACCTTCTTATTGAGAAAAAAAAGTCACAATTGAATGTGGACAGAAAGAAAGAAAATAAGTTTGTACAAGTACTTTGTGTCCATGAAATATTAAATTAAAAAATTGCTTTTGTTCTGGGTTCATAAATACTATACACAACATATACTGCTGAAGTGCAAATTTCTTCTTACTGACCTTCCACTACACTCAGCTTTTATTCTAGTAAATAAATATTGCAATAGTGGTTACAATAGAAAGTATGAGAATGGATCTCTCAATATATTGTATTGATTTGTATATGGTTAAGAGTTAAAGTACAACATCTTTACAATGGAGAAAGTGCTAAAAAAATAATATGATATTAAGCAATTTGCATGTAAAGACAAGCTATAAGAAAAAAGAGTGACTCTATTATATAGTAAACAGATACATCTTAATATTTCAGCTGATGAAAGTGGAACACTGATTTTTGGATGCTAAAAATGATAATGGTGATGATATTATTACAATATTAATATTCCATAGTGCTATACAATACAAAATGTAGGATGTTTCTTACAGATTCACTGTGCAAGTGCAAAATAATTTAACATATTCTGTATACAAAATATGGACATATTTCTATACCTAAATACTATAGAATCTGCATTCCACTTTCTCCTGGGCTCATAGAAAAGAACAGGAAAAATAAGATAGGATTGGGAATGTGAAGAGACATTTCCAAATAAAAAAATAAAATTTTCATTCAAAACAGGAGCTGAATGAAATAATTCTCTGATTGACTAACATCTTAGTCAATCCGATGGAAGAACTCATTTTGGCTATGTATTAAAGGTCTCTGGATTTCACAAGTAATATAATTTTCCTATGTATCTATTTACTTAGTGTATTTTATTTGATTAAGTAAATTTTTAAAGCTCTGTTTTTCTCTGTTTTTCTGCCTAAAATCTTACAAATAGTTTCTAACTGGTCTCTCCCCTCTGCACCTCATGAAGATAGTGTGCTTCTAATAGTTACCAATAGAGAATGTACTTCTCATAGTCACCAATCAATGGTAACTTTCTGCAACATGCTACATGAAAGAAGTCCCTGATTGGCTAATTTAAAAAAAAAATGCTCCCAAACAGATGCACATTATATGATTTTAGGTGGGGAAAAAAAGCTTTTAATCACTTCTTAGTATTAATAAAATACATAAAACCAATTAAAGAGATAAACGGATAAGGCACAAAGATCACAAAACACTTATATGAGATGAAACCCTCAGTTTGAATGTAAAAAGCAATGCAGAGAGAGTGGACGCAGCATCTGACATCATCAGGTAAATGCAAATAGAGGAAATCAACACAACATATTATAGAAAACATATATACACATATAGACATATATGTTTGGTCTGGGCCTGCATGAGTGCTGCCGGCACTGAGGAGCTACAGTTCCTTGAGGGAACCATGAATGCCAACATGTACTGTGATATACTGAAGCAGAGCATGATCCCCTCCCTTTGGAGACTGGGCTGAAGGGAAGTATTCCAAACATACCTCCAAGACGACCTCTGCCTTGCTAAAGAAGCTGAAGGTGAAGGTGATGCCGGCCAAGCATGTCACAGACCTAAACCCAATTGAGCATCTGTGGGGCATCCTCAAACTGAAGGTGGGGGAGTGCAAAGTGTCTAACATCCACCAGCTCCGTGATGTCCTTATGAAGGAGTGGAAGAGAACTCCAGTGACAACCTGTGAAGCTCTGGTGAACTCATGCCCATGAGGGTTAAGGCAGTGCTGGAAAATAATGGTGGCCACACAATATATTGACACTTTGGGCCCAATTTGGACATTTCCACTTAGGGGTGTACTCACTTTTGTTGCCAACCGTTTAGACATTAATGGCTGTATGTTGAGTTATGTTGAGGGGACAGCAAATTTGCACTGTTATAAAGGCTATACACTTACTACTTTACATTGCAGCAAAGTGTAATTTCTTCAGTGTTGTCACATGAAAATATATAATAAAATATTTACAAACATTTGAGGGGTGTACTCACTTTTGTGAGATACTGTACATAGGTATATTATTACTCTAGTGAAATACAGAAATCTCCAACGTACCTTTAGACAAGAGCCATTTCTGATTGTTTGATATTAAACACTTAAATTAATTTCCTCACTCTCTCATTGACTGAAAAGAGAGTGACACCTCATATTGATAAGCTCTATGAATTGATAACAAAATCATGTAATTTTCACCTAACATTACAATGTTAAACAAGACATAACTAAAATTCTCTCATCATATTTCGCCTCGACTACTGCAACTCAGCCTACCAATCACCTGTCTGTCTCCACTCTAATCCATAATGAACACCTCCGCTATACTCATCCACAATATCAATGCTCAGTATCTGTAGCACCTCTCTGTTAGTCACTTGACTGGATTCCTGTAGTCTCCAGAATAAAATCAAAACCATGACCCTAACATAAAAAAGCCCTAATAACAGTCCACTGGAGCTTGAGAATGGAGGTTCCTGGTGGAAAAAAACATTTTTGGACCCCACAAAGGGGGGTTGTAAAAATGTTTTTGCACTGGACCCCCCTGTACAAATTTACTATGTGCCCCTCCCCAATAGACCTTCCCATAACAGTACCCATCCTCAAGAACCTTTACCATTTCTGCTTCCTCAAGACCCCTTTCAAGGTCCCTTCCCTTACATCCTGTCTGAGCAAAGCTCATCTGCTTGCAGCACAGTTCCAAGCTCCACTTTCCAGGAACATCCTCTACTCTGGTGTGGCAGAACCTCTCAACTTCCACTCCTCAGCACACTCCTCTCTTTGCCTCCATCCCTACAATGCACCAAGTCCTTGTCAGCACCCATCCCCTCTTCGTATCAGTTCCCACTGATATGCTATGCATTCTTTTACATTGTTGTAAAATATCCATACTACCTATAGCTGTTAATCTAACATATCCTTTTTATACATACTATGTATATAGCACAACCTCACCACGTGCATTTGCAGCCCTTACCCTCTTCTCTAATACATATCCCTAGAATTTTGAACTGCTCCAAACGGCCACCTTTTTGACACCCACGGAACCTCTACCTACTACCATGGGGGTCCTTATGGACCTCCATGGCACATAGAATTAACTCCTGGCACATAGAATTTACTCCTTTACCACAAGAGTCCCTCATGGCACAAACACCTTTTAATATAGGGGTCCTATGGGCCCTCATGGCAGATAACATTAACCTCTTACCATGGGGCTCCCTATGAACACTGATAGTATTCTAACTACTACTGCAGGGGTCCTTATGAACCCCATGATCCTATTGCTTCATAGGGGTTTATAAAGAACCCCATAGGCCCTAACACTACATCCCTAAACTACCTACACTAAACAAAATACACAACCTAAAATGCAATAAATACAAGAATAAATAAAACATAACTAAAATAAAAAAGATTTATAAAAAAATAAAAAATCACAATTAAAAAAAAAAAAAATTTGCAAAATTAATGCCCTTTTCCTCAATCTTCAGTCCTGGATAAGTGTGCACATTCCAGTTTCTTGAAGAAATTGGTCCTTTGCAGTCTTGATTGAAAGCCCTGGCACCTCATCTAAAGACAATGGCAATTTTTTTACTAAAACTAATAGAGCTCCTCCTCTGACTAGCTCCCTTGCTGAATAACAGATTTTTGTGCGATTGCCTCATCACATATTTAGTCAGTTGTCATGTTTGCGATGTTGATCACGCAGTGTTAAATAATTGAGACCCTTGTGCAGCGAGGCGATCAGTTACCTGCGAGACTCGCGAAGCGAGGCGAGCAGTTGATGCCCCCAACTGCAAGGCCCAGAGAGTGAGGGAGACACACACAAGACAGAGAGGGAGAGAGACACACACAAGACAGAGTGGGAGAAAGACCCACATAGGATAGAGAGGGAGAGAGACCCACACAGAACAGGACAGACACAAACTAAAATGCAAGAAATACAAGAAAAAATAAAACATACAGTAACTAAAATAAAAAAGATTTATAGAAAAATAAAAAATCACAATAAAAAAAAGAAGCTAAATTTATGCCCTTTTCCTCAATCTTAAGCCCTTCGGCACTCAGGGCTCATCGTGAGGTCCGTGGGACTTAGGCTGCAATGAGCTCTCATCATGAGGCCCATGGGACTTAGGCTGAGGCCTCATCATGAGGCCCGTGGGACTTAGGCTGCAATGAGCTCCCATGCGCTCATTGCAGGGCTTGCGATGAACGCTGCAGGGGCTCATCGCGAGGCCTGCACAACTTTCAAACAGCCTAGACATGAGCACAGAAAACGCTAATGTCGATGGCCGTGATAGCCGGGGAAAAATTTAACACTTTGACACTGATCGCGAGGTACCCAGTTTACTAATTTAACTGCCGAAATTGGTTCAAGCAAGTAACTTGAAAGATCCCCAAAAACAGCTAAATAATAAAAAAACTCACACACAGCACAGGGGGAGAGCCAGGTAGCCTGTGAGTGAGGTTGCAAGCGAATTTGAGCACTAGTTGGAGTTTTTCGTCAATCAAAAATCGCCTAAGCAAGGAAAAAAATGGCGGCCGAAAAAAATTAAAAATTCAGAAACAGGTTGAAAATGAGGCTGAGAAATGCCAGGCACATGGGACTTAGAAAATACATAACAGCAAAAACAGTAACACACAGTAACAGGTACGTGGGACTTTGAAAATAAAACCAACGTCAGTCGGCGTGCACCACGCAAGCATTCAGCAGACACACAGAGAAAGACACAGGGAAGGGACAAGGCGAAGCCGCTCTTTGGCACGTACAGTAGATGGGAGGAGAGGCTTGCAATGAGCGCCGGAGATGATCATTGCGAAGCACGAAAGTTTTGGGTTCACAAGCTCTGCAATAAATGGGCGAAGCCACTCATTGTGGGGCTCTCGATAAGTGGCGAAGGTGCTCATCACGAGGCATGTAAAATACACGGAGGGAGAGGCTTGCAATGAGCGCCAAAGGGACAGCATTCCCAGCCTTAAAATTTGATTCCCATCATTTTTGATGTGCAAGAAGCTAGTATATTATATTTTTATTTGTTTTTGCAAGTTGTCATTCAACTAAAAGGTTTGTCCAATGAAAATGTTATCACTATATACTGCAATATTCATTTACATTATTATTTGGTCATGCACTTTATGTCCATAAAATATTGAATTGCATTTGTTTTGGGTACTTAAATACAAACACAATATATCTTGCTGCAAATCTCTTCTTACTGACCTTCAACTGCACTCTGCTTTTATTGTAGTAAATAAATATTTCTGAAATAAATAGTAAGTGTTTACAATAGTATGAAAAGGGCTCTCTCAAGCTATTGCATTGGTTTGTATATTTAAAAAAAAAAAACATCTTCACAATAGAGATAATGATGATAAAAGTAATAATAATTAAATACTTTTGTAATGGCTCTTGAAATCTTGTCACTGTAACTAAACGGTTTACAATAATAAAATCACTATATCACAGTATCACTATATACTGTACTAATCTGACATGTATATATATATATATATATACTAGCGCATTGCCTGTCAAAAAAAGACGGCAATGAGATGTGTATGTTTGGAAAGTTGTTTAGTTATTAATATACGTATTTGACACTTGTAAGATTTTAGTTATGATGAAATAAGTAGTATTGTGATATTAAACATGTTTATTTTTGTAATATGTTCTCTTGGTTAATAGTAACTCTTAAAGCATTTTGTATTAAAAGTATTAACATTTGAATGTAAGAACAGTTGAACTTTAAATTATTGTAATTAAATTATTGCAAACTTGAGGTAATGTTTTTTTAACTCAAGAATTGTTAACTTAAATATACATTGAATCCAGAGGAAGGCAAACAGTAAAAACCCTCCTTGAAACGTAGCGAATTGTATCAGAGAGGGAAAAAAATTCATTCATTCCTGACCACATGAACTGGCGATCAGATTACTCCCTGGATTAATGTTTAACATAAAAGATAATATTTACATTGTGACTTAAAACGTGGTTGAGCTCGTAACATGAACTTTGTAATATGTTGAAGTAAAGAACTTGAAAGTATATTTTTTGAAACTTGAACTTTCTTATCTGTCTAAGTAATGAACTTGAAAATATTGTTTTCAAACTTGTAACATCAGAAACAGTAACATAGTTAATTAACATTTTAACATAATTTGTAAAAATAATGCAAGGCAAGTGTTTTGTGAGGCTAATCATCCATAAACAGTACTTCCATTAATTATGACTGAATTGTTTATTGTTTTGTATTTTTCAATGGTTGACCTTTGTTCATTGCTGTGACTTAAAACGTGGTTTACCTCTTAACATGAACTTTGTAATATATCTAAGTAAGAAACTTGAAAGTATATTTTTTTAAACTTGAACTTTCTTATCTGTGTAACTAAGGAACTTGAAAAAAACATTTTTCCAACTTGGAACATTATAAACAGTAACATAGTGAATTAAGTTTTTAACATCATTTTGTATTAAAAGTATTAACTTTTGAATGTAAAAACAGTTGAACTTTAAATTAATTAGTATTGTAAACTTGAGGTAATGTTTTTTTAAAATGCAAGTTCTATCTCAAGAATTGTTAACTTAAATATACATTGAATCCAGAGGAAGGCAAACAGTAAAAACCCTCCTTGAAACGTACCCAATTGTATCAAAGAGGGAAAAAATGAATTCCTTCCTGACCCCATGAACTGCCGATCAGATTACTCCCTGGATTAATGTTTAACATAAAAGACAATATTTACATTGTGACTTAAAACGTGGTTGAGCTCTTAACATGAACGTTGTATATTTTTTAAAACTTGAACTTTCTTATCTGTTTAAGTAATGAACTTGAAAATATTGTTTTCAAACTTGTAACATTAGAAACATTAACATAGTTAATTAACATTTTGCCATAATTTGTAAAAATAATGCAAGGCAAGTGTTTTGCGAGGCTAATGATCCATAAACAGTACTTCCATTAATTATGACTGAATTGTTTATTTTTTTGTATTTTTCAATGGTTGACCTTTGTTTATTGCTGTGACTTAAAATGTGGTTTACCTCTAAACATGAACTTTGTAATATATCTAAGTAAGAAACTTGAAAGTATATTTTTTGAAACTTTAACTTTCTTATCTGTGTAACTAAGGAACTGGAAAAAACATTTTTCCAACTTGGAACATTATAAACATTAACATAGTGAATTAAGTTTTTAACATAATTTTGTATTAAAAGTATTAACATTTGAATGTAAAATCAGTTGAACTTTAAATGAATCAGTATTGTAAACTTGAGGTAATGTTTTTTTAAACATGCAAGTTCTATCTCAAGAATTGTTAACTTAAATACACATTGAATCCAGAGGAAGGCAAACAGTAAAAACCCTCCTTGAAACATACCCAATTGTATCAGAGAGGAAAAAATGAATTCCTTCCTGACCCCATGAACTGCTGATCAGATAAATCCCTGGATTAATGTTTGACATAAAAGACAATATTTACATTGTGACTTAAAACGTGGTTGAGCTTTTAAAATGAACTTTGGATATTTTTTGAAACTTGAACTTTCTTATCTGTCTAAGTAATGAACTTGAAAATATTGTTTTCAAACTTGTAACATTAGAAACAGTAACATAGTTAATTAACATTTTAACATAATTTGTAAAAATAATGCAAGGCAAGTGTTTTGTGAGGCTAATCATCCATAAACAGTACTTCCATTAATTATGACTGAATTGTTTATTTTTTTGTATTTTTCAATGGTTGACCTTTGTTCATTGCTGTGACTTAAAATGTGGTTGACCTCTTAACATGAACTTTGTATTATATCTAAGTAAGAAACTTGAAAGTATATTTTTTGAAACTTTAACTTTCTTATCTGTGTAACTAAGGAACTGAAAAAAACATTTTTCCAACTTGGAACATTATAAACAGTAACATAGTGAATTAAGTTTTTAACATAATTTTGTATTAAAAGTATTAACATTTGAATGTAAAAACAGTTGAACTTTAAATGAATCAGTATTGTAAACTTGAGGTAATGTTTTTTTAAACATGCAAGTTCTATCTCAAGAATTGTTAACTTAAATATACATTGAATCCAGAGGAAGGCAAACAGTAAAAACCCTCCTTGAAACGTACCCAATTGTATCAGAGAGGGGAAAAAATTAATTCCTTCCGGACCCCATGAACTGGCAATCAGATTACTTCCTGGATTAATGTTTAACATAAAAGACAATATTTACATTGTGACTTAAAACGTGGTTGAGCTCTTAACATGAACTTTATAATTTCTTGAAGTAAAGAACTTGAAAGTATATTTTTTAAAACTTGAACTTTCTTATCTGTCTAAGTAATGAACTTGAAAATATTGTTTTCAAACTTGTAACATTAGAAACAGTACTATAGTTAATTAACATTTTAACATAATTTGTAATTTAGAAACTTGAAAGTATATATTTTAAAACTTGAACTTTCTTATCTCTTTAAGTAATGAACTTGACAAAAACATTTTCAAACTTGTAACATTAGAAACAGTGACATAGTTAATTAACATTTTAACATAATTTGTGAAAATAATGCAAGGCAAGTGTTTTGTGAGGCTAATGATATATAAACAGTACTTCCATTAATTATGACTGAATTGTCTATTGATTTGTATTTTTGAATGGTTGACCTTTGTTTGTTGCTATAGTAATTGTTTAAATCGCACATATAGTTTGGTCTCTGTAAAAGTGTTTCTCTATATTGTGGTTTTTTATATTTTTGCATTTGCTTTTAAATTTGTTTTGCATGGGTTTTATTTCTTTAATGAAAAGTTATAGTACTTCAGAGTAGACAATGTTTTTAGTAAAAATACGTCCATCTTCTAATAAATCACCTTATCTTTCATTCTTTTCAATGTAAACTTTAATAGCTTGTGGATTTTTGCACCGTGATAACGCAACGTACAATTGGCCATGTGCAAATACTGGTTCTTGTAAGAAAATACCCACAGATTTGAACGTTTGTCCTTGTGATTTATTAATGGTCATGGCAAATGCCATAATGATGGAAAATTATCTTCTTTGAAGTATAAAAGGGAGACTACTTTCACTTGGTGTTAAATCTATTCTTTATTTGAAAACTCTCTCTCCTTTATGGGTACCGGTTAAAATTTCCGCATCTATAAATTGGTCCTTTAATTGTTGAACAATTAATCATGTCCCATTGCATAGGCCTTTTTTGGGGTTCATATTTCGCAGTAACATGGCAATTGCACCTTTATTTAGCTGCAAAATATGTGGTGGCATTCCAGAAGGAGTTAGTGAGTTTATGAATTCATTGGAAAAGTTAGCCTGACTTTCATTGTCATCAGCAAGTACAGAATCAGCACTGTGATAATTTCTTTGTGGTGCATAATTTTTTTTTAAGATTTCATTATTGAGGATTAATGCATCCTTATGTTTACACGTTAGTATGACTTGGTTGGCAAGCTCTGAATATTCCTGGTTATTTATGCTACCTTAAAAAATAGCCAATATAATATATTGGTGACAAATCATATCAGGTGGAATCTGCACAGTGTCGTCAGGTAAATGTGGTATTTTTTCTGTTCTGCCTGCTCCAATTTTAATAAGCCAATCATTGAAATAAGTATGGCCTTCTGATCTCATGTTTTGTTGCAGTTGAAGATGGGTAAAATGTTTCCATAGTGTGCTTGACTTTATACAGGTTTCGATAATGTCAGTTCGATTTCCATGTACAATGACAGGTAATGTAATGTAATGTTTGTCTAAAATTGCCACCTAACAACATTACCTTTCCACCAAATGGAAAAGTATTATCCATGACTTCCCGAAGCAAACGGTCAATACATTGGAGGGCATAGCATGACATCATCGTGGCCTCATCTATTATAATTAATTTACTTTTTTTCAATTTCTCTGCTTGTAATGATGTCATGCGAATATCTGACCCAGAAGTTTCTAAAATAGGCACTGGCAGTTTAAAACAACTATGTGCAGTTCTTCCACCTTCTAACAAAAGTGCAGCAATTCCAGTAGTGGCAAACGGCAGTGCTATTTGACCTTGTGCTCGTACAGAACTCATTAATAAATTATATAGATAAGTTTTTCATGATCCGCCAGGTCCATCAAGATAGAAATAACGCTCTGTGACCATGTCATCATCTATTGCATTTTTAATGGCATTAAATGCTTGCAATTGTAATGTATTTAAAGTTGCAAGTCTTTCTTCTGTTCTTTGTATTTGTAAATGAATGTCATAGTCTTCAAAGTTTATGTCATCTATAAGACCTGGATCAGGCAAATTAAAACTTGCATAACTTAATCCATGATTCTTGGATTTCCATTAACACTTTTAAGTGTGCAATCGGTTCATTGTATCGTCGCATAAAGTCTTCAGCCATATTACTTTTAAATGTCTCCCACAAAGCTTATGCATTTGGAGCATTTGAGAAGATACAAATAAATGCAAATTGTTCTCTCATCTGCCGTGGCATTTGACATTGTGCTGCTTCTTCTAAACATCTTTCCCATTCTGTATCATCAGCTAGTAAGTTTCTATGTCTTGCAGCTAAATGGAAGGATTCATATGCTATGTCATCAACAGTTCCTAAGTGTTCAAAACTTTGTGCTCCAGGAACATTTAAAAGTAATATCCAAAAGCAAAACCGTTCAACATCTCTTGGACTGACTGTGTAAATTCTTGGGATTATTTTATTTCCTCTGCTTTTTCTATGTCTCCATAATCCATTCACAAAAACATAGTGATATGGAATTTCAATATATAAGAATTGTGTTGCTTCTGAATCTGTGGAATTTAATTCAAACTATGCAGTTAGTGTAGTGTGACGAAGTTCACTTTGGGCCAATGCATTACTTTAATTTCCAGCATGGAAATACACTAAATGTATTTGTGGCAAATGTACTGCTAATCTATATACTTCATGTGATCTATCATGCATTTCAAATTTTAAAAGCCGCCACATAGCTTCTGGCGCATTGACATAGCGAGCATCTACATGAGATGCAAGCTCATCATGTACTAACTCACTACTTTCAGGGTTGTCTGCACTTTTGACGACTACAGTAGCTACATCATAGCCTTTGTAAATATTTGTACACATATTTAATATATTTGATGGAAGTGCAGGCTTCTACGTTTATGTGAGCGTTGTACTTCATGAGTAAATGTGGATTGTAGGGTACTACATATCTATTGTCAACTTGTTTGCCACAAATAATGGCACTATCTCCTTCTCTTTTTTTATAAAGTGGATAGACATCACAATTGGCATAGGTTTTGTCTCTATAATCTTTTGGAAAATCTTTGGAACATTTATTATTTTCCATACATGGTGATTGTGGATTAAGCTCACCACAGGGTCCATGAATCATGCGATGAGTAACAATCTCATATAGTCTACCATATAGTTCTGGATCTGGTTGTTCAGCAACAATGACTGCATCCACTTTGTCGGAAGTATTTATCTTTTTCTTGAAGTAATATGAGAAGATGTGCATGTGGAAGGCCTCTTTTTTTAAATTCAATGGTATATACATAAGCAAGACATTTGCCAAATAAGTGACTTATAGTGATGTCACGTATTAATTCATTTAATTTAATCTTAAAAACTCTGGCTACTAAATCTGGTCTATCGGAAGCACTTTGGCCAAGAAGTAAATTTTGTGTAATTTCTGGCCATTGGGGATTACATGTAAAAGTAAGAAATAAATCGGGTTTGCCAAATTTGGTGACAATAGCCATAGCATCATTGTATCTTTCTCTCATATTTCAAAGAGATCCTTGAAAGGAAGATAGTAAAATTATATGTCTCTGCTTGTAGCCACGTCAGCAACATAGTCCATTAGTCCAGAATATTGTTCTACACGTAGTTTATCTTGTTGATATTTGATAAAGTTTAAATGATTGGCCTCAACTTGCAAATAGGAATCAATAATCCATTGTTGTGTTAGTTTTCCACCACATAAAATTGTATTAAATGTATTTTGAATGGCAATTTGAGCTACTTTAAATTCAAGCATAGAAACATTATTTTGGATTCTCGCTTTAGCATTTGAGTAACTTGGAAGTGTTAAAAAAATGATATGTCATTGGATCTAAATTTGGACTTTAGATACTCATATTAATGAATGGTTGCTCTTCATTTCTGGGATATATTCTAATGTCTCTTGGAAATGGTGGTTCTCCTTCATCATTTTGAAACACCATTGCAACCTCATTTGATGTTGGCAAGTTATAACAACGTTTATCAGTATGTCTGTCTCTTTTAAGCACCATATTGACCTTTGGCATTGGTAATTGATGTCTTTGTGCATGAAGTTGTTGTTCATTTTCTGCCAATTTTTTATAAGCTTTAGTGTAGGGGTTATTGTCCATAATGTTATCTAGCTCTATAAAAACACTGGGTAAGCATTTTTTATTTTCTTCCAGCTGCATACGTTGGTCAACAGCTTCTATTGTATCTAGGACATATAGTTGAGCGAATTTTCTTTGCTCTCCTTCCTCTGCATGTAAATGTGAAGTACGATGATAAATTTGGCCTTGGACTTTAAAACCCATAGATGCAAAGATGCCCCCATAGATGCAAAGGATATGGCACTATTGAAGGATCTTATGTTTGTCTTAAAAAAATTGTAGTTTGGAAAAGTAGGTTCAGTCATAATGTTTAATAAATAGATTGGAAATTATTTTCTTTCTTGAAGTTTGAACTTGCCTTTTTGACAGCAACAAATAAATTGGCCATCTCTGGGTCTCTCCTGTTTACATTGAGTATTCATGTCCCCATAATTATGAACCTCTACTGCTAAAGGCTTGAGTAAAGGACAATTTAAAAAAGCATATATCAGTTTGACTTCCAAATTCATCAGGTGAAATGTCATGTGATGTTTCAAGAACAGGTTCTAAATCCTTTGTTTTTTTCGGGGCTTTTCTTGGTATATCTTTTATTGGTTTAGGTAAAATGTCATGTAATGTTTCAGGAACAGGTTCTAAATGCTTTGTTTTTTTGGTGGCTTTTTTTGGTATGTCTTTTATTTTTTCAGGTAAAATGTCATCTGATGCTTGAGGAACAGGTTCTAAATGCTTTATTTGCTTAGTAGCTTTTTTTGGCGTATCTTTAAGTTTTGCAGCTGATAGTCTTTTGCTTGCAAGTCTTTTGCGTTCTTTTTCTCGTTGAATTTCCTTCTGCTCCGGTGTCTGCTGGCTGTCTGCTCTCTGTCGTCGTTCTCTAGCTAGGCGTCTTTTCGTTTCTGGTTTACTCTCGTTATCAGCCAAGTCTTTTCCTTTTTTTTTCTCGTCGAATTTCTTTCTCCTCTGGTGTCTGCTGGTTGGCCCATCTCTCTTGTCTTTCTCTAGTTTGGCGTCTTTTCTTTTCTTGTTTGCTCTCGTTAGTAGCCATGTTAATTCTTTAAAAGAAAATAATGTATAATTAGTTTAGTTTGAGATGTTAAGTTTGTTTTTTACATTTTTTATTATCAATAGTTTGTTTATATGTGCTTGTAGTTGATTGTAGCGGTACTTTCTTTGTATTGTTAAATAAGTGTTTATTTTTGGTCTTACTTTCTTTCGTACGTTGTAATTTTTGCCTTACTTGAATAGCACATTCAAGGAACTGACACTACACCTTCTTCTACATGTAGTAGGTGTCTAGTGTTAATTGAAATTTATATTTAAGGTTTTGGTAATTTATTGTTTTTTTGCACTTTTAACTTACAGGCATAGTAGAGGGCAAAAATTAGTCTTTGTAATTTTTTCTACAGGGGATTGTCATAATAGTATTTTGATATTTTATTTAAAGGCTTATATGTTCGGGCAATTAATTGTTTTTATTTTTTCTTGGGGTGTTAGTACTATTTGTTGTAGTATTCTATTTTATTTGTGTGTTTAGGTTTTATGCTTAATATTGTACATTACGATTGGTAATTTAGAATGACAAATTTTATTTAGTCTGTGTTTTGAGACTTTTGTGGACTATGCTGTTTTTTTTTTTTTTTTGGCTAGATTGAAGTTTGGATTTACTGTTAAACATTATTGTCCATAAAAGACAAATAATAGGTAAATAAGAAATGTGTCAGTTATATTTTGGTAAAAGTTATAGTTAGTGGTTGTTATTCTTTTTTTTTTTTTCTGTTGACATGGATGCAGAGCAAACATGTTTATTTAGTTTTCTCTTTTTTTACTTGTTATACTGTACCTTGGTTGAAGTGTGATTTCAAGCATAATCTTTGTTGGTCCGCTATTGAAAGTCTTTGTCCGATGCTCTACACGCAATGTCTGTTGTAAAAGAAAAATTAAAATGTTATTTGATTTGAATGTATTTGTAATGAATAACATATTTCATTATTTTGGTCTATTGTATCTGTTATGGTGAATTTTTCTGCTATGCTGTTTTTTGTGCAACCTTTTAAAAATACTTTAATTGTATTTGTATATTCCAGTTATCCTTTTTTTATACTGTAATTATTAATGTTTTTCTTATTTTGGATACGATTGCAATGTTTTTAGCATTATCCTGTTTTGTGTCCACCACTTTTGCTATGCTAATTTAGACTTCTTTGTAAGGCTTATAGCTTCTTAAACAGTAAATAAGAATATTAATTTACTTTGCTATGTGTTTGTGTGATTTTTGGTACAATCCACTTTTGTGTACACCATATGTTGCATACTTTATTTGCTTAATTAGTCTTTTTTATGAGGATTAAATGTTATTGTACATTGAAAATGAATGTTTTTCCTATTTTGGATCTGATGGCAATGTTTATAGTATTATCCTATTTTGTGTCCACCACTTTTGGTATGCTTATTTAGGCTTCTTTGTAAGGCTTATAGGTTCTTAAACAGTAAAGAAGAAGAATAAATTACTTTTCTATGTGTTTGTGTGATTTTTGGTACAATCCTGTTTTGTGTCCACCATATGTTGCATACTTTATTTGCTTAATTAGTCTTTTTTATGAGGATTAAATGTTGTTGTACATTGAAAATGAATGTTCCAATTTTGGATATGATGGCAATGTTTCTAGCATTATCCTGGTTTGTGTTCACCACTTTTTGGTTGCTGCATTTGGCTTGTGGGTGATGGTTGGAGGTTATTATACAGAAAAGACGAGGAATACTTTTGTTTTATGTATGTTGCTAATGTTTCAGATGCTATCCTGTTTTGTGGCCACCTCTTTTTTTTTTTTGGTTTCTGTGAAACTGTCTGTCTTTCTAAATTGTATAGGTCTTTGTGAAGTTTGTTGAACTGTGTTTTGTTCCTTATTCAATTTATATGTATTTCTTATTTTATTTTACTTGAAATTGTTATATTGGCGGCCATTAAACATATATAGTTCCTTTATTTTTTCTACTTGTTATACTTTACCTTGATTGAAGTGTTGTTTTTGTCCGAATGACAGAGGGTCCCCTCCTGCCAATCTTAATCCGCCGATCTTCTTCTAGTGTCTGTTTGAAAAAGAAAGTGAAATGTTTAATTGTATATTTCTTCTTTTTGATTTAGCAAAGCATGCTCTTTTTCAGCATGTAATGTATTTTTCTATCTTACCTCTTCTTCTTTCTTTGTGTTTTTTAAAAGGGATTCTGGTTCACAGTGCACGGTGCAAATTCGGACGCTGTTGATGCAGAGTCTGTTTGAATAGTTAGAAAAGGGGAAAGATTCAGCTTTAGGTTATATATGTATTAGTGTCATATTATTTTTTGCTATGAGTTGCAGTAAGTTCATGTCATTTAAATATACTTGTTTAATTAGTTTCAATTAACATTAGTTTGTTTTAGGGCCTACACACATAAATGTGCGTGTCACATATCACTAAACATGAATCACATTATCATAGTTAAAGTTTTTTTTTGTGTGTCCTGTCTTGATAATAAAATGTAATATACAGTATTATAGCTTACCTCTCAGTTGTAATTTGCACAGTGTAAAGTAGGAAATTAGGAAACAATTCTCTTCTCAAGTAACAGCAGCAGTTAACTATCCAGTCACTCCGTTCATCACCTGAGTAGAAATGTAGAATTTTCTGGAAAGTAGGCAGTATTTATAAACTTTCAAGTGCCTCAGACCGTTAGAACGCAATACGCATGCGCTATTTGCGTTCCAGCTTATAATTTGCGTTCCATCCGCCATTTTATGCGTAGTAGTTTTCAAAATGGTGGTAAATATCAGTGTGGTACGTGCCGCATAGTATGTGTTTCAGTTTTGCGAGTCACTGTAGTATTGTTACGTCTGTAGCCTGGTTTTCTTTTTGTTGGGCGTCTATTTTTTCTCTCGCTTAGGTGATTTTCGGCAGTTTAAACTCATTTTTTTGGACTTAAATAGACGTGTAAATTAACTTTTCGAAGTGTGTTCGTTGTGTGTTTATTTCTTGTGTTTCTGATGTTTTCATGTGAACCGTTTTCGGCCGCTTTTGCGCGTTGGGAATGGGTCGTTTTGCGGGCGTATTTTTTTGCGAGGGACGCAGTTGTTTTTATTCTAAGTCGTGCGTGTGTGTGTAAACCGCGTGTGAGGGGCATTTGAGTTTTTTTTCTAAGTCGTGCGTGTGTGTTAGCCGACGTTGGATCTTCCACCACCGCAAATGCGGCCCCTCGCTTCGCGAAGGTCCGCATTTGCGGACAAACACAGCCGACGTGGGATGCTCCACCACCGCAAATGCTGCCCCTCGCTTCGCGGGGATCCGCGTTTGTGGGGAACTGCGTCCCTCGCTTCGCCTTAGCAGCAACTCGTATGCTCACAACTATATATGTGATATATATATATATATATATATATATATATATATATATATACTAGCGACTTGCCCGTCAAAAAATGACGGTCAATAAAAATTAAATGTTGTGAAATTTGTTTGCAACACAAAATGAGTCACCTACAGTTGTCCCTTTTTTTTTTTTCTAAAAATAAAAACACATTAATTTTTTTAACTTTTTATTTTTTTTAACTTTCAACTTATATTTCACAAACATTAAACTTTGTAACATGCAACTTGTACATGAAACAGTCGTTAACAATACTAACACTTTTCAATACATATTTATCACTGAGTAACTGCGGACTATATTAACTTAGAGTAAGTAAATTGTTTTAACAAAAACATGCTTTTTATCATTTGTAACATATTAGTTAAACTCTTGTTAAAGTAAATTAGCATTGAATCCAGAGGAAGGCAAACAATAAAAAAAACCTATTGAAACTTGTCCAATTGTATCAAAGAGGGAAAAAAATGTATTCCTTCCTGACCCCATTAACTGGCGATCGCATTTCTCCCTGAATCAATAATTTGTCTTTAAATAATACATTTCCAATTATTATTAAATACTTCAACTTTATACTAACAATACATATTTGACTATACCACATATATATTTAACAAACTTTTGTAAAAATTAAAAAAACACATATTTAACATCTGAAATTGTAATATCAAACAATAACATTTAACTTTTGTAAATCCTGAAAAATTAAGTTTATTGTTTTGCGGGACCAATCATGTAAATATAAAACTTTGAACCCATTCAAATCTGTTTAAGGATATTTTACTGTTGTTTTTGTTGTTATTTTTTTTTTTTTTTTCAGTTTGTCCATTCTGCAAACATTACATAGATTTTCATAAGTGAAATAGTGGTCCCCTATTTAAAGAGTCCCAGAGTACTTTAATTTTGTACTGGAAGTTAAACCACTGTTCTCTATGTTTTTTGTCCATTATTTATATGTTATACGTGAAATATTGGTTTTGTGCAATCATATTGAGTTTCATAAAATGTTGGCATTAAAATAAAACCATTGTCCTCTATCTTTCCAACACCTCATAGTAGACAATGTTTTTGGTGTAAACACATCCATCGTCCAATAAATGACCTTGAGTTTCGTTTTCTTCAACATGCACTTGAATTTCTTTTGGATTAGTGCACCTTGAAAAAGCCACATAGAGTTGTCCATGTGCAAAAACTGTTTCCTTTAAAAAAATCCCAACCGACTTAAAAGTTTGTCCTTGGGATTTATTGATGGTCATGGCAAATGCCATGATAACTGGAAATTGTCTCCTTTGAAGGACAAAAGGCAAACCACTCTCACTTGGAGCTAAATCAATTCTTGGTATAAAAACTTGTTCACCTTTATGGGTACCAGTTATAATTTCTGCATGTATAAAATGATCTTTTAACTCATGCACAATTAATCGGGTCCCATTACAAAGTCCTTTTTTTGGATTCATATTTCGCAATAACATAACAATTGCGCCTTTTTTCAATTGTAAAATATGTGGGGGCATTCCAGATGGTGTTAACGAATTAATAAATTCGATACTAAAATTCGATTCACTGTCTTTATCATCTGACAGAATTGAATCTGCACTGTAATAATTCTTTTGTGGTGCATTGATATATTTTAAAATTTCATTATTTACATTCAAGGCATCGACATTTTTTGATGTTAATATCACTTTGATTGCAATGTCTGTGTAATCCTCATTATTAAGTGTGTTTAGAAATATGGCTTATATGAGTGATTCATTGCAAACCATTTCCGATGGAATTTCAATGGTATCATTTGGTAAATGCTGTATTTCTGGATGTTTTCCATCTCCGATTTTAATGAGCCAGTCATTGAATTCATTTTGGCCTTCAGATCTCATATTTAATTCTAATTTGAGATGTGTAAATATTTGCCACAGTTTACTGGTCTTGATACATGTTTCAATGATCTCTGTTCTATTTCCGTGTGGCACAACAGGTAATATTTGCCTAAAATCGCCTCCAAACAGCATCACCTTTCCACCAAATGGCAACTTATTATCCATCACTTCTTTTAAGAATCTGTCAATCCATTGCAGTGCATGACATGACATCATTGTTGCCTCATCTATGATAATTAGTTTAGTTAGTTTACATTTTTTTGCTTGTATGGAATTGAGTCGAATATCTGACACTGATGTTTCCAAAATGGGAACTGGCAGCTTAAATCCACTATGCACAGTTCTACCACCATCTAACAAAAGTGCAGCAATTCCAGTTGTTGCAAATGGCATGGCTATCTGACCCTGTGATCGAATATAACTCATCAAACAATTGTACAGATACGTTTTTCCCGATCCACCTGGTCCATCTAGATAGAAATACCGGTCTTTGACCATTTCATCATCTGTAGCATTTGTGATGCCATGAAATGCTTCTAACTGTAAAATATTTAAAGTTGCCAGTTTTTCTTGGGTTTTTTGTTTTTGAAGCTCAGTGTCATAATCATCAAAATTGATGTCATCTATAAGTCCTGGATCAGGTAAATTAAAACTTGCACAATTTAATCCATGAGCCAACAATATTTCTTGGATTTCCATCAAATTTTTTAACAGAGCTATTGGTTCTCTGTAACGTTTCAATAAATCTTCTGACATGTTTAATTTAAATGTTTCCCACAAAGTGAAAGCATCAGGTACATTGCAAAATATACAAATGAATGCAAATTGTTGTCTCATTTGCTTAGGCATTTGACATAGTGCTGCTTCTTCCAGACACCTCTCCCATTCTGTATCATCAGCTATGAAATTTTGATGTCTTGCAGCTAATAGGAATGTATCATAAACTATGTCATTCACTGTACGGAAATGCTCAAAACTGTGTGCACCGGGAACATGTAGCAGAAGTAATCTTAAGCTGAAACATTCAATGTACCTTGGACTGACGGTATAAATGCGTGGTATGATTTTATGTGTATCTCTTCTTCGTTGTCGCCATAGACCATTTACAAATACATAGTGATATGGTATCTCTATGTATAAAAATTGTCTGGCCTGCGTATCCTGACAGTTTAATTTAAACCACGCAGTTAGTGTGGTATCTCTGTCTTCACTTTGATATAATGCAGTTCTTTCATTTCCTTGAGTAAAGCAAACTATCTGACTTTGAGGCAAATGTACAGCTAAACGATAGATAGCATGTGACCGATCATGCATCTCAAATTTCAAAAGGCGCCACATTGCTTCAGGAGCACTCACATACCGAGCATCTAAATAATTTGATAGTTCATCATGGAAAATTGGATTTTCGTTTTCATTTCCAGCACCTTGTACAACAACAGTAGCTGCATCATATCCTTTGTATATATATTTATACACATACCTAATTGATTTAATCGAAGTGCAAGCTTCCACATTGATGTGTGCTTTGTATTTGATGAGCAAATGTGGATTGTATGGAACGACAAATCTATTATCAACCTTTTGGCCACGGATAATAGCTGTTTGTCCTTGTGTTCTTTTATACAAAGGATAACCATCACAATTTGCATAAGTTTGCATTTGAAATTGTTTTGGAAATTCTTTAGTACATTTTTTATTTTCCATACATGGTGAATTCGGATTCATCTCTCCACATGGGCCATGAATCATTCTATGTGTAACAATCTCCCAAAGTTTTGTATATTTTTTTTGGTCTGGCAATTGTGCAGAAATTACTGAATCCACTCTCTCTGCAGTGTTCAACTTGTCTTTTTCCTGCAGTATTAAAAGTATGTGAGCATGTGGCAATCCTCTTTTTTTAAAATTCAATGGTGTAAACAAAAGCCACACATTGTCCAAATAAGTGTGCTTTAGTGATATCATGTATTAATGAATTGAGTTTGATTTTAAATACTCTTGCCACTAAATCTGGTCGGTCAGAAGTAGTTTGTCCCAGATTCAAATTTTCCTTGATCTCTGGCCATTGTGGATTACATGTGAATGTAATAAATAAATCTGGTTTTCCAAATTTTGTAACAATAGCCATGGCATCATTATACCTTTCTCGCATATTGCGAGGAGATCCTTGGAAAGAGGATGGCAAAATAATTGCTCTTCCAGCTGGAATGTCTCTGTTGGAAGCTAAATCTGCCACATAATTCATTAATCCACAATACTGTTCTACTCGTAATTTATTTGGTTGATATTTAATGAAATCTAGATTATTGGCTTCAACTTGTAAATATGAATCAATAATCCATTGTTGAGTGAGTTTTCCTCCATGTAAAATTGGATTAAAACAATCACGGATAGCAGTTTGTGCCACTTTATATTCCAGCATGGAAATATTAGATCTAATACGAAGTTTAGTATTGGGAAAACTTTCCAATTGTAATTTTGGTTCCCATCCTGGTTCCCCATTTGGAAAGAAAATGGGATATGTCATTGGATCTAAATTACAGCTTAATATATTGATGTTGATAAATGGTTGTTCTTCATTGCGTGGATATATTCTAATATCCCGCTGAAAAGGTGGTTCACCATCTTCATTTTTAAACACCATGGCAACCTCATTTACAGTAGGTAAATTATATCTTCTTTGATCAGTGTTGCGATCTCTTTTTAACACCATATTGACTCTTGGTGTAGGCAATTGATGTATTTCAGCATGTTCCTGTTGTTCTTTTTCAAGCTGTGCTAATTGTTTGTATGCTTGACTATATGGTTTTTTTTGCATAATTTTATCCAGCTGTTCAAACACTATGCGCAAACACTGTCTATTTTCTGGAAGTGTCATTCTTTGTTCCACAGCTTCCATCGTATCTAAGACATATAACTGTGCAAATTTCCTTTGCTCTCCTTCTTGTGGGTGTAAATGTGAAGTTCGGTGGTATATTTGACCTTGAACTCTGAAACAGTAAGGACCATGTCCTGGTACATTTTCTGCTAATGTTGCACCCATTGAAGCAAATTAAATTGCACTGTTATAAGACCTTATGTTTTGTTTGAAATTATTATAATTTGGAAATGTTGGATCGCTCATAATGCATTCTAAATAATATGGAAATGGGTGGAAGTTTCACCTTTCCTTTCTGACAGCAACTAATGAAATTTCCGTCATTAGGTCTTTCCTTTATAAAGTAATAGGTCCCACAAAACTGACAAACCACATTAAGTAACCAACAATAATGAGTATCTACTTTTACTGCAGTAGTAAACACATTGTCATGCATTTCTTCAACTTAGATATCAGACCCACTTTCTATATGTACATGTTTTTCTTGTGTGTCTACATTTAAGTCATTCTGCAAAATAGAATCATTGGACAATGGTTCACAGAGATGTTTTTGTTTACTTTTACGTTTCTTGGAAGCTCCAACACACTCACTTGCGGCTTTCTTACTCATCTTTCTTTTATTTAAAAGTCTCTGTCGATCTTCTCGCAAGCGTTGTGAAGTTTCCGGTTTCTGAGCATCTCTCCACCTTTGCTTCCTTTCCCTTGCCAATCTTCTTTTGCGTTCAATTTTGTCTTCTCCATTCTCCGCCATTTTAATCTGTAATTGTAAATAGACATGTAATTATTGTTTGTTCTTTGTTTTGTATATATATATTTTCAGTTTTGTACTGTTCCATTAAAGTAGATGAATAAAATAATAAAACATTTTAAAATATTGCACTTTAGACTGAAAGAAATGAAACCATTTTTCAAAGTATTTTATTGACATATATGAAATGGAAATAGCTGCACATACCTATCTTTATATTATTAATCCTTCAAATCCATTCCTTTTTGATTGAATTCACAGCATACCATCAATTTCTTTTTTTTGCAAGTGTTGTAAGCTTCTTATTTTCTTTAAATATTATTATTAATTAGTATTGTCTTTTCAACTTTTTTCAAGTTATGACTAAATATCATACATTAATGACTCAATAAGTACTCTCCATTTTCAAAAAATATCCATTTTCACCAAATATATAATATGTAGCCTTTTTCTATGCATCACTACAAAATTAAATTGTATACCTGTGAGGATGCTGTTGATGTTGTTGAAAGGCTGCAAACGTCACACTGTCTGTTTATTCCATTGCAGATCCAAATAAACTGTGAAATCAAATTGAGAATATTTTTAAACTTTTGCTTCATCGATATCATTAAATGAACATCAACAGACATATATTTGGCTACATTAAAAACCTAAAATCATATTTTTTAATATCTTGCTGTAGTAATATAATTCAAATTCTGTACCTGTCCAAATTATCCTTATGATGTTCAATGTGTGCAAACATCACTATCTCTGGTCATTCAGCTACAATTCACTGCAATTATACAAAGTAGTCAAATTAATGTATAATCTGTTGCTTCATCTGTATCAATCAATGAGGCTTAACATACATATTTTTGCTTAGATTAAAAACATGAAATAAATATATCAATCAATGAGCATGAACACACATATGTAAGCATAGATTATAAACATGCACTCAATATTACTATTAGTCTTTAAATAAGAATCAATTAATCTGTATTAATCTTAAATTAATGTCTGACTAAATATAACGTCAAGACATAAGCATGAGTCTCTTCCCTTTTTTTTTTTGAGTGGTCTCTTAAAATGAGTATGTTACAACTGAATTCTTAAAATGTACATTACTAATGAAATAAGAATCAATTAATGTTCATTAATATTAAACCAATGTGTGACTAAATCTAACATCAACATGTAAGCATGAGTATATAGCCTTTAATTTTTATTTTTGGTTTATTTTATACAAAATAAATAAGAACTGAATTATTTAAATAATGTACATACATTCATAATTAATTAATCAACATGTTCCTTTTTTTATGCACTTTCTTAAACGTTAACCTTTTTTGATATTAATGATTAGTAATGACACATTATGAATGTTATTTACCATTCTTTCCCACAGGTAATCACGATATATAACAAAATAATTATAAAATTAATGTACATTAATAATTAATTAATCAATCTGTTGCTTTTTTATTCACATTCTTAAACGTTAATTAATTTTGATATTAATCATTACTTAATTAATTAATGTACATTATGAATGTTATTAACAATTGTTTCACACAGGTAATCACGATATATCACAAAATAATTTTAAAATTAATGTACATTAATAATTAATGAATCAATGTGTTGCTAATTGATTAATGTACATTATGAATGTTATTAACAATTTTTTCACACAGGTAATCACGATATATCACAAAATAATTCTTAAATTAATGTACATTAATAATTAATGAATCAATGTGTTGCTAATTAATTAATGTACATTATGAATGTTATTAACAATTTTTTCACACAGGTAATCACGATATATAACAAAATAATTATTAAATTAATGTACATTAATAATTAATTAATCAATCTGTTGCTTTTTTATTCACATTCTTAAACGTTAATTAATTTTGATATTAATCATTAATTAATTAATTAATGGACATTATGAATGTTATTAACAATTGTTTCACACACGTAAGCACAATATTATTTTTCTATTAATTACATTTCTTATTTTTTATTTATTAAGTAAGTACCAATTTATTAATTAATAATTATAAATGATATATTTACCTTTTTGTAATGTAATAATGCTGAAGCAGTATACTGAAGAGCTAACAATCTCTTGAGATTTCCCGGCATCAGAAAACGTCCAGTCAGACTGTCATCACCTGAGGAGAAAGTGTCAGTTATGTGTCAAGGGTGCCCTATATATAGGCTTTGTGCGCGAGACAAATGCATTCTTTTAGGCGGAAAAACCGCAGTTGCGCAAGCCAAATGCGTTGTTTCGGTTGGAAATCCTATGTGGCGCGAGACAAAGGCGGGAAATTTGTGTTAATGCGTAAATCTGTAATTGCGTTTCGTAAAATGTACTCGCTACTGTCTTTTTACTCATTGCGCGGTTAATCAGCATCCTCTATCTCGTTGTTTTTTGAACACATACGTCTATGGCTGTGTTTTACGCAGTTCGTAGTAGTATAGCCTCGTTTTCATTTTTTTCTGCGGCCATTTTTTTCTTGCTTAGCCGATTTTTGATCTTTGTAACTCGGCTAAATCGCTGTAAATTAGAGTTCCAACTCACTTCCAGACGTCCTGCCTGGTTCCCCATGCTGTAAGTGACCTTTATTTAATTTTTTAGTGTGTATTTAGTGTTTTTTTTATTGTTTTGGTTCTGCCGCTTATCTCTGCGACGCTCATTGCCAAAGTGCTACAATTTAATGGCTCGCCTCGCTGCGCGAGGAACGCCGGGCGATGAGCGCCTGGAGAAACACCCAGGGAAGGGATAGGGGGAGATGGTGAAAACAGACACATGGCATTCTCAAGTACAAAACTTGCAGGTTAACAAACCCTGCAATGAGCGGCCCGTACAGTGGACAAGAGGAAAGGCTTGGAATGAGCGCCAAAGGCGCTCACTGCGAGCTACGCAATGAGCACCAAAGCTGCTCATTGCGGGGCTTGTGATGAGCACCAAAGAGGAGCAAAAGCCTAACATTGTGTGGCAAACAGCATTACCAGCCTTATAATTTTATTTCCATAATTTTTGACGGGCAAGTAGTTAGTATATACCGTATTGGTCCGAATATAAGCCCCACCTTTTTTCAGATTTTTGAGCTTGCGTGTTAAGGGTGCGGCTTATATTCGCGACCGTCAAAAAATCATTGCCAATTTGCGAACTTTGCTTGTAACGTGTGCGGCTTCTATTCGCGAATGCAAAATTACTGCCGATGTGCGCGATTGCGAGTTAAGCGTGCGCGATTGCGAGTTAAGCGTGCGCAATTGCGAGTTAAGGGTGCCGATTTTCGTGCTTTAGACTGCGGTATTGAATAGCGATTTACGGTTTTAGTGATTCTAACGCCCTGTAAAGCCTGTAACCTGCAAAAAAAGCTACAGTGCTAATTCGAAAGCCTGTTTCTTGCAATGGCTGATCACTTTGAGAGTCTTTTTCTCTACAATTTTATGGGTACGGCTTATATGTGAGTACTATCTTTTTTTAATTTTTTCCCCTTGAACTTTGCGGTGCGGCTTATATGCGGGAGCGGCTTATATTAGGACCAATACGGTATAAATATATATATATATATATATATATATATATATATATTAATAATGAGTATTGCAGTATATTGTGATACCGTTTGTATTGGACAAACTGGTAATTTATATTGACAAGTAGTGATGTCCCGAACAGTTCGCCGGAGAACTATTCGCGGCGATTTTCGCATGTTCGCGTCCGCCGCCACTAAGAGTACCAAGCCTGTTAAAGTAAAGCAAAATAAGAAAATCATCACAAGAAATTATGATAAAGTGTTAGAAAATCCAAGTCCATATTAAGTCCTGTATTTTTAGTGTTGAAGAATGGGATCATCTTTATTTCAAATGCTTTTCTCTCTTGGGTGTTTTCCTCTGAGTATTTTGACTTTTTAGGATTTGGATGGAGTGATCAACGCAGCTAAAAATGGTGTCCAACTGGGGTACAATAACTGTCTTCATTGTGCTTTCTTATTGAATGTCTGTGTAAATTCACCCTTAAGTAAAAGTACATTGTATTACATAAACCACATTGGAGGATGTGCATGTATACAATATTTTGATGCTATAGGTCTTGTTGTTATGTATTGTTGTGTCATCATTACACACGTGTTGACATAACTTAGAGGACATTTTCTATATACTGCAATATTAATTATTAATCTATATATATTCTATATATTACATATATAGTTGTGAGCATGCGGGCTGTCACTAACGCATGTGGGCTCCTTGCCAGCAACTGCGGAATTTACGTAGTTACGAAAGCAAAATACGAGACACGTTACGACCCATTATGACCTCGCAAAAATCGTCCGAAACCCACTCACATGAAAACATGAAAAACACCATAAATACACACAACAAATACATAAAAAGCTTACCTACAGTAAGGGAGGGGGGGCACCCAGGACCTTGAAAACTGAAGTTACACCTCAATTTAACTCCAAATAAAAGAGTTTAGACACTCAAAAAAAGAAAAGTGAGAGAAAAAGTGGCCGTCGAAAAAAATGAAAAAGAGGCTACAGCAGTCTAAAGAGGCAAAACACCACCAAACAAATTTCCTGAAAAAGACGTACGAGATCCGAAAACAAGGACGCAACCCGCGTGATCCCAAAAACATCACAAACACAATAAATACACACAACAAACACATAAAAAGGTTTCCCACAGCAAGGGGGTGCACCCAGGACCTCTGCAAGTGAAGTTACACCTCGATTTAAATCCAAATTTCGGAGTTTAGACAACCGAAAATCACCTAAGCGAGAGAAGAAAATGGCAGCCGAACAAAACGAAAACGAGGCTAAAGGACCCTAAACGTGCGAAACACCACCAAGCAGCTACGGATATTGCGAAAAGTGGGACGACATCCGAAACGAAGGACACTAAATTAGTCACAGCCGCATACCACACATTAGCCGCCATTTTAGAACAATAACTGATACAATCCGGAAGTACACAGCTACCCTAACGGATTTGCCTCGCATACGCACACTACTACAGATGTGTAATCGTAGCTGTTTGGTGGTGTTTTGTGTGTTTAGGGTCCTTTAGCCTCGTTTTCGTTTTGTTCGGCGGACATTTTTTCTCTTGCTTAGGTGATTTTCGGGTGTCTAAACTCCAAAATTTGGAGTTAAATCGAGGTGTAACTTCACTTGCAAAGGTCCTGGGTGCACCCCCTTGCAGTGGGTAACCTTTTTATGTGTTTGTTATGTTTATTTATTGTGTTTGTAATGATTTTGGGGTCGCGCAGGTTGCGTCCTTGTTTTCGGATCTCGTACGTCTTTTTCGGGAAATCCGTAGGTGTTTGGTGGTGTTTTGCGTCTTTAGACTGCTGTAGCCTCGGTTTCGTTTATTTTTCGTTTATTTTTCGGCGGCCATTTTTTCTTTTGTTTAGGTGATTTTTTAGTGTCTCAACTCTTTTATTTGGAGTTAAATTGAGGTGTAACTTCAGTTTTCGATGTCCTGCGTGCCCCCCCTTGCTGTAGGTAAGCTTTTTATGTATTTGTTGTGTGTATTTATTGTGTTTTTCATGTTTTCATGTCCCCGCATACCACACATTAGGCGCCATTTTAGAACAATACACTGCACACATTCATGACGCTTACACAGCAGCTCCACAGCACTGATGATGCAGCAACATGAAAACAGATTGCCAGCTGTTCAACACAATGCTTCCTGCATATATTACTTCACAATAGGTAAAGTATATTCATTTCTTATTTTATTAATTATTCATTCCCATACCCAAAAACAAACACCAACCAAGAGCCTCGCAATGAGCGCCGAAGGCACTCATTTCGAGCCACGTGACAAGCACCCAAACATTACCTGCCTTACAAGTCGCTAGTAGAGTAATAATTACTAGAATACTAGATAACTGGACATTTACAGCTGCTTATCTGTTCAATTATATATATATATATATATATATATATATATATATATATATATATATATATGCCTCTTGCTTGGGCTGCCCTGCCACCACCCACCTCCTCCTCAGGCCTCCATGCCAGGTGAATATGACATACACAAACATGACACCACATGACACTACATGTGTACATGATGACCAACTGACACTGACATGTCTCTATGGAATTAATAAGGGATAGATGGATGTCTCATTAAATCCATGAAGCTGACAAATCACTGTCACAACAACAGTAATCAACCAATAGAGAGTCCATGTATTGGTGTGCCCACTGCAGCGTATGCAGTTACAGCCCGCAGCTGGAATCAAGATAGCGTTAGGAGCCAAGAACAATCAAGAATCAAAGAATAGATCACATCTAGCAAATGATAGCTAATCTGAGTTGCAATTAGAAGAATCATCCAGGTTCAAATCTAGATGTCAGATAGTTAGGAGTGAACACATAACAATGTATTATTCAACATACTAATAACATATATGTTTCTTTTCTATCTTTCAGCTTCAAGGAGGTCTGGGTCCAGTGGCATGGGCGTCGGCTCCATCGGAGCAGGATCTCGGGGAGCAAGCTCCGGCCCAGCAGGAACCATCGCAGGGGGAGGAGAAAAGAAGAGGAGCCAAGGGCCCTTGTTTTGAGGATGAGGATGTCATCTGGCTAGTGGGGTCACCAGCAGAACCAGCGCCACACCGCCCGGATTTGACCCCACTACCCCCCTCCTCCAGAGACTCAGCATCTCGCTAGGGCCTCTTATTGGATGGAACCGTCAGGCTTAACCCCACCTCCTCCTCCTCTTAGCAGTGCGTCCGACCAGCCTCCACCACCACCACCACCACCACTGGACCCACCAACACCACCGCCCTATTGATCCAGTCTTCAGCCAGGCCCCAGCCCCTCCCCACTGGGCCACCACCACCGCCACCTCCTCACCAGGCCACCACAGGGACCTACATCCCCACCACCAAGCCAGGCTGCTCAGGCAAAGATGCTGGGCCTCATGCACCAGCAGATGGAGTATATCTGTGGGATCCAGTCCAGCATCTCCTCCAATCATGCAAAGGTCATAAGCAGCCTGGTCAGGTGCAAGAGTAATTTAATGGCTCGGAGAGTAAGCACCACCAGATGACTGAATAATGCCTGGCCGAGCGGCTCAGGATGGTGGCAGACCAGAGCGCATTCAAGTAAGTGCAAAGCGCATTCAAGTAAGTGCAGATGCCATACAGTGCTTTGGTAGCCAGCCCCGCCTCTGCTGCCCCAGAGGCATCTCCCATCCACCCGCAGCCTGGCTGCTCCTCTCCTCCCCCATGCCTCTTCCACTGCGGGTGCAGCTGCCTCCTGAGTGGATGCCTCCCACTGCCCCCCCCCCCACCAGGGAGATGGCAGCCAGCCACAGGGGATTGGGGCCCTCTGGCTAGGCGGAGGAGGACGTAGGGGCTGTGCATATGATTGTGTCTTCTCAACAGAACTCCTCAGTGACAATCTGTTGATCCAAATGTTAACCTAATCTTGCATGTCTTGCATCTTAGCCTATGTGATGGTGATATTTTGTACGCAGATGGCTACCTCCCATCACATGGTCCATGATACTATTCTCTGTATACACATAGGGTTCTGTTTAACATTTCACCATTCTTCACCTCCATTGCATATTCACTAGGGATATTATTTATTTCATATCTGCTTGATTTGAGGATTTTACCTCTTTTCTTAAGTTTAATTCTGACCTTTGCAGTAACAAACTCCCAGTCTGAGCCATAGTGAGCTCCACTTCTTCTTTTCAACGGTAAATAGTTCCACCATATTTTTCTACAAAGTATATACACAAACTGATTTCTCTATTGTCCATTTGGTGATGTCCATGTGTAGAGTCATCTCTGAGGCTGTTGCAAAGGTTGTTTACTATGAATAGAGAATTATCTTGACATAATTCAACCAATCTGTAACATACTACATTTTGGACTCCAAGGACAAAGTTGCTGATTACTCTGGATATCTTGTGGGTCCCCTACTTGAGCATTTAAATCTCCCGTGATGAGAATAATATATTTTCTTCTATGATGTGTTAAATATCCTTGTAGAATTAGACAACTTCAGTCTTTTCAGCATCCATGGTTGAAGCATAGACTTGAATACCTGTGATGTTAAATGGATTGCCTTCCTTGAATTTGGATTGAAATCATTCTGTCATTTATTGGGTTGTAACCAAGCATTGATTTGATTAAGAGGGCTGCTCCATTTCCTTGTGAGCACAGTAGAAGATCTGGTGGTTGTCTGATAATAAATGTCCCAATCCAGTCCATCGTTTACGAATTCCCTGGATATTAACATCTGACCAAGTCCAGTTCATAATTATAATGTTTCAGTTTCCTATGCAAAATTGGTCTTTGTAGTAGCAGATTTTCCTTTCCCCTAAAGACATATCTGCAGCATGGTGTCCATAGAAATGTAGCCCACCCACTTCATTAGATGTTATGCTACCAGTACTCCCACTCTGCTCTTCCTCAGTAATTTGGTAGACACCTTTCTTCTCCAGTGATTTGTCTGACTTCTCTGCTATGACCTGCTCATCTTGGGTGACACTGCATAGTATCGCTCACAGCTTCACTTAAGTACACAGGCTCTTTTACCATGACAAGTTAGTGTTCCAATAGGGACATAGTTGATGATACACAATCAAAAAAATAATAATCAGATTTTCCTGTGCTGTATTTAGGAAGATGGGATAATAACAGAGTGGCAGTGTTTATGTGTGGACATATGTGCATATACCGAAAAGATATTAATGATACTTTTAGACTCCTCAAAGTTTCAGGGACATGCCAACATCAGATCTTGGTCAGCTAAGGTCAGATAGAAGTCAGTGGGAGATACAATGTTCAGTGAGTTGACGAGTCTTTGTTGGAGGGCTTTGTGAGGGGAGGGGACAGATAATGGGAGGGCTTTGTGATGGGAGGGGACATATAATGTATGCTGCAGTGGGATGTGTTATATATCAATCATTATGTGAAATAAAATAAATATTAAATAATTTAGTGACATTGTTTTTAGTAAGCCACGGGACTTGTTTTTTTTTTCATTTTTATTTGCAAAGTGGCAGGGTTCATGGACACCATTATTCCTTGCTCCTCTGATCCGATTTACTGTCATGAAGTGCTTGTGGGAAAAAAAGGCATTGGGGTGACATACACTGCATCTCTGTTTGGAATGTTCCATTCAGCTCATAATGCAGGGGTGCTATTTTGGTATTTCCCTACTCAACCCTTCAAAACATTTTAGGATATATCAGCCTAAAGGTCATCCTACCTGTTGATTAATCCTGTCCCCTCTTTTGAGCAGGCCTGCACATAGTATGTGGAAAATTGTGGTACACTGGGGCATCAGAGTTGGTATTGTTACCAATTGGGACAGCCAAAATGAGTAATCTTAAAATAGGTAAAAACTGAAATAGTATCAACAAACTTTTGTTTAAAATAAACCTGGACTCCAACCTCTTAATTAAATATTCAGAAATTCAAACTATTGGCAGTACTTTCCAAATCCGTTTTCCCCTATTCTAGCTATTTAAAAGCAAAGTGATTGAACCAAAATAAAACTTAAAAGACAATTAAACATGAGCAATATTTGCTAAGTGCATTAAACAACAAAAACAGCTTTAACTTTTACCTTTCAAGATCCAAAAGATAGCTGATAATATATTAACCATATCTGTCCAAAATGCATAAGATTGTTTGGAATTTTCATGAATATTCTACAACATCAGAAAAACTTTTAGAATTTTTAAAAATAATACATGTATCCAAGTAACTCCTCAAATAGTGCTCTGTCATGCCTCATTGTGGAGCTACTTATAATAGCCGGTTCAGTAAGGACCAAAAATCACAAGCAGTCAAATGACAACAGACTCTTATTGCTGTAATGAAAAATGTTAGTTTAGTTGTTTGAGTTCATTGGACATTTTAACCCCAAAGGAAAATGTGTGAAATTTATTATTACAGTGAAAGACTGGTTATAATTTATGGTCCCTTCAGAGTACCTTTAGAAAGAAATATTTTGTATGATTTGCTGCTTTCAGACTCCTCAGAGACATATTCTCATTTTTATTACAATTCTTGTAAGTGCAAAACCAAAATAAACATTAATTTATATTTTAAGCAGTAAATATTCCTTTACAAAGCCATACAGTTCCATTGTTTCTGAACCCTTAGGCTGTCCTTGCAGCTACAGTTCCCTTTTTGATATAGTAATATACCACACTTTTATAAAACTAAAATGCTGGAAGCAGTATTTAATTAGATTCATGTTACCAGAAATATACACTAATAGATCTCATAAGACATTTTTTTTTTACACAGGTGTGTTTTAAGTTTGACAGCCGACTGTACAACTAGTCTTGAGACATATTTTATAAATTTACAATATAAAAACACCCCATGTATTTTAATTTCCTGTTTCCTAATTGGAATCCAACTGATCCATCTGCAGAATATTGATTATTATTTCCCTTTACAATGGTATCATCCTTATGTTTTACAAATTGCAAAATCCTTATAGATGCAGTTAAACTTAACACAAATTATTATATTTAATATTTGTACATCAATCAGAATCAAACCATTCCTTGACATTGTATTGGAAAAATAAAGTAATTTATCTTCCCAAGTATAGGACCATTGTAATGCACTAATATCATAGCTATATGTTTTAATTAGGCATGTGATCTTTCATTTAATTCATATGCAGTGATATTCTATATTACACTTACATTCTAAACTGCTGGTATCACACTATGAGGTTAGAGGGCAGAGGAAGCTTTATTTAGCAGGCAATGCTACAATTTTAGGGCAATTACACCAACACAAGTTTTTACTATTGACAACAAAAGTTTCCTGAATCTTTGGCATTTTAAGTAATCAGGGTTGTTCTTTAAATCCTTTATCAACCAAACTTGCTCCATCCACCCTTATGAGTGCCGAGACAAAAACTTGACTGGAGGCTGACACTCTAATCTTTGAAATTCAATTTAATATTGAATAATATTATTATTAATCATCAAATATTGATTGTTTGTCAAACAAAAATGGGAAATAAAACAATTGTTTCTACTTATTCTTAAACAGCTTGAAAGAGTGTTTCTGTTATCAATTTATGTAATATATATATATATATATATATATATATATATACTAGCGACTTGCCTGTCAAAAAATGATGGTTACTAAAATTTTAAAGCTGGGAATGCTGTTTGCCACACAATGTGAGTCTGACACTCTTAACCTTTTCGTTATCTACAAAGAAGTAAAACAATTATATTTTTTTTTAATTTATATATTTTTTACATTCAACTTGTATTTCAACAACTGTTAAACCATATTAACCTTTTTAAGTGTCATGTATGCAGTAATAATATAACAATGAATGAAATTTGTATGAGTACGTATTGTGAACCATTACATAAAGCTTTGCAACATGCAACTTATATTGGAAACAGTGGTCAACCAATTATGTTTAACAATACTAACATTTTTTTATTCTGAGCTATGCATGAGTAACATAACAATAGGACAACTTTGTATGAATGAGTATTTCAAACCATTACAGAATGCTTCTTAACATGTAGTTGAACCACTGGTAAAGCACATAGGTATTGAATCCAGAGGAAGGCAAACAGTAAAAAACCCCATTGAAACTTAGCCAAATGTATCAAAGGGGAAAAAAAATAATTCCTTTCTGACCCCAGTAACTGGCGGTCAGATTACTCCCTGGATGAATCCTCTCAATTTAATTATACATTTACATTTTGAAGAAATGATTATGCTCCTACTGACATAAACCCTTTATAACATCTAATAAAGCAACTTTTCAAACCTTGTAAAATACAATGTTAACAATGCAAACATTAACATAATGTATTAACATTTAAACTTAAATTGTCAAAAAATACAGTGATCTTGAATATTGAATCCAGATAACGGCAAACCAAAAAAAAAAAAAACAGTGAAACTTGGTCAATTGTTTCAAAGTGGGCAAAAAAATGTATTCCTTCATGACCCCATTAACTGGTGATCGGATAACTCCCTGGATCAATACTCTCTATGGCCCTCATTCAATTGCAATTTGGCCAATTGAATAGGGCTCTAAATAAGCACATAACATATTTTTCAAAGAAGTTTTTAGTAAGTAAGCATCTATCCAAAAGCAAGGTTTTTACTAACTAAAAACTTCTTTAAAAAAAATGCTATGTGCTTATTTAGAGCCCTATTCAATTGACCAAATCACAATTGAATGAGGGCCTATGTAATTAAATATTACAATTTTAGAACAAATGATCATCCTCCTACTAACATTAACCCTTAATTTTCAGTCCTTGGAAAACACAATTTTAACATTACAAACATAAACTTAAAGGCCCTCATTCAATTGCAATCTGGCCAATTGAATAGGGCTCTAAATAAGCACATAGCATATTTTTTTAAAGAAGTTTTTAGTTAGTGAAAACCTTGCTTTTGGATAGATGCTTACTAACTAAAAACGTATTTAAAAAAATATGTTATGTGCTTATTTAGAGCCCTATTCAATTGTCAAAATTGCAATTGAATGAGGCCCAAAGTATTTAAGAAAATGCAAGGTAACTGTTTTGTGGGGCCAATCCTGGCAAAAGTGACTTCCAAGACATTCCAATATTTTTTTGTCTTGTATGTCAAAGTGGTTCCCTAAAAAAGAGCCCAGCAGACTTGTAATTTTGTCTATGGGATATAACCACTGTTTATTGTTGTTGTTTTTTTTTTGTTTGTTCACTTTTTGTTGTTATTCTTGTAGTTCTTGAAAATGTTTGCTATGTGAAATAATGGTCCTGTACAAGGAGACCACCAGACATCAAAGTTCATCCACAGGGTATAACCGCTGTTCTCTATGTGTTTTTGCCATTTTATAGTGAAATAGTGGTCCTCAAAAGAGCCTGAGTAACATAAAATTGCGTCCTCAAAATAAAACCACTGTTCTCTATACTGTAGTTGTTGTGGTATTTATTGTGGATTTGTCCTTGATATAAGAGCACTGTTCCTTTTTTAATTGGGTTATTTGTAGATCAGTTGTATTGTTATTCTTTTTTCTAATTTAATTTACAGTACTTCATAGTAGACAATGTTTTCTTGTTAAAAATCGGTCATACTCTAATAAATCACCCTTACTTTGTTTTTTTTTCAATATATGCAACATTCAGTTGGCCATGGGCAAATACTGATTCTTCTAAAAAGTTTGTCCTTGTGATTTATTAATGGTCATGGCAAATGCCATGATGATGGGAAATTGTCTTCTCTGAAGTACAAAAGGCAAGCTACACTCACTTGGTGCCAAATATATTCTTGGTATGAAAACTCTTTCACCTGTATGGGTATCATTGAGAATTTTTGCATTTATGAAATGGACTTTTAGTTCTTGAACAATTAATCTGGTCCCATTACATAGTCCTTTTTTTGGGTTCATATTTCACAGTAACATGACAATTGCACCTTTTTTGGCTGCAAAATATGTGGTGGCATTCCAGATGGAGGTAATCAATTAATAAATTCAGTTGAAAAGTTTGAATGAGTTTCTTTGTCATCACGTACACAATCAGCACTGTGATAATTTTTTTGTGGTGCATCTATTAATTTTAATATTTCATTATTCAGAAGCAATGCATCTTTATTTTTGGATGTTAATATTACTTTGGTTGCCAGCTCTGCATAATCATCGTTAGTTATTGTATTTTGGAATATAGCCGATATAATGTCCTGTTTGCAAATAATTTGCAATGGAATTTCCACTGCATCATCGGGTAAATTATTAATTTGTTCTGTTTTTCCGTCTCCAATTTTGCTGAGCCACTCGTTGAATTCATTTTGTCCTTTTGAGCTCATATTTTGTTCTAATTTGAGGCGAGTAAAGAGTTTCCATAGTCTACTTGACTTTACACATGTTTCTACAATGTCTGTGTGATTTCCATGGACAACAACAGGTAATATTTGCCTAAAATCTCCACCTAACAACATCACCTTTCCACCAAAAGGCAAATCATTATCCATGACCTCACGCAACAAACAGTCAATACATTGTAGCGAATGGCATGACATCATTGTAGCTTCATCAATTATAATTAATTTACTTTTTTTCATTTTTTTTGCTTGTAAAGATGTCATTCGAACATCCGACACTGATGTTTCCAGAATGGTAACTGGCAATTTAAATCCACTATGCATAGTTCGTCCACCTACGAAAGTGCGGCAATTCCAGTTGTTGCAAATGGCAGTGCTATTTGACCTTGTGCGCGAACGAAACTCATCAATAAATTATATAGATACATTTTTCTTGATCCACCTGGTCCATCTAGATAGAAATAACGCTCTTTGAGCAAGTCATCCTCCAGTGCACTTTTTATGGCGTTACATGCTTGCAATTGTAATGTATTTAACGTTGCAATTATTCTTGTGTTATATGGTTTTGAAGCTGTCAAAGTTTATTTCATCTATGAGTCCTGGATCTGGCAGATTAAAAATTGCACAATTTAATCCATGAGAGAGAAAGACCTCTTGAATTTCAATTAATGCTTTTAATTCTGCAATAGGCTCATTATATCGTTGCAAAAAGACTTCAGACATATTTTTTAAAAATTTGTCCCACAAAGCTAAATAATTTGGAGCATTTGAGAAGATGCAAATTAATGCAAATTGTTCTCTCATCTGCCATGGCATTTGACACAGTGCTGCTTCTTCTACACATCTTTCCCATTCTGTATCATCAGCCAGGAAGTTTCTGTGCCGCACAGCTAAATGAAATTTGTCATAAACGGTGTCATTAACAGTTCTCATCTGTTCAAAACTTTGTGCACCAGGAACATTTAAAAAGAGTAAACGTAAGCAGAAACGTTCCAGGTCTCTTGGACGTACAGTGTAAATTCTAGTTATAATTTTATTTCCACAGGTTTTTCTTGTTCGCCATAATCCATTCACAAAAATATAATGATATGGAATGTCAATGTATAACAATTCCCTTGCCTCCAAGTCAGTACAATTTAATTGAAACCACGCAGTTAGTGTAGTTTGTCGATGCTCACTTTATGCCAAAGCATTTCTTTAATGTCCAACATTAAAATAAACTAAGTGTCTTTGTGGCAAATGTACAGCTAAATGATATACTGCATGTGAGTGATCATGCTTTTCAAATTTGAGACGCCACATTGCTTGTGGGGACACTTACATTGAGAGCATCTACATGAGATGCAAGTTAATCATGTAATAACTCGGTTTGTTCTGGATTTTCTGCACTTTTGACCACTACAGTAGCTGTGTCATAGCCTTTGTAAATATATTTGTAGACATATTTAATAGATTTTATAGAAGTGCAAGCTTCCACATGTGTGTATTATACTTCATGAGTAAATGTAGATTGTATGGCACTACATATCTGTTATCAACTTTCTCCCACGAATAATGGCATTTTGATCTTCTTTTCTTCTATATAATGGGCTATTATATATCACGATTAGCATAAGTTGGTCCAAGAATCATGCGATGAGTTACAATCTCATATAGTCTACCATCTGGTAGTTCAGCAATAATCCCTGAATCCACTTTATCACCAGTATCCAATTTATATTTCTCTTGAAGGATTATAAGCATATGTGCATGTGGAAGGCCTTTTTTTAAATTCTATGGTATAAACATAAGCCAGACATTTGCCAAATAACTGAGTTAAGGCTATGTCATGTATTAATTAAGTTAATTTGATTTTGAATACTCTTTCCACTAAATCTGGTCTATCGGAAGGAATTTGTCCAATTAGCAGATTCTGTATAATCTCTGGCCATTGTGGATTACATGTAAATGTAATAAATAAATATGGTTTTCCAAATTTAGTTATAGTAGCCATAGCATCATTGTATTTTTCTTGCATATTGCAAGGAAGTCCTTGGAAAGAAGAGGGTAAATATATGGCTTAGCCAGCTTCAAGCTATCTGTTTATAGCTACCTCAGCAACATACAGTAATCCATCAGTGGTAAATTTGTCCTTGTACTTTGAAACAGTAAGGGCCATGTCCTGGCATATTAGCAGTTAATGTTGCACCCATAGATGCAAAGGATATGGCACTATTATACGATCGTATGTTTGTTTTGAAATTTGGGTAATTAGGGAAAGTAGGCTCAGTCATAATACTTTTTAAATATGTTGGGAAGTGTTGTCTTTATGGATGTCTCACCTTGCCTTTTTGACAGTAACTAACGAACTGGCTATCTCTGGGTCTTTCCGTTGGAAATTATAAGCCCCACAAAACTAACAGACAATATTCATGATACCACAATTATGAACCTCTACTGTTAAAGATTCAAGTAAAGGACAATTCTGAGAACATATATCAATAAGACTCTCAAAATCCTCATTAGAATTCTTATCAGATTGTTCAGCAACATTTTTTAAATGCTTTTGTTTTTTAGTGGCCTTCTTGGGCTTGGATGTTAGTTTGTCAGCCGCTAGTCTTTTGCTTGCAAGTCTCTCCCGTTCTTTTTGTCTTTGAATTTTCTTTTGCTCCAGTGTCTGTTGATCTGCCCATGTTTTTTGACATTCTCTAGTTTGACGTCTTTTCTTTTCCTCTTTGTTTTCAGTATCTGTCATATTAATCTGTAAATAAAAGTAGTACATTAGTACTTTTGCTCCTTTTTTTTTTTTAATGAACTTTTTGTTATTTTGTATTTGTTATTTTTTTTCTCCTATGCTGTTTTGTGTGCCCCACTGTTTGCATTATGGGGTTGGCTTTATGAGGGTGGACTTAGTAAGGTTGCAGTCTATTTCCTGAAAGGCGCACAGCAAACATGATAGGTCCTTCTATTTTGTATATGTTAACAGCATTTCTTGTGTTATCCTGTTTTGTGTGTGGCAGTGTTGTCATTATGGGTTTAGGCTTAGAGTGTTAGTTAGGTTGCAGTACATTTTTACAAAGGCAGACACAAAGCAGGATACATCCTTCCATTTTCTATGTGTAAACAGCAGTACTTCATTTTTTTATTTTTCATTTTTTTTATTAGGTTAGGCTGAGAGTTGTGCATACAAAACCAGATTGGTTCTTCCATTTATTATGTGTTAAGATTTTTTTTTGTAGTATTCTGTTTTGTGTGCGCCTCTGTTGGCATTAGAGGTTTCGTTTATGGGTTTAGGCTTAGAAGTTGGCGCACATAAAACAGGATATCTTCTTCCATTTTATAGGTGTTAACAACATTAGTTGTAGTATCCTGTTTTGTGTGCGCCACTGTTGGCATTAGATGTATAGGTTATGGGGTTAGGCTTATCGGTTGGGTCACACAGCAGAGGCTAGATACTTCCATTCTATATGTGTTACAACATTTGTTGTAGTTTCCTGTTTTGTGTGCGCCACTGTTGGCATTAGATGTTTAGGTTATGGGATTAGGCTTAGAGGTTGAGGTACATAAAAGAGGCTAAGTCTTTCAATTTTATATGTATTAACAACATTTGTTGTAGTATCGACTTTTGTGTGCATCACTGTTGGCATTAGGGGTGTAGGTTATGGGGTTAGGCTTAGACTGTTAGTTAAGTTACACTGCATTTTGACATTGGCGCACACCAAATAGGATAGATCATGTTTTTTGGTATTTGTTATACTGTACCTGTTGTCTTGAATTTGTTGTTTATAAATGAGGGTCCCCTGCTGCCAATCTTCCTGCAACACTCTTCAGGCAGTGTCTGTTGAAAATGACAGACAAAGATCCAAATGTTGAAATGAGTTTTCCTTTTTTTTTTTTTTTACCATAGTATTTTTGTTAAGCCATAGTATTTTTGTTAAGCCCATAGTATTTTTGTTAAGCAATTTTTTTTTTTAACATTACCTGTTGGGTTTAATTTGTTGTCTGTAAGTTTCCACAGAATTTACAGTCTGTGTTCAACCGTGCAGTGCTGCAAATTAGTCAGCGACACTGTTCAGGCAGAGTCTGTTGAAAATGAGAAAAATATGGAAATATTGAAATCCACTGCATAAATTATGTTTTAAAATATGTGTTAATAAAAGCTATTTTCTGCTTTAATTGTCTCCTTTTTTATTATTTTAAAATCTACACCATTTTACCCCACCTAAAAATGTATCTGTCTTTTAAATCTTACTCTACATGAATAATGTCTTATAATTGCGTCTCTACATTAATATTGTTGTTTTTGACAATATTTGAAACCCCTTTTGTTTTATTATTAATTAATTAATTAAGTATAGCTTACCTATTTGCTGTAATTTGCATATTTTAAACTTCTAAATTGATAATCACCTTTCTTAAGAAGAAACGCCACCAGTGAAATTTAAAGTCACGCTGTTTATCACCTGAGAAGAAATGGAGAAAATTCTAGAAAGTTTGCAGTATTTATAGAGTGTGAGCTGAAGTAGAACTGTTATAACACAATGCGCATGTGCTATTTGAGTTCCAGATGTCAATTTGCGTTCCAGCTGCCATTTTGTGCCAGGTACTTACTTGTTCCATAGAAAATGGCTTCGATTTTGTATGTGCTACGTGCCACAGGATCTTTGGTACATGCCGCATGAAGAGTTTGGGTAAGTGTTCTGAGTATGTTGTTGATTTTGACGTGCTTGGCCTCGTTTTTGTTTTTTTCGTCCACCATTTTTTTTCTCGCGTAGCTGATTTTTACGTTCCGAAACTCGTGAAATTCGACTTAAATTAGCATGCAACCTTACTCCCAGATGTCCTGTCTGTCCCCCTGTGCTGTGTGTCATGTTTTTTTACTGTTTGCTTTTTTGTGTGTGATTTTCGTGTTTTTCAATGTGTGCGCTTCGCCGTAAACTTCGTATTTTTTCGACTTCGTAATTTTTTAAACATTTTTTTCCCGGTGAAGAGGCACATTGTTGAAAAAGTTTCTTGCAACAGGTGATGCAAAAACATAAAGCAAGTAGAAATGCCAATCCAATGAAAAGGCAGAGGAGTGTCTTTTGACCAAGTTCACCCATTCAGGAGAAAGGTTCAGAAGAGGTGGAAGAAAGCACCAGAATGCTCTGTTGAATTTCAGTCATTTGATCCAGGACAGTTATCAATATAGGTGCAACATTATCTTCCAATAAGAGTATAAACATCCCTCTTGGCTGCAGGATGTAATCGAGAGTCAACATGTTTTGTGAGGCATCAAGAAGATTAGCAATTTTATTAATAATGTCTTATGCATGATATGCCTTAATTTGCAAATATAATACCCACATAAGAATCAGTACGCCAAGTAGTAATTTATCCTGTTATATGTAGATCTTAGTACTGTACATAGCAGGGTCAACACCCAAATAACAGGTACCAACACATTTAGGAGGTAGCCAACAGTGAGCCCTTTTGCCACAGATATAATAGATTTCACTTTATATAGTTTGGGTGTGAGTGAACAGGGAGCTTTTTTAATTTGCAGGTGTACTCTTGTTTATGTTCTTATTATTCTTATTAGGTTAGGAAATAGTCTACAATTTGACCGGAAAATACAGTGAAGTAACTAGGGGAAGTACTATTCGTTGTAGTTATAGATGGAAATTTGGTTATAAACATTTCTGTTTAAAAGAAGAGACATAGGTGGCAATAGCAACCCCTTCATACAAGGATAGGGTGTGTTAGGATCAGTGAGCTTCTCTCAAGGAATAGTGGTATAGAGTATACCAGTAGTACTGAGACCAGCAAATATGAGAGCAAATCCAATGTTTAGTTAAATTAAGAGAGTGAGCATACATAATTATTAAATGCTAGAAGTTATTATCATGCCAAATAAATATAGTGGTATTAAGCTGCAGAGGTATAACTTCTTTAGTCTCTAGAAAGTGTGTTGTGAAATTTTGGTGGAGTGGTTGTATATCTCCATAGATGGCAAACCCTGTAAGTATAATACCAATTGCTAACCAATTGCAAACCAATACCAACAGTCACCAGAAAACAAATACATTGTAATAGTGTACATCCTTCAAGAATTTCAGGCATTGGAGGTTTAAACTGTGATCTGTGAGGGCTTTGTCTCTTCATTCAATTGGCAAAGAGTGCAGTGGGAATTATCGATTCAATTATGTTTTTCTGCTACTGGAACTGTAGTAGCTGTAGCAAGATATACCTGGACAGGCACTTCTCTTTTTAGGGAATTCCCCTTTGACTTGAAAACGTAATGTAGAAAAAATCACCTGGAGAGGATAGCATAGTCTTTGCCTCAATTCCATGGACTTGTTAAAATACAGTTCTTATAGAAAAGTTTAAGCATTTTAAATAGCTTTGCAGTTCAATCAAGATATCAACAGGTGGAATTGTACATGGAGAGTTCTGGAGGCCTATGGAGGACATCTCATGAGGGGTAAAATTAGAAATATAATTAAAAGAGTTTCTAATACTCATAAGTGCTAGAGTTAAACAATTTACCAGGTTTACACAATTTTTCAAGTTTTGTCTTAAAAGTACCATTAGCTCTTTCAACCATACCATGAGCCTCTTTCAATTCAAAGGCAGCATCTCGTGGTATATACGCCGTGTGTTTGCGGGCCTGCTGCAGGCTCTCAGTCTACTAGAAATCCTGTGCCTCAAGCAAGTAAACTCCTCCCGCGGCAGCAAACTGTTAATGGGCTGGACTACATGCGGTCCTCATTTAGAGAGACATTATAAAGTTGCGTTTCTCCTGCCCATGCGTTGACTTTGTTGTAGTTTCTGACAAAGTAGAATGCAGGTCCCGGAGTTTATGGTTTGAGCAGAGTGAGTGAGAGTAGGAGAGTTTTCAGAGCAGTATATTGGGGTTTTGTTATTTTATATTCATGTATGCACGATTTTACACTTAATATTTGATTACACATATTTACATATTTACAGATTACACATACCATTACACATAAATTAAATTACACACATAGATACACTCCATACACATAGAGCAGAGGAGTGGAGAGTGTCGGAGGAGTGGAGGAGGTGGAGAGAGGCGGATAGTGGAGTGGAGGAGGTGTGTGATGACAGGGTGCCCTGTGAAATAGGCACATCCAGTCCAGGGATTGAGGGGGAAAGGCCTGATCCCATGGAGGTTGGTAGTTGGGGGGAGGGACAGGTCTCAGGGACAGAGAATTATCCTGAGAACTAGCTAATGGTTAGTAATGCTTGCAGATGGAAATCAGGTTAGTTGGTATATTGTTACAGTTACAGTATTTAGCACTGTACATGCAGGATTTTTTTTTATCCTCCTACTCCTTTCTTATTCTTGATCATTTTCTTTCAGATGTTTTTTTTGGGAACACACAGTATTTGTGAAACTGGATTGGATTACATAGTCCATAGGTTTAAGCATCAGTTTCATTGAGCAGATATAGACAAGTTGTAAGTACTATGGTTTCTTCAATTAAATGGAGTGATTTCTGATGATCGTATTTTTCATCAGATTCCGGTTGCCTGGTAGGTGCTATCCATCATGATTATTCTACTGCAGTTTGCAAACTTTAATAGGGCTCTGTATAAGGACATAGCATATTATTTTTACATACATTTTTAGTTAATGAACATCTATCCAAAACTAAGGTTTTCACCAAATAGAAACTTACAAAAAAATATGCTATCTGCTTTTATAGTGCCCTATTGCATTGCACAACTTGCAAATGAATGAGGCCCTTAGTATTTAATTATTCATTCATAATAACCCCCCTAAAAAATGATACAGACATATATGCTTACCTAATTAACTTTGAAAGAATGTAAATTACACCTCATAAGTCAATTGATTTCATCATTAATAAAATAACAAAATTGCACATTATTTTAAGCCCGATCTATACTTTGCTCATAGGTCTTTCTGTTTGCCCTTCTTTAGGAAAACATAATTACCTATTTAGGTTTACCATTGATGTCAGTTATTGATTAATTCATTAGCGTATATACATGTATTAATGACTTAATAATTATTACAAAAAAAAATAGTTATCAATATATGTGCAGTGCTTTCCTTTTTAATGTTTGCTAATAAAAAACTTAATGGATTAATTTTTTTCATGGAAAAATTCAAAATGCTTTGCAAATCATTACATTCTTTCATTAATGCTACTTAGGTTTGGATTGAGAGCAGCTTCAAACAATATGTACAATACAAAAAAACATTACATCTTACGCCTGTATTTACAATTACAGATTACAATGGTGGACAATGGAGAAGACAAGATCGAACGCAAAAGAAGAGCAGCAAGAGAAAGGAAACAAAGGTGGAGAGATGCACAGTCCCCCAAGACTTCCCAACGCTTAAGAGAAGAAGAATGACAGAGACTTTTAAATACAAAAAAAAATGAGTAAGAAAGCACAAATTGAGTGTGCTGGAGCTTCACAGAAAAGAAAAATTAAGAAAGACGGAAGGTAAATGTAAATTCTTTGTTGAATAACAGGAAGGGAGGAGAACTCGTCACATTCTTTTAATTCAGAACTAGACAATTGGAGATAGTATTTGTTTTTATAAAAAAAAATTAACTCTCCGGGGATTGACTTTGAGACTATACTTGTAAACTTTGTGGAGGTAAAGGAAAGGATAATAACTTAATTAGAATAACGGTTATAAATCCTATACCATTCCCAGTACCCAAACCCTAGGAGAGATTCAAATGTTATTCTCACTTCTTATGGGATGTTTAATTGAACTGTTTTGTGATAAAAAGAAAAGTTATTTATTATTGTATGGACATGTTTACATATGTTACATTCTTGACGTATTCTGTACATTTCTGATATTCTTTGAAAATAAAAAATAAGAATAAAAAAAAAAAAAAAAAAAAAAGAAAAGAAAAATTAAAGAAAAACATGTCTGTGAAACATTGCCTAATGATCCAATATTGCCTATTGATACTAATGTTCATACACATGACACCAATGTAGATATATAAAGTTGTAGTGATATCTATGTTGAGGAAGCTCAGGATACTGCTTTCATTACAGCACTAACAGTAGACTCTCATTATTGTAGATTACTCAATATTGTTTGTCAATTTTGTGGGGCCTATCATTTTCTCAAGGAAAGACCAACTGACAGAGACTTCATTAGTTGCTGTCAGAAAGGAAAGGTAAGACTTCCACTAAGACACACATTTCCAGATTACTTACAAAGTATCATGAGCAATCAAACATTTCCAAATTAAACCAATAAAAAAAAAAAAAACATCAGGTCTTATAACAGTGCAATTTCATTTGCTTCTATGGGTGCTACATTAACAGAAAATGCCCCAGGACATGGTCCTTAAAGTTTTAGAGTTCAAGTACAAATTTACCACCGCACTTCACATTTGCACCCACAAGAAGAAGAGCAAAGGAAATTTGCACAGTTATTTGTCTTAGATACAATGGAAGCTGTTGAACAAAGGATGACGCTTCCGGAAAATAAACAGTGTTTGCGAATAGTCTTTGAACAGCTGAATAAAATTATGGCCAACAACCCATACAGTCAAGCATACAAACAATTAGGAGAGGTTGAAAAAGAACAACAGCAACATGCTCAAAGACATCAATTGACAATGCCAAGAGTAAATATGGTTTTCAAAAGAAACACTGATCAAAGACGGTATAATGTACCAACAGTAAATGAGGTTCCCATGGTCTTTAAAAATGAGGATGGTGAACCACATTTCTCAGCGGGATATTAGAATATATCCACGCAATGAAGACCAACCTCTTATAAACATAAATATATTAAGTTGTAATTTGGATCCAATGACATATCCCATTTTCTTTCCAAATGGTGAACCTGGATGGGAACCAAAATTACAATTGCAAAGTTATCCCAATAGTAAAGTTCATGTTAGATACAATATTTCTATGCTGGAATATAAAGTGGCACAAACTGCTATTCAGGATTATTTCAATCCTATTTTATGTGGGGGCAAACTCACACAACAATGGATTATTGATTCCTATCTACAAGTCGAAGTAAATAATCTAAATTTTATAAAATTTCAACAAAACAAGTTTTGAGTAGAACAATATTGTGGATTGATGGATTATGTCACTGAATTGGCTACCAACAGAGACATTCCAGCTGGAAGAGCAATCATTTTGCCATCCACTTTCCAAGGATCTCCTCGCAATATGCGAGAAAGATATAATGATGCCATGGCTATTCTCACAAAATTTGGAAAAACAGATTTATTCATTATATTCACATGTAATCCACAATGGCCAGAGATCAATGAAAATTTGAATCTTGGACAAGATTCTTTTGATCGACCAGATTTAGTGTTAAGAGTATTCAAAATAAAACTCAATCAATTAATACATGATGTAACTAAACCACAGTTATTTGGAAAATGTGTGGCTTTTGTTTATACCATTGAATTTCAAAAAAGAGGCCTGCCACATGCACACATACTTTTAATCCTGCAGGAAAAAGATAAATTGAATACCGCAGAGAGAGTGGATTTAGTCATTACTGTTGAATTAAACATCCAGAAAAATATTCCAAACTTTATGAAATTGTAACACACAGAATGATTCATGGCCCATGTGGAGATATCAACCCAAATTCACCATGTATGATAAATAAAAAATGTACAAAACAATTTCCAAAACAATTTCAAATGCAAACTTATGCTAATTGTGATGGATACCCTTTGTATAAAAGAAGAAAAGGACAAAAAGCTATTATGCGTAGACAAAAGGTTGATAATAGATATGTCATTCCATACAATCCACATTTGCTGATAAAGTACAATGCACACATAAATGTGGAAGCTTGCACTTCTATTAAATCCATCAAATATGTGTATAAATATATATACAAAGGATATGATGCAGCAACTGTTGTTGTACAAGGTGCACAAAACGAAAAGGAAAATCCAATTTTACATGACAAACGTTCTAATTATTTAAATGCTCGCTATGAAAGTGCTCCTGAAGCAATGTAGCATCTTCTGAAATTTGAGAGGCATGATCAGTCACATGCTATGTGTTGATTAGCTGTACATTTGCCACAAAGTCAGTTTGTTTGCTTTACTGCAGGCAATGAAAGAACTACCTTAGCCCAAAGTGAACATTGAGAAACAACACTTACTGCTTGGTTTCAATTATACTGCCAGGATGCTAAAGCCAGACAATTTTTATACATTGAGATTCCATATCACTATGTATTTGTAAATGGCCAATGGCGACAACGAAAAAGAGATACTCTAACAATTATACCACAAATTTATACCGTTAGTGCACGAGACATTGAACATTTCAGTTTAAGATGACTTTGTTTACATGTTCCTGGTGCACAAAGTTATGAACACTTATGCACAGTGAATGACATAGTTTATGATACTTTCCTATTAGCTGCAAGATATCAAAACTTCATAGCAGATGATACAGAATGGGAGAGGTGTCTGGAAGAAGCAGCATTATGTCAAATGCCAAAGCAAATGAGAGAACAATTTGAATTCATTTGCATCTTTTCCAATGTACCTGATGCATTTGCGTGGGGAACATTTACATTAAATATGTATGAAGACTTCTTGAAACATTACAATGAGCCCATTGCACTCTTAAAAGCCTTAATGGAAATTCAAGAAATATTTCTTGCTCATGGATTAAATTGTGCAAGTTTTAATTTGCCTGATCCAGGACTTATAGTTGACATCAACTTTGATGACACTGAGCTTCAACAACAAAAAAACACAAGAAAAACTGGCAACTTTAAATACTTTACAATTGCAAGCATGTAATGCCATTGCAAATGCTACAGATGATGAGCTACAGCTATCTAGATGGCCCTGGTGGATCAGGATTTTTTTTTTCTGTACAATTGTTTGATGAGTTACATTCGAGCACAGGGTCAAATAGCAATGCCATTTGCAACAACTGGAATTGCCGCACTTTTGTTAGAAGGTGGCAGAACTGTGTATAGTGGATTTAAACTGCCAGGTCCCATTTTAGAAACATCAGTGTCAGACTGAATTCTTTGCAAGCAAAAAAAAGTAAATTAATTATTATAGATGAGGCAACAATGGTGTCATGTCATGCCTTGCAATGTACTGATAGATTATTAAAATAAGTGATGGATAATAATTTGCCATTTGGTGGAAAAGGTGATGTTGTTAGGAGGAGATTTTAGGCAAACATTACCTGTTGTGCCAAATGGAAATAGGACTGACATAATTGCAACATGTATCAAGACAAGTAAGCTGTGGAAAATATTGGCACACCTCAAATTAGAATTAAATATGAGATCTGCAGGCCAAAACAAATTCAATAATTGGCTCATTCAAATTGAAGAAGGAAAACATCCACAAATAAATGATTTACCCAATGATACCATTGAAATTCCATCACAAATGGCTTGCAAGGAATCACTCATATCGGCAATCTTTCTAAACACTCTCAATAACAATGATTACTCATGATTACGACATTGCAAACAAAGTGATATTAACATCCAAAAATATAGATGCCTTGAATCTAAATAATGAAATTTTAAAATTCATCAACGCATCCCAAAATAATTATTACAGTGCAGATTCAGTTCTGCCTGACGATAAAGATGGACACAACTGAGGGACTGAACAACTAAATCTAGAATGTTTCCCTGGTACTTGATATATGTGATGTGGTGGTGTAATTTGGCAACATTTTGTTTTACCAATGGAGATGTGATGTGTGAGATGTGTATCAGATGATCTTTGTATTTTTAGGGTCCATATTAGAGTCTCTGTGAGTGAGAAAGGATTAATATGACAGACATTTTCATGTATTTGTGTTGCAATTTAATCAGGTAGTGTATCTTTAATTGCTTTCAGCATATGCACGACCATTACAACATATGAAAAAAATAAATAAAAAATAAGCTATTTGATAGTTGGGAGTTGTTGTGCAAGTAATTGTAATGCCTTCCATTGCTTTGGCCATATTTTAAAGTCCATTTGGTGTGTTTCTATTGTGCTTTTGCAGTGTTACAAACTAGTCTGGAAAACCTATTTGGAACCCATTACATTTGGGCCGACATTTGCTGTTTGAGGGCTTGCTTGCGTTTGCGGTCTTGACGGATTTTAGCAATTGAATAGCAATTTGCAATTTTAGCGAGCTTAACTCTTGCAGATGTGAAAGATCAAAGGCTTTGTTGAGCTGTAAGTTCCGATTTTAACAACTGTAAGGATTTCAAGCCCGTAACACTTAAGGTGTTTGCGGTTCGCAAAAAAAGCCAATTGAATACCAAAATAACTTACAACCTCAGATACGGACTACTGTAACTTCAAATTGCTCAATTGAATAAGGCTCCATGTGTTTAGGGGTGATAGACTCAATAAATAGCATTTTACACACCTCATGACATAATTTGCAAAATGTGTGTCATTGCCTGCCTGAATGTTTGTACATACTCTAAATTTAGGAAATACTTCCTGGACTGTATCAGCATTTCTGCAAGGAAAGTCCTCAATCGAGCATAAGTATCTACAAATAATGAGTCATGTCAATGTAAATGTAACTAGATAAATCAGGAAAAAAAGAAAGACAATGGCAAGTTCAGATAACATAGCCCCATGCAATGTCCTCCAAACACCAGACAACTAACCACCCACCAAGACCTAGATTGTGGGGTTAATCTTTTCTTATACATGTTTTATTGTTTATAATGGGCATTGAGATGATGGGCGTGATAAATAGTAGGATTACCATGATTGTTATCTTCATTTGGGACATAAGCTCTCCCAATAGCCTAGATAGGCACCAGCCTACAGATGCACCTCTTAAGAGGGCACCTCACTTTCGCATAAAAGAGGGAGATTTATATAAGAAAACATTGCTTTCCCTCTGCTGCTGAACATCCTGTTGGGAGGAGACTCTGCACTGATTTTAATAATCCCTGTAACCACCCTCAACCCCAGTGGGCGTAACATCATAGCAGAGAATTTTAGTGGATGTAGCTGGCTCCTCCCTCAGCCCTCCTGATAGAGCGATATACATGCACAGAAAGGGCAAACGCACTCACAGGGGTTCATCCATTTCACTGTCAATGGACTCCAAAAAGGTAGATCCGGCACTGGACATACGTTTACCAATTATCATTTATCATTTCACAACCACTTCCTGAACTGTAACTATGCACTGATATCATCAGCAACCCAAAGTTTATGCAAGTCATTGTCCTCTCTCTCCAATTACTCTTCCTTATCAAATGTGAGTACATTCTATATCCTAGCAAGAAGACAGAACAAGATGCATTAAGTGTTAGAAGCTAAAGACCGGGCTAGAAATTAATAGAAACAGTGAAAAAATTACAATATAAAAACAGACTCATACACTCTCTACACAAATCCAAACTCACACATAACACAAAGCCAGGTCTCTCTGAGGTTCTATACTCCAAAAAGTAAAAAAACTGTTGGATTGTTTCTGTATATGAGATCCTCTGCTCAAGGAAATAGCCCATCGTGTGCAGATTTCCAGGCACAGTGCAAGGAGTATATGAATTACTCCAACATGAATTTTCATATTTCCAGGTCAATGAACAAGATTTTGGCTTGTACCCGCTTTCTTAGTGGCAGAATCAAAACAAAAACTTTTGTCTGGAGTTTATCTCTCTTTGGTAAATGCCTCAGTAGAAGCGTTTTCTCTTTATATATCAGGGTAGGCTTTTGGAGTAGTTGTTACTTTCTCTGTCTTTTCTTCCTCATTACAGGATATCATGGGGCAGTAGTTTTCAACTAATGGTCATCTTCTGGGCACAGGTAAAAATGTAAATTCTTTAAAAATCCTTGCATCCTAGGATCTCATTCAACTTAAGAACATACATCCTCTCAACACATACCTGTTCTAAGAGAAATCCTCCCTAACTGCAACTTAAACTTCACATGTGTACAACTCTGTGATTAACAAGGGGTAGTAGCTACTTCATAGCAAAATGTGAATCAAGTGAATGATAAAATTTATCTCAAGGTTAGTAAAATAGATGGATATATAAAATTCATAAGGAGCAATCAGTCCTGTTAACTCCTGTTAAGGCAGCAAAGTTGTCATTAGAACAGTTTCCTTCAATCACAAAATGCTATTATTTTGGTAGAAAAGGTTAAAAAAGCTATTAAAAAATCTAAAGCTGGAAAATACCCTGGCCCACATGGGTTTTCCAATCAATATTATAAAACTGAGAAAATAGCAAAATGGAAGAATACGGATAACCCTTATTGTTTTAGAGGGTGTCTAACTACTGGATCTTTTATACATATATGGTGGCTATGCCCAATAGCAGAGAACATATGGGCACAGATCCAAGCCTTAGCCTCTACCCTATTTTCCCAGAAAATACAACTTACAGCAGAGATTTGCCTACTAGGGTGGACATTATTGACCCTTTCAAAGTCACAAAATAAGTTACTACAATTCCTACTCCTCGCAACCAAAAGCCACATAGCAAGGAATCCAAAGTCAAGGACACTAGAATTTGCAGTTATTAATTCCAAAATAAATTATATTGCAATCAACGAATGCATGTCGCACTCTATAGCAGACACAATCCCTTGATTTCTATATATATGGGGTCCATATCATTTATCAATCAATAACTTATAATTGTAAGAGATGTGTGGGGTGGGAGCCGATGACCGGGGGAAGATGACCCTAAGACGGGAAGAAGGAGGTAGGAGAAGGTTAGTGTTCTAATATAAAATTGGCATCTTTTTAACTGATAAATCAATCCATTTATATATATATATATTTGTTAAAATTGAAGGTTAAATACTCCAACTGTGTGTTATACAAAGAAGACCTCAAGTAAAATAGCTTAAGTTCCTAGTTAGATATATTTAAGTAGACAATTAAGATAATGATACTAGAGTAACATTAATAAATGGATGTATAAGATAAAAGCATTGAGGAAAATTTTGGAAAACGGAGTAGACAGATTAGATAAACTAGTATATATCAGGGCTATTAGCTAGTAAAACAAGTCTGTATAGATGCTGTAACACACTGGTATGTAATGTATGTATTTAAAGAACGATGTAACAAACTTACAATGTATTCCTATGTACTATTCTGTCTGTCCTGAATAAAAAAAACAATAAAAAAAAACGTTTCTGTACTATTACATTATGTCTCTAAAGTGATCAAAGCACTATTTAATCTATCCTATCACAGTTAATATATTAGTGAAGAAAATGTATTTTACTGATTATATATATCTATATATATATATATATATATATATATATATATATAGTAAATAAATAGTACATCTGTGTTCACAGTTGAATGTCTAAAACAAGTTTAAAAACCTGCTTCCAGCTCAGAATTCTGAGAAACAGTTATTACACTGCATTCTGGGAAATTGAACTGGGACATGCAAATGTGCCCACAAATGCCTCGCTCTTATATATATACTAGCGAATTGCCCGTCAAAAAATGACGGCAATGAAATCGTAAGTGACTTAATGGTGTTTGGTGTGAAATAATGAAATATATAATACATTAATAAATGAATATAGTTTACCTATTGTGAAGCATTGTGTTGAAGAGCTGCAATCTGTTTTGATGTTGCTGCAGCATTAGTGGTGTGGAGCTGCTGTGTAAGCGTGCTGAATATGTGCAGTGTAATACTGTGCGTGCGCGAGACGAAACCGTTAGTGTAGTGGTGTAGTTCCGCATTGGCGTAAAATGGCGCGTTATCTGTGGTATGCGTCTTCGCGGATTATCCGTAGGTGCGAGTTTCTTGTGGTGTTTTGCGAGTGTGTTGTTTTGCGTGTTGAGAGTGCTGTAGCCTCGTTTTCGTTTTGTTCATTGGCCATTTTTTCTGTCGCTTAGCGATTTTATTAGTGTCTAAAGTGTTTTATTTTTATTTAAATGAAGGTGTAACTTGCTTTTTTGAGGTGCTGGATGGTTCCTCTTGCTGTAGGTAAGCTTTTTATGTGTGTGTTGTGTGTATTTATTGTGTTTTAAATGTTTGTATGTCGGCGTGTTGCGTCCGATTTTTGCGAGGTCGTAATGTGTGCTAACGTGTCTCGTATGGTGTTTGCGTGTGTAGCCTTGTTTTCGTTTTGTGTAAACTCTTTTTTTTGGAGTGAAATGAAGGTGTAAGTTGTTTTTTTGAGGTCCTGGATGCTCCCTGTTGCTGTAGGTATTTTTTTTATGTATGTGCTGTGTGTATGTATTTTGTTTTGAATTCTGTAATGTTCACGTGTTGCCTCCGAGTGTTGCGAGGTCGTAATGTGTGTTAACGTGTGTCGTATGTTGTTTGCGTTGCTAGTTGCTAGTTTGCGTTGCTTCGGCTCTCCATGCCAGCAACTGAGGCCCTCGCCCACTGCCCTCGCTTCGCGAGGCCCGCGACTCGCGCCCTCGCTACGCGAGCCCGCGGCCCTCGCTACGCGAGCCCGCGGCCCTTGCTATGCGAGGCCCGCGGCTCACTGCTCGAGCCACGCCCCTCGCTTCGCGAGGCCTGTGGCTCGCTGTGCGAGCCCGCAAGCGTTAGCAACAACTCGCCTGCTCACAACTATATATGTGATATATATATATATATATATATATATATATATATAAAACCAAATACTTCACTTGCTCACTCCTGCTATCCCTTGTCCTAATTTTTTTATTTTTTTTTATTGTCCGTTAAGTTTAGTAACATATGGATAACTGCATTGTGAGCATAACAACTGTGGGTAAATATAAAATAAAACATAACCTTGGGCCAGAAAAAATAAAAAAATAAAAGAATTTGTTGCTATCCCTATTCTTATTATTTCTGTTTTTTTTTTTTTTGTAAATTGGAAACATATTCCAGAGCACTGTACAGGGTGTTACATACAAAGAAAAACTAAATACAATATTAAACACATTACAGAAAGTAAAATGCCCTGTTTTTAAGTTTAAAATCTTACATACATGGCCCTATTTAACTGAACAAGCCTGCAGCTACCTGTGCAAGTGGGCATTTTGTAATGGTAATGTTATAAGTTAGTGTTGTAAAATGGTGGCGACTCTCTATGCGTTAGGCGGATGTGGAGCATATTCTGTTGTCCCTAATAGTGTATTTTATACTTCGTACGTGCCTGTGTAAAAGTCTTATGTGCTTGGTGTTCTACGTGTTTAGTGGTCGTGTAGCCTCGTTTTCGCCTTTTCGGCCGACATTTTTTTCCTCGCTAAGGCGATTTGTGTGTGTGAAAACTTGGTAAATTGTGGTTAAATTGTCATGCAACTTGACTCCCAGATGTCATGCCTGTCCCCCCCCCCCCATGCTGAGAGTGGTGTTTTTTTGTATTTTTGCTCATTTTGGTTTTTTTATTGTTGTTTTTGTATGTGTGCGGGTCTGTTAACGTTGTATGTTTTGACCTCGTATTTCTTTTTTTTCTGAATGCTGGGGGTCAGATTTTTTTTTGCTAAGTGCCGCTTTCCTTTTTGCAAGTGTTACGGTACGTAATTGTTGCACTCTTTTTTTTTCAAGCGGCTAGGGTTCTCGCATTGTGAATGGTGTAATTGAGATTTAGTTCCGCGGGTCTTAGGGAGGAGCTCCTATGGTGCTCATCTCCACCAGCACAGTGAGTGCTTTTGGCGCTCCCTTCCTAAGTCGTGTGGGATCGTAGGGATGAGTGACTACGGCTCTCATCTCCACCAGCTCAGTGAGCACCTTCGGCGTTCCGTACCTAAGTCGTATGGGGTTGTAGGGATGAGCACCTTTGGCGCTCATTTCCACCAGCGCAAGGAGCATTAGCAGTGGCCTTGCTACGTGAGCCAGCAAGCGTTCACAAAAACTGTATTGCTCACAACTATATATGTGATGGAAATTATGTCTTTCATCACTTTCCCCATCTTTTAAAGTGCTGTATTGATTTTTATTTGCATTTACAGTGCTACGATCCCTATCTAGTACTTGTAGAATTTTCTTCTATATTTGCCATTTACGGGTATGAAAACATTTGCGGCCTTGAGGAATTGTAGCAATTGAATAGTGATTTGCGATTGTAACATTTACAGGCTTGAAAGATAAAAGGCTTAGATGGGTTTGAGTTATGATTTTGACAACCGCAAATCGTTTGTGGGTAGCTAAAGGACGTCAATTGAATCGCAAATTAGTTTACGGGCTACATTTTGGGCTTCAGAAACTTACAGTTGCTCAATTGAATAGGGACCATTGTGATTTTTTTTCAAAACACCTTAAAAAATTTAAAATTTGCAAACTTACCATCTAAAGGGGTATTTAAAAAAAAAAAAGGTGATGTACCCTATTTATCGGCATATAACACGCACCTCATTTTAAGAAGGGAATTTCAGGGGAAAAAAATACAAATTCAAATAAAGAACTTTGAAGCAAAATCCTCAACCTCCCTCCTCATCCTCAACCCCCTCCTCAACCCCCCTCCTCATCCTCCCTCCTCAACCCCCTCCTCAAACCCCCCATCCTCAACCCCCTCCTCCACCCCCTCATCCTCCTTCCTCAACCCCCCTCCTCAACCTCAACCCCCCTCCTCAACCTCCCTCCTCATCCTCCCTCCTCACGCCCCCTATCCTCAACCCCCTCCTCAACCTCCCTCCTCAAACCCCCTCCTCAACCCCCCCATCCTCAAATCCCCTCAACCCCCCTCCTCAACCCCCCTATCCTCAACCCCCCTCCTCAACCTCAACCCCCCTCCTCAACCTCAACCCCCCTTCTCAACCTCCCTCCTCATCCTCAACCCCCTCCTCATCCTCAACCCCCTCCTCACCCTCAACCTCCCTTCTCATCCTTAACCCCCTCCTCAACCTCCCCATCCTCAAATTCCCTCAACCCCCCTCCTCAACCCCCCAATCCTCATCCTCCTTCCTCAACCCTCTTATCCTCAACCCCCTCCTCAACCTCAACCCCCCTCCTCAACCCCCCTCCTCAACCTTCCTCCTTATTCTAAACCCCCCTCCGCATTCTAACCCCCCTCCTCATTCTTAACCCCCCTCCTCAACCTAAAACCCCCTCCTCAACCTAAACACCCCTCCTCCTCAACTTAAACCCCCCTTAATACCTCCCCCTCACTTACCTGCTTCTGCTCCGGCCTCCGCTCCGCTCCTTGACTCGGTGACGTCACATGAGCGCCACCGTGCCACGTCATTAGCATATACCGGGTGGTGGTGGTGTGTAAAGGTCTAGAGGCAAAATAAAAAAGCAAAAAAAATGACAGTTGAAAACTAAATCTGCATAATGGATGGTATCAGGCCAGGTGTCTTTGATTGAGTCTCTGAAGAAATGGCTGCTCAGTCCTGGTGGCAAATGCAACATTAAAACTTTAAAAATCTACAAATATTTGGTATAAGAGCAGCTGGATACCAAAATTGGGAAATTAGTATTGTACATCACTTTTTAATCTTTAAGAAGAAGGGGGATGTAATTTTACATATATGGATTGTTATGCACTCCATGCAAACCCTTCTTCCAATATAGCACTTAATTATCTTATTTAAAATTGTATCACATTTTATGATTTTTCATCTTAATATTTCTATAGGAATTGTACCTCTTATTTGGTATAATGTAGTCATGTGTCATAATGCATACATATTACAGGCCAGTGGAGTGTAAAGGTGATCACACATAAGATCCTAAATAGTGTGTAAAATCTCAAAACAGGATCCACATAAAACAAAGGTAAGAATATTGACAGACAATACAGAACATATGATAAGATAATTGTGAGCTCACAAAATAATGTATTAGCAAGGCTTTACGATTTTAAATCTTTAGGTTCCTCATTTTTCTCTAAAAGGAACTTGGTAAGAGAAGTGAGATTTTTAGGTCAGGATAATAATCTCTGGGCCCTATTAAATTCCAAGCCCGCAGTGGCTGTCGTAATTTGCTGGAGTTACAGAGCGATTAAATTAGAAAAGCTAGCAGGGACATGGACAGAATCCAATTCTGTAAACCACGCTTCGGTGTGTTTATATTTGCTTTTACAGTGCCATGGACAGGAGTTTAACCCCCTTGCACTCTCTAGTACCCTTTAGATTTTTGGCTACATTTGCAATTTACGGGTGTGAAAACAGTTGCAAGCTTGAGGACTTTACAGGATTGAAAGATCAAAGGCTTAGCTGGGTCAGAGTTAACATTTTGATAGCCAATAGGGTTTTTCTGCCTGTAACCCACAGATCATTTACGTGTAGCTAAAAGAAGCTAATTTAAAAGCTGTAACTTTTGTGGGCTCCTGGAACTGCGATTGGCGAATTTAATAATACTTTATACTTGTGCTGAAAAAAGTTATGTTTATACCTGTGTAATCTGCTGTCCACTCTTTGTGTAGTAGCCCACTTGCTATCTGAAAATCTGGTATAGCACATTACAGGGGCATCTTGACTATCCACTTATTTCAGAAACCCCACCTGGGTTAAAGGTGAACCCTCATGGAACCTGGCTTGGATTATTATCTATTGAAAGATTCTATCTCAATTTTTACCCACTTCTCATATAAATGTGGTAATCACATAAACTATGTTTATACCAGGGCTTACATCTAGTATGTTTCACAAAAATATTTTTTTTTATTAATACAGACAACACTAACTACAAAGTTTGAATCCAAATCAAGAATTACTAAGATACCCTCCATTTGAGACTTAAAGGCATATTAAAGGGAGGTGGGTTATGAAAGCATCTGATAGAGGGGAATTAGAAGTGTATGATTACATTTATTTGCATGCACTATGTTTTTTTATCTTTGCATAAAAAAAACTGTTGCAGGTGATTTTTACATCCCCAGGATTGAGCTAGGCTTGTCACTGTGCAATTTTCTAAAAGTATACGCTGTCCGTGTGAGCATGCTCAGCTTAGCAGCCTATCAGCAATGCTGTATGCAGTCAGAATAGATGACTACTATACAGGGTCCTTAAAGGATCATAAATCGACATTCAAATAAAAATGCTTGAGAGGTTACACGGTTGTTCTTTAGACATACACCTTCTCGTTGATAAATTCTGACAAATAATAATTGTACTGAAACTAAACTTTTCTTATTTATCTTTTAGGCAAATTAGCATTTTTGCTTGATTTATGGTCCTGCAATGACCTGCAACAGCTAGTCATGGTCTCTGTACATGTGTCTCTCTGTGAGTGAGTGCATGCAATTTACTGGGACTGGAAGATATAGGGGAGCTAATGGGGTAATTCAATGGGGCTGGGAATGATCACAGGGGGAGGTACGGGGGTAAATCACTGGGGCTGAGGGGGTTACAGGGGCAAATCACTGGGGCTGGGGGAAGTTTCACCTTAAATGTAGATAACACAATCAGTGAATGAAGCAACATAGACCTTGTTCGGGGTAATATAGAAATCTTAAGGAAAAATGCAGCTCATTCGCCAGACAATGTATTAGTTATGCTAATTTTCCCTGGGAATTTCAGGGGATGTCAACATTGATAGAAAACTGTTTGCAAAAGCAAGAAATTCAGCAAACTTTAGGGTAACTGTTTAAGTGTTTATTTTGGTATTTTTTTTCATGCAAACAATTTTTTTCATACACTACCAATTCTCCTCTAATAGATGCATTCATAACCAAGCTCACTTGCATATACCTTTAAAATAATCCTTTATCTATTGGTTTAAAAAAAGCAAATGTTCAGAAAATGAAATGCTAATAAAGTTATGACAGACTGATGACCTAACAACATGTACGTCTCAGTACTGGAACATTGTTTAAAAATAAAGTAAGAAAAAACAGTATCATTGGATCCAATCCACATCAGTAACAATGCAGATCATAATTCCTTTTATTGGACAATTAAAAAAAAAAATCAAACAAAGTTAATACCTTAATAATTATATTTAGGAATATATATCAATTACTTCACTGATTGCCCAATAAACATCTAATTTACAATCACGTTTAATATGATTTTTAACAACACAGTTTTGAAAAATCTGAAAGGGTTTTTTCTTTCTCTTTGTGCCTAATTTATTCAGACATTTGCCAGAACACATTCTTTGCTCTGCATTCCAGCCAAGGTATTTTTTTCTTTCCTTTCTTTCATAAACCTAACTATTCAGCAAGACACAGGTAAGCAGGAGCAATATGAAGTAAAACAATAACACTTACATTCACTTTTTCCCAACCCAAATTTTGCAGTTTAAAATCTTGCATTCTAAAAAAAAAAAACATAAGCAATGCTGTATCATTACAATTATCTCAGAGAACCTGCCTTGTCAACCAGCAACCATTCTTCCCTTGGATTTCTGAGATTTATAACTTCAGTTTAATTCACTGAATAAGTGGTTCCTTCCTTATATTAGATTTACAATTTCTTGACTTTTCCTTCCACAGCCTCACTCTCAAATATTCTATTAACTTTCAGACCATTAGCAATCTTTCTAAGATAAGCATAGGGCATAAATACAACAATACTTCAGCTATTTTATCTTACTTAGTTGGAGCAAATGTATACCTGCCTACTTAACCACTATGTTCCCCAGCACCACTCTTTAATATTCTAAGGTCATACATTTTCCAATAATCACATTTCCTTAAATCAAGTATAGATTGCTTACCTGATTGTAGAGAACCTGGTTTAGCTAATTTGGGATTGGGCATTAATTTCTTAGCCAATCTAAGTTTTATTCTCAGCTTCCACATGCTAACCAAACCCTAATAGCAGAAATAAAAGGGCTCTGCTTAATCCTTTTTTTTATTTGGCCATGAGCTGAGATAACTGGACCAAGGAGTGTGTTTATTGAGGATCTTGGAGGAGCTCCCAAAATGTGGTGAAAAATATTTAAATACAGATTCTCTCTTATCAAATCAGAACACCCAAGAAAACAAACAATCAAGGTTCTCAAAACAACTAAATTTGTATTTAAACAAGCTGGCTTGGAGAGCGCAGAGTGTGCATCCTATGCGAAAAATCCACATGTGCAGTCTGCCAGAAGAATAAAATAAAACCTTTTTTATAGCATAACAGAAATCCAATAATAATGTGAAAACATAGGAGTGTCTTTCTTCACAATACACAGTAAATAAATAGCACATTTGTGTTCCCATTTGAACATCTAAAACAAGTTAAAAAAAAACTTGTTTCCTTGTTAAGAGTTCAGAAAGATACAGTTATTGCACTGCATTCTGGGTTTCTGGGCGGGGTCATGCAAATGTGCCCACAAAGGCCACACTCTTTAATCCAAATACTATTTCCAACATGGCTCCTTTTAAGCATATGCCTGCTACATTACACATCTTTAAACAAAGCCCAGCATGGATTATGCACAAGCCAGGAAATCTACCCACAGACAGCACTGTTTCAATGTTGTTACCTCTCATCTGTGTGGGGCTGGTTCCTAGATTTTGTGGGGAGGTGGTTTACCACAGCAATAATTTATTTTATGGTGGGCAAAAGAGCAGCAGAGGGCTCCTATTGCTTTTTTGCCCACCATAAAAAAGATGATTGTTCCATAATACACAAAAGACCATAACAATTCAGTCAGGATTAGTGAGGTCATTATTTTGTGCATATCAGAACTGAATACAGGCTATAGAATTGGTTACAATAAATTAGTTACATTAAATTAGTTACATTTGGTAGAAACTGTAAAAAAATAGAATTTTGTGTTAGGATGAAAAGCTAAAGTATGCTCTTTGTTAGATATACACAATAAGGAATTTTAATGCAACATGGTTTTAAAGCTATAAGGAGTTTACATACCTCTATAATAATGCATGAAGATTTCTGAAAGCACTCATAAACTATTTTCTTTATGTCAACCTCCCTCCCCGGGTATGCATCAGTAAGCACCTACGTGGACCAACCTAATGGAAGCAATGTGATAAATACATCAATTCTCCTGTATAAACTCCCATAGCTAATTTCAGCCTTACTGTGGGAGCCATGTAATTGACCCCTTAAACAATGAGCGATTTAATGCTGTGAAATGTCTCCTGTAGTAGTTGGCCAGGTTGTATCCACAAGGCACAGCAAATAGAAGTTATGTGCATCCATGTGCAGCAAAGCAATCTCCTAGTATCAGCTAGATAAAAGTTCCTAGAAATCAAAGAGAAATCTGATCCCTGAACATCATAGATAACACTCCAAATTCATATAACCCATGGCTGCATGTTTCTGCACTGTATTAGGGGCTGGATTGCAGGAACAGTTACAAAGTACCTTATTTTACTTTGTTTAATTGTAGTGTCCACATCTGAAGATGTATCCTTGGTGTATTTCAAATCTTGCTACAATGCGCAGGTAAGCCCAATTTGAATCTCCACATAGAAACGCAATTTATATGGTTTTGGATAGATTATGGATTAAGGACCTCTATGCCAGGGGGGAACCTTGAGTGACACAGAGGTCTTTTAAGGACCTTCTTGCCATTGGATATACATTAGGCTACATGGGGGTCCTTATAGGACCCCAGTGGAAAATGGGTTAATTCAACTGAGGTCCTTACAGCACCTCCGTGGCATTGGGGGTTAATGTTAGGGCCAATGGAGGTCTTTCCAGGGCCTACATGGCATATAATGGTAGGATAGGTGCCATGGAGGTGCTTGCAGGATCTCCATGGCATATATGATATATTACTATATCCCATGGAGATCTTGCAAGGACCTCTATGGCTGATTAGGCTGTTCAAGCCATTGGAACCCTTATAGGACAACCTGTGGCATAGGGGCTAACTGTTAATGCCACAGGGATTAATTAGGGACCCCTTGGTGGGGTTAACATGTAGTTGTGTCTTTTTTTAGGTGAAATGGGGGTCTTAAAGGAATAGGGCCTTGATTTGATATTAATCTGTGTTTAAAGTCATACTGTGAAGAACTTATTTATATAGCTATCAAATCCCTTTTACAAAATGGGCCAGGTACTGCTGTGTTTGTTTAGTAGTAGAAAATGTATGTTCATATTCACACATTGCTTATGACACCACATTCTGCAAAAAATAACAAGGTGCTGCAATTAAAAAAAATAAACTAAAATGCTGACACATATTTTAGTATGAGTTGCATTGTCAGTTTGATTATTTTGTAACTCTTTGTCAGACCCAGTCTTTTTACACTATAGAAAATGTCTATGTTGCACTTTCTAAGCAGACAATCTACAACTAAGCCTTGATTTATGAGATTCTGTCACAACCCATATGAAAGCTGACATGAGTAATATTTATGTTTTTTATCTTAATCTTCATATAAACTGATTTGTTCAATATGATATTTAGCAGTTTGGTAAGCCCATCATTACTAAATAGTATTTCCTTTATATATATATATATTAATGAGCAGTTTATAACTGATGGTGAGTTTACCGAGCACTAATATCCAAGAAATGAAAAAATCTATGCACTACTTAACCATTTTTAAAAATGGAATCTAAAAAATATTGATTAAAAAGCAAATAAATAAGACAAAATGAAAATATAATAAAATATAATAAAATATAACTATAATAAATGATCATTCTATATTGATACATTGTTATCTTCAAAATGCTGCAGTACATCATTGCTAAAAAGGCTGTATGAGAAAACAGAAGCTGAAAAGTCGCATTTCCTTTACAAATTCCCTACATCAGTTCCCAAATGATCCATTTCACTTGTTGAATTATAAATGACATAATAGAGAGCTGGACACTGCTGACAGACAGTATTAATATCATGGTTACAGAAAAAAATAATATTTATACGCATTGTGTTCATTATTATACTACTAGCAACTTGCCTGTCAAAAATGATGGCAATAAAATTTGAAGCCTGGCAATGCTGTTCTCCACAAAATGCGAGAATATGGTCTCTCTGAGCACCTTCGGCGCTCATTGCGAGCCTCTTCCCGTCTACTTTACAGGCCCTGCGATGAGCGCATTTGGCACTCATCGCGAGCCCTGCGATGAGCGGCTTTACCACTCATTGGCATTTTTGCCAGGCCGCACCTTTCCTACTTTGCAATGATCCCCCTCAGCGATCATTGCAACCCCTACGATGAGCGCCTTTGGCGCTTATTGCGAGACTCTCCCCCTGTGTACTTTATATGCCTTTGTAGTTTAGGGGCCTACTGCCTTGGGTTAAGCGTTACTGCCTTGGGTTCAGTGTTAGTGGCTTGAGTTAAATGTTACTACCTTGTATTAAGTGTTACTGGTTTGTGTTAAGTCTTAGTGCTTAGGGCTTGTATTTACGTCCTTCGGCCTCGTTTTAGATGTGTTTAAATTTTTTCACCAGCCATTTTTTTTCTTGCTTCAGTGATTTTCAATTGTGAAAAAGCCAAAATATGCCTCAAATTACCTTGCAACCTCACTCACAGGCTCCCTGGCTCACCCCTGTGCTGTGTGTGAATGTGTAAGTTAAATTAAGGCAAATTTGTGTGTTTTTGCATGTTTTCCAGGTCAGTGTTTCGGCCGTTAAAGTTGTATTTTTGTGAGCCACGCAGTCCATCTATGTGCTTCTGGTCCAAGTAATACAGCCTGTAATTTTGGCCAAGTCCCGGGATGAGTTCCAGCTCATTTCAGCTAAGTCCCACTTGTCTCCGGATGAGCGCCAACTGTCCCACGTGTCCAGTGGTGCAATGAGCGCCTTTGGCACTTATTGCAGCCTAAGTCCTGCGTGCATCAACGGCTCACCTTGCTTCAGCGCTCATTGCAGCCTAAGTTATGAGGAGTAGAGATTCAGGGCAGCAAAGTGATTTCATCTATTTATTTCCAGAAGAGCATAGATTGTATTTGGTACAGGCAGTGTATTTATACAATTTTAGCACAAATGATTTACACGTTTTTGGGCTGAACATATGCTAACTCCCCACCCAGATTAGAACTAACCAATAACAAATGTGCCTTCAGGGACATGCAGCTGATTGGTCCATAAAGAACCAATCAGGAGGAAGGGAAAACCGTGGGCTAGGCTAGGCCGCCTTGGGGGTGCATCCATGGGAGGCACCTACGGAGAAACAGAGCGGGAAAACACTAACAAATGAAAAATAATAAACTTAAATGGCCTCAAAATGTCACTGCAGGATAACAAAATGGAACTGTCCCTTGTTCAGCAGTGAATTTGCTACATAATGTGAAAACTGGATGGCTTTTTTTATACAACTGTTTTTAAAACCTGAAAGTATATTAGTTAAGGGAAAACAGATCTTCACAAATCATGAATATTAAATCTAATAGATCTATTATAACAGGTGTTTATTTGTATACCTGGCAGTCTCCTCACATCACAACCTGCCCAATGATCCTATAGCGACATCTCTTCAACCTCTTCTTCAAAACTGGCAAATTTCCATCACCCCTTAAAGGTACATGAAATATTTCTGGATTTCACTAAGAATATAATATACCTATTTGTCTCTTTACTTTTGTGTACTTATAGTTAATAGTTCCTAATTGGCTTTTCCTCTCTGCAGCTCATGAAGACAATGTATTATTAAGTAGAGGGTATGGAGTGTCACTTAGCAACCAATCAGTGGCAATAGTCGGCAACAGTCTGCTTGAGAGTGGTCACTAACAGGCTATTTTTAATTGTTGAACTCTTTTCTAATTAGCACATCCCGAATCGATCAATCGGACTCAGCAGACATTTTGCCATGTACATGGTCAGACCATTCGTTCATAGGATTAACTCCACAGATAGGTCATAGCTCCAAACCCCTCTACACTTGGAGGGCAAATTAAATGCTCTTGATGAACCCCTTGTTACAGGAGCAAATTGCCCAATACTTAAAATTCTTCTTTAAAACAAATGTAAACCAAGAAATAGGATTGGGGTCGGTATGGGCATTACACAGAGCCTACATCAGTGGCACATGTATAAAACTTGCCAACTTATACAAAAAAAACAAAGAAAATGATAAGAGGAATTAAATAAAGAATTCAATATTCTAGAAAAAGAAAATCAAAAACAACATTCTGATATTACTGTCTGGGATCCTTTAGAAGTTATAATTTACCACATATTTAATTCCTTAATAACAATATTCATTTTTTGGCAAAAATAATGGCAAACAGAATATCTACGGTAATATTTTAACCTAATTCATTAAGATCAAGTAGGGTTAATCCCATTTAGACAAGCAGGGTAAAACATTAGAAGAGTATTAAACAAAACTGACATCTAGGTGTACAAGCACCCCTATTTGTCTTTTGGCTCTAGACATAGGTTGACAAACCCAACACAAACATTTCAAGTTCTAATGGACCTCTTAGATTAATTTGGTCTCTTTTCAGGACTAAAAATAAATTGTGAAAAAACTGAGGCTATAGCTGTTCAGTAAACCCCAGATGAAAATAAATTCCTCCATGATAATTATTGTTTTTCTTGGCCCATATCCCACATTGAATATCCCGGGTTAAATATTACACCGAAATTGGAATATATCTATAGAGTGAATTACCAATCAATATTTTAAAAATGTACAAAAGACCTAGCTACTTGGTCAAGATACCATATTTCCTGGCTAGGCCCCAATCAACGCAATTAAAATGATCCAGACTTCTATACCTTTTCCGCATTCTGTCTATCTTAGTAGCATCTAAAAATTTAATGAAACTCCAAAAGCAGATTTTTTATTTATTTGGATAAATAAATCCCCAAAGACAGTGAGGTCAATTATGCTTAAACACAGAAGATGGGGAGGGCTATCCTGCCCAAACCTTACCTTTTATTATAAGGTAGCTCAATTGGCTTTCCTCCCAGTTACCCATTCTATCTGTCATCAACCTGCCTGGGTATCTATTGAAAATTACATAATGTCACCCAATACTTGGGATAAAATAGCTTGGATAACAAACCCTATTTATTTTCTATAGAATTTAATAAGTCCAATAATTAAACTCTCTCTCACATGTTGATCATGTGTCCGTTATAAACAAATCCCAATAAAATCACCTTTAACACCACTGTTCCCTCCTCCCAAATTCCCTGTATAATTTAGCATTAAATCTAAGGTAGCCAAAATCTAAAAATCTTGATAGATTAGGAACATGGCTCCAAGACGATAGGGTCATTTCATATGAACAAATTTGAGACACCTACAATTTGCCCCTAGAAGAACATTTTAACTTCTGTAGATTGAGACACTGTATTACATCTTTAATAAAAGAATTAGACAAGCCAAAGACGACCAGGTTCATTAGTTTTTGCAAAGGAGTCCCTCTCACAAAATAAATACTTTGCCTACTTTATGACACTTTCAACACAGAAGAATTAAAAGACAACAATAATCCTGACTGGGAAACTGATCTTTCCCTAAATTGAGACTTAGATAAATGGAAGGAATCGTGAAACAACCTATCGAAAGGGTCTCTCAATTATAGCTTATTGGAGACCTCTATCAAAGTACTACATAGAGCCTATACAACGGAGCGTCTTTCAAAATGGAAATCTTTGGAAAAACCTAACTGTTTTAGGGGCTGCCCCTTAACAAGCACATTTATCCATATATGGTGGGAATGCGCGAAAGCCCAAAATCTCTGTCATGCATCTTGCTTCAAATTTATTCTCAATTGAATTAGACCCAAATATAGAAACTTGCTTACTAGGAATTTCCCCACACGTCTTATCTACCCAACAGAACAAACTACTATAGTTTATACTACTAGCAGCGAAAAACCACATAGCCAGAAAATGGAAAACACACACTCTTAAATTACGTTTAGTCAAACAGAAATCAAATTATATCAAGATTCAAGAAAGACTTATACATATTCTAGCAGATTCAGTTATCACCTTTCTACAAATTTGGGGCCCTTGGCTAAATTCCCAAGACAGCATTGCCCTAGAATTACAACAAATCACTTAACTTGAACCTTCAGCTCATATGGGAATACCTGGAAGGGTGTTCTGGGACCTAGACGAGACACAATAACTTAATGAAAAGAGTTAAGATGTTCTTTCCTTTAAAAACTAAGGAAAATAAGAAAATCAATGAAGGTGGCTCGCTACTATTCCTATTTTTTTTTCTTCTTCTCTCTCTATTGTTATTTTATTTCCTATCATCTTCCCTTTACCTTTTTTTTCTCTCTTTCTCTTTCTTTTATTTTCTCGTTATTCCTCCCTTTAACCATTTTGCAAGGGTTATTAAGACACAATCATCAATATTTATTGCTCTTCTATTTTTTTTTTCCTCCTTGAGTTATATAGACTTGTTGATAATACAAAATAATTATTCTCATAAAAACTTGTATTTCTAATTGTGTTAATGTTAAGAGAATAAAAAGTTAAGAAAAATGTTGAACTTCAAAATCTTATTATTATCACATATATAGTTGTGAGCATGCGGGCCGTTGCTAACGCTTGCAGGCTCGCGCAAAGGGAGGCCCGCAGTTGCTGGCAAGGAGCATTGAAGGCACTCCTTGCCAGCAACTGCGTCCCTCGAAAAATTTACGCAGTTATGAAAGCAATATACGAGACACGTTACGACCCATTACAACCTTGCAAAAATTGTCCGAAACCCGCACACATGAAAACATAAAAAACACAATAAATACACACAACAAATACATACAGGGGGGGGGGGGGGGCACCTAGGACCTCGAAAACTGATGTTATACCTCAATTTAACTCCAAATAAAAGAGTTTAGACACTCAAAAATCCCCTAAGCAACAGAAAAAATGGTCGCCGAAAAAAACGAAAACGAGGCTACAGCAGTCTAAAGACGCAAAACACCACCAAACACCTACGGATTTCCCGAAAAAGACGTACGAGATCCGAAAACAAGGACGCAACCGGCGCGACCCCAAAAACATTACAACCACACTAAATACACACAACAAACACATAAAAAGCTCACCCACAGCAAGAGGGTGCACCCAGGACCTCTGCAAGTGAAGTTACACCTCGATTTAACTCAAAATTTCAGTTTAGACACCGGAAAATCACCTAAGCGAGAGAAAAAATGTCCGCCGAACAAAACGAAAATGAGGCTAAAGGACGCTAAACACGCAAAACACCACCAAACAGCTACGGATATTCCGAAAAAGTCGGACAACACCCGAAACGAAGGACGCTAAATAAGCCACAGCCGCATACCACACATTAGCCGCCATTTTAGAACAATAACTTATACAATCCGGAAGTACACAGCTACCCTAACGGATTTGCCCCGCGCACGCACATTATTACACTGCACACATTGATGATGCAGCAACATGAAAACAGATTGCCAGCTGTTCAACACAATGCTTCCTGCATATATTACTTCACAATAGGTAAAGTATATTAATTTCTTATTTTATTAATTACTAGCGACTTGCCCGTCAAAAAATGACGGCAATGTGATGTATATGTTTGTCAAGTTGTTTAGTTATTAACATATATTTTTGACACTTGTAAGTATTTTAATATGAACGTGTATTTTTGTAAAATGTTGATGTAATGGTTTTTTTAAATGTAATTAGTATCTGAAGAATTGTTAACTTTAATATACATTGAATGAATAGGAAAGCAAAAAGTAAAAAGCCTTCTTTAAACGTCGCGAATTTTAACATGAAGTTTAAACTATATGTAAGCAATAACCATCAAAGTATATATTTTTATACTTAAACTTTATTTTTTATGTAAGTTTAGAAGTTACCAAAACATTGGTATAATTTTGAACATTATAAACAGGAACATAGTGAATACATTTTGTAACCTAATTTTTTATTAAAAGTATTAACATTTGAATGTAAAAACAATTGACATTTAAATTAATCAGTATTAAAATTCAATTTCTATCAGAATAATTGTTAACTTGAATATACATTGAATGTAGAGTAAGGCATACAGTAAAACTCTTCTTAAAACGTACGTAATTAAAGTAATTTATTACTGAGCACATAAACTGGCGATAAACATTAATGTAGGTAGTAATCTTAAGATAACAGACAATATTTACATTGTGACTTAAAAGGTGCTTGACCTCTTAACATCCACTTTGTAATCTGTTGAATGAAATAACTTGAAAATATATTTTTGAAACTTGTAACATTAGAAACATTAACATAGTGACTTAACATTTTAACATAATTTTTACTAACAATGCAAAGCAAGTATTTTGTGAGGCAAATCATTCATAAACATGACTTCCATTAATTATGACTGAATTAAACAACCAATTGTTATGTATTTTGCAATGCTTTAAAAAAATCTTGGCATCGTTAATTTGTATCCTTCAAAGTTATAGTACTTCATAGTAGACAATGTTTTTAGTAAAAATACGTCCATCTTCTAATAAATCACCTTGACTTTCATTGTTTTCAATGTAAACTTTAATAGCCTGTGGATTTTTGCACCGTGACAACGCAACGTACAATTGACCATGTGCAAAAACTGGTTCTTCCAAGAAAATACCCACAGATTTGAAAGTTTGACCTTGTGATTTATTAATGGTCATGGCAAATGCCATAATAATGGGAAATTGTCTTCTTTGAAGTATAAAAGGGAGACTACTTTCACTTGGTGCTAAATCTATTCTTGGTATGAAAACTCTCTCTCCTTTATGGGTCCCAGTTAAAATTTCAGCATCTATAAAATGGTCCTTTAATTGTTGAACAATTAATCTTGTGCCATTGCATAGGCCTTTTTTGGGGTTCATATTTCGCAGTAACATGATAATTGCACCTTTCTTTAGCTGCAAAATATGTGGTGGCATTCCAGAAGGAGTTAAAGAGTTTATGAATTCAGTCGAAAAGTTAGCCTGACTTTCATTGTCATCAGCAAGTACAGAATCAGCACTGTGATAATTTCTTTGTGGTGCATAATTTTTTTTTAAGATTTCATTATTGAGGATTAATGCATCTTTATTTTTACACGTCAGTATGACTTGGTTGGCAAGCTCGGAATATTCTTCGTTATTTATGCTCCCTTCAAATATAGCCGATATAATATCTTGTTGACAAATCATATGAGGTGGGATCTCTACAGTGTCATCAGGTAAATGTAGTATTTTTTCTGTTCTGCCTTCTCCAATTTTAATAAGCCAATCATTGAAATCAGTTTGGCCTTCTGATCTCATATTTTGTTGCAGTTGAAGATGGGTAAAATGTTTCCATACTATACTTGACTTTATACATGTTTCGATAATGTCAGTTCGATTTCCATGTACAACGACAGGTAATGTTTGTCTGAAATCGCCACCCAACAACATTACCTTTCCACCAAATGGAAAAGTATTCTCCATGACTTCACGAAGCAAACGGTCAATACATTGGAGGGCATAGCATGACATCATTGTGGCCTCATCTATTATAATTAATTTACATTTCTTCAATTTCTTTGCTTGTAAGGATGTCATGCGAATATCTGACACAGAATTTTCTAAAATAGGCACTGGCAGTTTAAATCCACTATGAACAGTTCTTCCACCTTCTAATAAAAGTGCAGCAATTCCAGTAGTGGCAAACGCCATTGCTATTTTTCCTTGGGCTCGTACTGAACTCATTAATAAATTGTACAAATATGTTTTTCCTGATCCGCCAGGTCCATCAAGATAGAAATAACGCTCTGTCACCATGTCATCATCTATAGCATTTTTAATGGCATGAAATGCTTGCAATTGTAGTGTATTTAAAGTTGCAAGTCTTTCTTCTGTTCTTTCTGCTTGTAGTTGAATGTCATAGTCTTCAAAGTTAATGTCATCTATAAGACCTGGATCAGGCAAATTAAAACTTGCACAACTTAATCCATGAGTTAAAAAGACTTCTTGGATTTCCATTAACGCTTTTAAGTGTGCAATGGGTTCATTGTATCGTCGCATAAAGTCTTCAGCCATATTACTTTTAAAAGTCTCCCACAAAGCTAATGCATTTGGAGCATTTGAGAAGATACAAATAAAAGCAAATTGTTCTCTCATCTGTCGTGGCATTTGACATTGTGCTGCTTCTTCTAAACATCTTTCCCACTCTGTATCATCAGCGAGTAAGTTTCTATGTCTTGCAGCTAAATGGAAGGATTCATATACAATGTCATTAACAGTTCTTAAGTGTTCAAAACTTTGTGCTCCAGGAACATTTAAAAGTAATATCCGTAAGCAAAAACGTTCCACATCTCTTGGACTGACTGTGTAAATTCTTGGAATTATTTTATTGCCTCTGGTTTTTCTTGGTCTCCATAATCCATTCACAAAAACATAGTGATATGGAATTTCAATATATAAGTATTGTGTTGCTTCAGCATCAGTGGAATTTAATGCAAACCATGCAGTTAGTGTAGTGTGACGATCTTCACTTTGGGCCAATGCATTAATTTCATTTCCAGCATGGAAATAGACTAAATGTCGTTGTGGCAAATGTACTGCTAACCTATATACTGCATGTGATCTATCATGCATTTCAAATTTTAAAAGCCGCCACATAGCTTCTGGCGCACTGACATAGCGAGCATCTACATTAGATGCAAGTTCATCATGTACTAACTCACTACTTTCAGGGTTGTCTGCACTTTTGACGACTACAGTAGCTGCATCGTAACCTTTGTAAATATATTTGTAGACATATTTAATGGATTTGATGGAAGTGCAGGCTTCTACGTTGATGTGGGCGTTGTACTTCATGAGTAAATGTGGATTGTAGGGTACTACATATCTATTGTCCACTTTTTTTCCACGAATAATGGCACTATCTCCTTCTCTTCTTTTATAAAGTGGATATCCATCACAATTGGCATAGGTTTTGTCTCTATAATCTTTTGGAAATTCTTTGGAACATTTATTATTTTCCATACATGGTGATTGTGGATTAAGGTCACCACAGGGTCCATGAATCATGCGATGAGTAACAATCTCATATAGTCTACCATATAGTTCTGGATCTGGTAGTTCAGCAACAATGACTGCATCCACTTTGTCTGAAGTATCTAATTTATCTTTTTCTTGAAGTATTATTAGAAGATGTGCATGTGGAAGGCCTCTTTTTTGAAATTCAATGGTATATACATAAGCAAGACATTTGCCAAATAACTGATTTATAGTGAAGTCACGTATTAATTCATTTAATTTAATCTTAAAAACTCTGGCTACTAAATCTGGTCGATCTGAAGCAGTTTGTCCAAGAAGTAGATTTAGTGTAATTTCTGGCCATTGTGGATTACATGTAAATGTCACAAATAGATCGGGTTTGCCAAATTTTGTCACAATAGCCATAGCATCATTGTATCTTTCTCTCATATTCCGAGGAGATCCTTGAAAGGAAGATGGTAAAATGATGGCTTTGCCAGCTGTCATGTCTCTGCTTGTAGCCACGTCAGCAACATAGTCCATGAGTCCAGAATATTGTTCTACACGGAGTTTATCTTGTTGATATTTGATAAAGTTTAAATTATTTGCCTCAACTTGCAAATATGAATCAATAATCCATTGTTGTGTTAGTTTCCCACCACATAAAATTGGATTAAATACATTGCGAATGGCAATTTGAGCTACTTTAAATTCAAGCATAGAAACATTATTTCGGATTCTGGCTTTAGCATTTGGGTAACTGGGATGAGTTAATTTTGGTTGCCAACCTGCTTCTCCGTGTGGGAAAAAGATGGGATATGTCATTGGATCTAAATTTGGACTTAAGATACTCATATTAATAAACGGTTGGTCCTCATTTCTAGGATATATTCGAATGTCTCTTTGAAATGGTGGTTCTCCTTCATCATTCTGAAACACCATTGCAACCTCATTTGTTGTTGGCAAGTTATAACGACGTTTATCAGTATGTCTGTCTCTTTTAAGCACCATATTAACCTTCGGCATTGGTAATTGATGTGTTTGTGAATGAAGTAGTTGTTCATTTTCTACTTCTGCCAATTTTTTATAAGCTTTACTGTAGGGATTGTTGTCCATAATGTTATTTAGCTCTATGAAAACAGTGGTTAAGCATTTTTTATTTTCTTCCATCTGCATACGTTGGTCAACAGCTTCCATTGTATCTAGGACATATAGTTGAGCGAATTTTCTTTTATTTCCTTCCTCTGGATGTAAATGGGAAGTGCGATGATAAATTTGTCCTTGGACTTTAAAACAGTAAGGACCATGTCCTGGTACATTAGCAGCTAATGTTGCCCCCATGGATGCAAAGGATATGGCACTATTGTAGGATCTTATGTTTGTCTTAAAATTTTTGTAGTTTGGAAAAGTAGGTTCAGTCATAATATTTTGTAAATAAATTGGAAATTCTTTCCTTTCTGGAAGTTTGAACTTGCCTTTTTGACAACAACTAATAAATTGTCCATCTCTGGGTCTCTCCTGTTTAAAATAATAAGCCTCACAAAACTGACATTGAGTAGTCATGTCCCCACAACTATGAACCTCTACTGCTAAAGACTTGAGTAGAGGACAATTTGCAAAGCATATAGGATTTTGACTTTCATATTCATCATGTGAAATGTCATATAATGTTTCAACAACAGATTCTAAATGTTTTGTTTTTTTCGTTGCTTTTCTTGGTATATGTTGTATTGTTTGAGGTAAAATGTCATGTAATGTTTCATGAAACGGTTCTAAATGCTTTGTTTTCTTTGTTGCTTTTTTTGGTATCTCTTGTATTTTTTCTGGTAAAATGTCATCTGATGTTTGAGCAACAGGTTGTAAATGCTTTATTTTCTTTGTTGTTTTTTTTGACATATCTTTAATTTCTGCAAGTGACAGTCTTTTGCTTGCAATTCTTTTGCGTTCTTTTTCTCGTCGAATTTCCTTCTTCTCCGGTGTCTGCTGGCTGTCTGCTCTCTGTCGTCGTTCTCTAGCTTGGCGTCTTTTCTTTTCTTGTTTACTCTCGTTATCAGCCATGTTAATCTGTAAAAATAAAATAATGTACCATTAGTTTATTTTGAGATGTTAAGTTGTTTTTCATGACAAATAGTTATCAATAGTGTGTTAACATTTTATACTTAATCAATTTCAATGCGGTCAATTGAATAAAATTCTAAATAAGGCCATTAGATAATTATTTAAAGAAATTTTTATGTATTAAACATGTATCCAAAAGCAAGTGTTTCAGTAACTAAAAAGGTATTTTAAAAAAGATGTTATGTCCTTTTTTACAGCACTATTCAATTTGTCAAATGGCAATTAAATTAGGGTTTAGGACTGGAATGTTACAATGACAAATTGTATAGATTTTGTGTTTTTAGACTTTTTTGGACTATGCCAATTTATTTTTTAAGTTTACATTGAAGTTTGTATTTAGTGTTAAAGATTATTGGCCCTAAAAGACAAATAAGAGATAGATGATAGATATTACTTTTTATACTGTACCTTGGTTGAAGTTTGATTTCAAGCAAAATTCTTTGTTGGTCCTGTGTTGAAAGCCTTCGTCCGATGGTCTGGTCCTGTGTTGAAAGTCCTCGTCCGATGGTGTAGTCCACTGTTGAAAGTCCTCGTCCTCTGGTGTGGTCCTCAGTTTCAACTCCTGTTCCGATGTTCTTGACGCAGTATCTGTTATAAAATAAAAATGAAAATGTTATGTTATTTGAATGTCTTTGTATTAATGAAAAAATGGCATTATTTCTGTGTTTTTCTACAATCCTTTTTGGTGCGCCACAATTTTGGTATGCTTCTGTAGGCTATTTTCTAAGGCTTATAGGTGGTTAAACATTAAAGAAGAATATTAATTATTTTTTCTCTTTTTTTACTTGTTATACTGTACCTTGGTTGAAGTTTGATTTGAAGCAGAATCTTTGTTGGTCCTGTGTTGAAAGCCTTCGTCTGATGGTCTGGTCCTGTGTTGAAAGTCCTCGTCCAATCGTGTGGTCCTCTGTTGAAAGTCCTCGTCCAATGGTGTAGTCCTCTGTTGAAAGTCCTCGTCCAATGGTCTGGTCCTCTGTTGAAAGTCCTCGTCCGCTGGTCTGGTCCTCAGTTCTTGACGCAGTATCTGTTATAAAATAAAAATGAAAATGTAATTTTATTTGAATGTATTTGTATGAACTAAAAAATGACATTATTTCTTTGTTTTTCTACAATCCCGTTTGGTGTCCACCACTTTTGTTATGCTTATTTAGGCCTTTTTCTAAGGCTTATAGATTGTTAAACATAAAATAAGTATCTAAATGTACTTTGGTATGTGTTTGTGTGAGTTTTCATACAATCCTTTTTGGTGCGCACCACTGTTGGTATGCTTATTTAGGCTTCTTTCTAAGGCTTATAGGTTGTTAAACATAAAATAAGAATGTAAATGTAGTTTGCTATTTTTTTAGTGTGAGTTTTCATACAATCCTGTTTGGTGCGCACCACTGTTGGTATGCTTATTAATGTTGTTTTGTAATGCTTATAGGTTGTTAAACATAAAATAAGAATGTAAATGTAGTTTGCTATGTGTTTGTGTGAGTTTTCATACAATCCTGTTTGATGCGCACCGCTGATGGTATGCTTATTAATGTAGTTTTGTAATGCTAATAGGTTGTTAAACATAAAATAAGAATCTAAATGTATTTTGCTATGTGTTTGTGTGAGTTTTCATACAATCCTTTTGGTGGGCACCAATGTTGGTATGCTTATTTAGGCTTCTTTCTAAGGCTTATAGGTTGTTAAAGAAAAAGAAAAAAGAATATAAATGTAGTTTGCTATGTGTTTGTTACAATCCTGTTTTGTGTGTAGCAGTTTGTGTGTACCATATGTTGCATACTTTGGCCCTCATTTAATTGCAGTTTGGCCAATTTAATAGGGTTCTAAATGTGCTTATTTGGAGCCCTATTGAATTGTCCAAAATATCAATTGAATGAGGGCCTTTGTTTGCTGGATTTGTTATATTGTGAGGGCCTCATTGAATTTGGTTTTTCAATAGGGCTCTATATAAGCACAGAGCATATTTTTGAACAGAAGTTTGTAGTGAAATTGAGCCAAATGTGCTTATATAGAGCCCTATTGAAATGGGCAAATCACATTTGAATGAGGCCCTCGGCCATTAAACATATTTAGGTCCTGAATCAATTGCGTTTTGACCAATTGAATAGGGCTCTATATAAGCACATAAAATATTTTTTGACAGAAGTTTTTAGTTAGTGAAGACCTTGATTGTGGTTAGAAGTTCAGTAACTAAAAATGTCTGTCTAAAAAATCTATTATGTGCTTATATAAAGCCCTATTCAATTAGCCAACTCACAATTGAATAAGGCTCATGGTTCGGTTCTTTTTTATACTTAATACTGTACCTTGATTGAAGTGTGGAATGACAGAGGGTCCCCTCCTGCCAATCTTAATCCGCCAGTCTTCTTGTAGTGTCTGTTTGAAAAATAAAGTGAAATAGTGAATTATAGAATTTTTTATTTGTATTTAACAAAGCATGGCCTTTTCAGCATTTAAAGTATTTTTGTATCTTACCTCTTCTTCTTTGTTGGTGTTCTTTAAAAGGGATTGTGCTTCACAGTGTACGGTGCAAATTGTTGAGAGACGCTGTTGATGCAGAGTCTGTTTGAATATTTAAAAAAGTTGAAAGATTGAGTTTTAGGTGATCTATTAAATTGCAGTAAATTAATTTCATTGAAATATAGTTCTGTAATTAATTTGAATTAACATTATTTTTTGGTGGGGTCTACACACATGTCACATACATGAAGCACATTTCCATAGTTGAAAGTAATTTTTTTGTGTGCGTGTGACATATAACTATACATGAATCATATTTTAATTGTTAAATTAACCTTATTTTTATTTTTGGCCAACATACATAAATGTGTGTGTGACATGTGACTATAGATGATACACATATATGTGCGTGTCACATATCAGTATACATGACTCATATTTTAATAGTATTTTAATAGTCCCAACTTATTTTTTTGTAATGTAATTTAAATGTAGTTGTTTAATTAGTTTGTTGCAGGGGCAATACACATAAATGTGCATGTGACATGTCACTATACATTATACGCATAAATGTGCGTGTGACATGTCACTATACATTATACACATAAATGTGCGTGTCACTTGTCAGTATACATTATACGCATAAATGTGCGTGTCACTTGTCATACATAAATGTGTGTGTGACATGTGACTATAGATGATACACATATATGTGCGTGTCACATATCAGTATACATGACTCATATTTTAATAGTATTTTAATAGTCCCAACTTATTTTTTTGTAATGTAATTTAAATGTAGTTGTTTAATTAGTTTGTTGCAGGGGCAATACACATAAATGTGCATGTGACATGTCACTATACATTATACGCATAAATGTGCGTGTGACATGTCACTATACATTATACACATAAATGTGCGTGTCACTTGTCAGTATACATTATACGCATAAATGTGCGTGTCACTTGTCAGTATACATTATACGCATATATGTGCATGTGACATGTCACTATACATTATACGCATATATGTGCGTGTCACATGTCAGTATACATTATACGCATATATGTGCGTGTCACTTGTCAGTATACATAAACCTATTTGTCTTCTTTAATTATTTTTTTTGATGTCCTGTCTTGAAAATAAGTAATATATTATAGCTTACCTCTCAGTTGTAATTTGCACAATGTAAAGTAGTAAATTAGGAAAGAATTATCTTCTCAAGTTTTAGCAGCAGTTATCTCCGAAGTCACTCTGTTGATCACCTGAGGAGAAATGTATTTTTCTCTGTCAAATAGACAGTATTTATAAACTTGTAGAACATTCTGGAAAGTTAGACCGTTAGAACGTAATACGCATGCGCTATTTGCGTTCCAGCTTACAATTTGCGTTCCATCCGCCATTTTGTGCGTAGTAGTGGTTAAAATGGTGTTTAATATGAGTGTGATCCGTTCTGCATAGTATGTGTTTCATTATTGCGAGTAAGTGTAGTGTAGTTACGTCTGGAGCCTCGTTTTCGTTTTGTTCGGCGGCCATTTTTTCTCTCGCTTAGCCGATTTTCGGTCGTTTAAACTCTTTGTTTTGACTTAAATGGACGTGTAAATGAACTTTTGGAGGTGCCGGATGCCCCCCCGTGCTGTAAGTAAGCTTTTTATGTGTTTGTTGTGTTTATTTCTTGTGTTTGTGATGTTTTGATGCGCGGCGGTTGGAATGGGTCTTTCGCGGCCGTATTTATTTCCGATGCGGCCGTATTTTGTTGCGATGTTGCCGTATTTTTTTGCGATATACGCAGTTAGCTTTTACGTGTATGACTCAGTGTATTTGTTTCTAAGTCGTGCGTATGTGTGTTAAGAGCGTGTTTTTTTGTTAAGTCTTGCGTCTGTGTGTCTGGGTGTAAGCGGGTATGAGGCGACTTTGAGGTTTTTTTTGTTATGAAGTTGTGTGTGTGTGTGTATGTGTGTTAACACAGCCGATGTTGGGATGCTCCCACCACCGCAAATGCGGACCCTCGCTTCGCGAGGATCCGCATTTGCGGGGACGTTGTTGGGTTTTTGTTGGCTGGGCGGTTGGGTTTATTCTGTTAAAAAAGTCGTGTGTGTGTATGTGTGTCTTAACACAGCCGACGTTGAGCCTCCACAACCGCAAATGCGGGCCCTCGCTTCGCGAGGACCCGCATTTGCGGTGAACTGCATCCCTCGCTTCGCGAGGGACGCAGTTCTTGTGGGCTCGCTACGCGAGCCCGCAAGCGTGAGCAACGACTCGTACGCTCACAACTATATATGTGATTCATTGCTATACCAAAAAAAAAAACACCAACGCTGCTCACAGGACACAAACAACCAAGAGCCTCGCAATGAGCGTCGAAGAATCTTAAAACACCAACAAAATTAATTTTGCACCCAAACAACATTACCTGCCTTACAATCTTATTGCCGTCATTTTTTGACGGGCAAATCGCTAGTTATCTATATTCATGAGCTGCATGTGCCACAGAGTACAGACACAAACATGTTTACATTTTATAATTTTAGTTTTTAAGCACTTCTCAATAAATAAAATAAATTACATAGATGCTAATATATACATTCTGAAATCCAGAAATCTCCCATGCTACATTCATTTCTATAGATTTGCAGAGGATATTAAATACATTTGCAGGTTTATAATGAGTTGTAATTATGAGAATAGGCACTTCCCTCTTGATACATTGTATTTTGATTTCACAGTCAGTTTCAGGAATGAATAATGCGTAGAGAGAAAATGTTCTTGGCTAGTGTTTTACATGCTCCAATAATCTCCCACAGAGAAGGATTGCTAAGGTTATGATAAACTATAAACTAAATAAGGCCATTGTGCTACACACTGATTCAGCACACAGCTCCAGCAGGTAGACATAGGGCCTTATTAAGTTGTCCAAATTGTAGTTACTGTAGCCTGTAATGTAGCCCACAAAAGTTACTGCTATTAAATTAATCTCTTTTAGCTACCCACAATCTGTTTGTGGGTTACAGGCTAAAAAATCCCTATGTGCTGTCAAAATCATAACGCCGATCTAGCTAAGACTTTGATCTGTCAAGCCTGCAACTGCTAAAATCGACTATCTCTATCAAATTGCTAAAATTCCTCAAGCCAGCAATTGCTTTCACACCTGTAAATGGCAAATGTAGCCTAGAGAGGAATCGTAAGAGGGTTAAACACCTGTTTGTAACACTATAAAAGCAAATGGTGTGAGACATCAGAATTACATCAAGCTCATAAAACTGCCATCAAAAATTATTATTTTCAGGTTTTATTTCTGTGTTATATCAATCTTGGAAATCAAGGAGTTAATACATATCAGGCCACCCACATGGACTATAACAGTTTCTCCATTTATTTTTTGGGATTTTTAAATCACTGAAACACTAATTGATTGATATTTACATGCCATATTTTACTGACGTCGTGATGGCGATCTCATTTACTATTGGCTGTTTCTAAATCGGTAGTTACGGGCTTGCTTAGTTGATCATGGTCATGCCCTGAAATGCTACTTATGGGGCATGGTTTACAGTTTTGGCTTTTGGCTATGTAGTTGCGGACTTGTTCAATTTAATCACTCTGTAACTGCTGCAAATTTCAAACCCACAGACTCATAGACTGTATGAAGGCAAGTGCAGGCTTGGAATGTAATGAGGCCCATAGAGCTCTTGCAGGGACACACACAGCTCCAGCCTACAGCTCCAGCAGGGACACACACAGCACCAGTAGCACATAATGCTGCACAGGAAGTAGGCAACACACACATCTCTGAACAGGGGGGCACAACTCAAGCAGCACACAAAGCTGGCAAGCAGAAGCAATACTGATAATTTCGAGTTGGAGCAGGGAGGTGTGGCTGATGTCACAGCTCATTGTTGGTTGACTAACATGCCAATCAGAATTGCACATGCACCTGGAATCCTGAAAAAAGGTTCAAATCCATATCCAAATGCACTGTGTTCATGGAAGGTTTTGGGGTGCACCCATGGGGACATGGAAATCATTTAAATATAGATAGATATTTAAAGAAATTGAGTTATTGTTACAAATATAAAGTTTGATCAAATGTGCTACATATTTTAAAGAATGTTGTTGTCTAAGGATTTTAAAAATGCAATAATCTAGAAAACTTAGACATGCCTTTAAACTTAAAGATTCATTTATTTTGTTATAGATTTCAATGTCTGATATGTAATAAGATATGATCAATTCTTATAAAAGTCAAACAGGATGGATTACCACCATGTACTTATACCACAGGTCTGGTCACTGGCATATCTTCTTCATTTGGGGCCCCGTCAAAATATTTTTGAAAGAGTTATGAGCACTACAACTTAGTAACCTGCCAATTAATGTCAGTGTTTTTTACAGGGCTGCACAAGAACACCACAACATAGTCTAAAAGGATCAGCGTTACCAAGTTACAATATGCTGTTCCATTCATTTTCACTCAATGGCAAGCAATAAAATGTTTTGCATTTTACATTCTTACAGTGGCTGATTTTTAAACAAAAAAGGTATGTATACTGAATATCACTTGTAAGGGCTCTAAAAAGTCCTTATGAGACCTGTCAAAAGCTGTTAAAGAGACATTACTGTACTACAAAATCAGGAAAATAATTAGTCACTAGCGACTTGCCTGTCAAAAAATGACGGCAATGAGATGTGCATGTTTGGAAAGTTGTTTAGTTATTAATATACATATTTGACAGTTGCAAGTATTGTGATATTAAACATGTTTAGTTTTGTAAAATGTTCTCTTGGTGAACAATAAGTCTTAAAGCATTTTGTATTCAAAGTATTAACATTTGAATGTAAAAACAGTTGAACTTTAAATTAATCAGTATTGTAAACTTGAGGTAATGTTTTTTTAACATGCCATTTGTATGTGAAGAATTGTTAACTTCAATATACATTGAATCCAGAGGAAAGCAAACAGTAAAAACCCTTGTTGAAACGTACACAATTTTAACATGAACTTTGTAATATATGTAAGTAAGAAACTTGAAAGTATATTTTTTTAAACTTGAACTTTATTATCTGTGTAACTTTGGAACTTGACAAAACATTTGTATAACTTGGAACATTATAAACAGTAACATAGTGAATACATTTTTTAATATATTTTTGTATTAAAAGTATTAACAGTTGAATGTAAAAACAGTTGAACTTTAAACTAATCAGTATTGTAAACTTGAGGTAATGATTTTTTAACATGCAATTTCTATCTGAAGAATTGTTAACTTCAATATACATTTAATCCAGTGGAAGACAAACATTAAAAACCCTCCTTTAAACGTACCCAATTTTAACATGAACTTTGTAATATATTTTAAGTAAGAAACTTGACATAATATTTTTTGAGACTTGAAGTTTCTTATCTGTGTAACTAAGGAACTTGAAAAAACATTTTTACAACTTGGAACATTATAAACAGTAACATAGTGAATTAATATTATAAAATAATTTTGTATTAAAAGTATTAACATTTTAATGTAAAAAGAGTTGAACTTTAAACTAATCAGTATTGTAAACTTGAGGCAATTGTTTTTTAACATGCAATTTCTATCAGAATAATTGTTAACTTCAATATACATTGAATGCAGAGGAAGGCAAACAGTAAAAACTCTCTTTAAAACGTTTCAAATTAAATTAAATGCTTCCTGACCCCATGAACTGTCGATAAACCTTAATACAGGGAGTAATCTTAACATAACAGACAATATTTACATTGTGTCTTAAAACGTGGTTGAGCTCTTAACATGAACTTTGTAATATGTTGAAGTAAAGAACTTGAAAGTATATTTTTTGAAACTTGTAACATTAGAAACAGTAACATAGTTAATTAACATTTTAACATAATTTGTTAAAATAATGCAAGGCAAGTGTTTTGTGAGGTGAATCATCCTTAAACAGTACTTCCATTAATTATGACTGAATTGTTTATTGTTTTGTATTTTTGAATGCTTTTAAATTTGTTTTGCTTGGGTTTTATTTCTTTACTGAAAAGTTATAGTACTTCATAGTAGACAATGTTTTTAGTAAAAATACATCCATTTTCTAATAAATCACCTTGACTTTCACTCTTTTCAATGTAAACTTTAATTGCCTGTGGATTTTTGCACCGTGACATCGCAACGTACAATTGACCATGTGCAAATACTGGTTCTTCCAAGAAAATACCCACTGATTTGAACGTTTGACCTTGTGATTTTTTAATGGTCATGGCAAATGCCATAATAATGGCAAATTGTCTTCTTTGAAGTATAAAAGGGAGACTATTTTCACTTGGTTCTAAATATATTCTTGGTATGAAAACTCTCTCTCCTTTATGGGTACCAGTTAAAATTTCAGCATCTATAAAATGGTCCTTTAATTGTTGAACAATTAATCTTGTCCCATTGCATAGGCCTTTTTTGGGGTTCATATTTCGCAGTAACATGATAATTGCATCTTTCTTTAGCTGCAAAATATGTGGTGGCATTCCAGAAGGAGTTAGTGAGTTTATGAATTCAGTAGAAAAGTTAGCCTGACTTTCATTGTCATCAGCAAGTACAGAATCAGCACTGTGATAATTTCTTTGTGATGCATTAATTTTTTTTAAGATTTCATTATTGAGGATTAATCATCCTTATTTTTACACGTTAGTATGACTTGGTTGGCAAGCTCAGAATATTCCTGGTTATTTATGCTACCTTCAAATATAGCCGATATAATATCTTGGTGACAAATCATATGAGGTGGGTTCTCTACAATGTCATCAGGTAAATGTGGTATTTTTTCTGTTCTGCCTTCTCCAATTTTAAAAAGCCAATCATTGAAATCAGTTTGGCCTTCTGATCTCATATTTTGTTGCAGTTGAAGATGGGTAAAATGTTTCCATAGTGTGCTTGACTTTATACAGGTTTCGATAATGTCAGTTCGATTTCAATGTACAACGACAGGTAATGTTTGTCTAAAATCGCCACCTAACAACATTACCTTTCCACCAGATAGAAAAGTATTATCCATGACTTCACGAAGCAAACAGTCAATACATTGGAGGGCATAGCATGACATCATTGTGGCCTCATCTATTATAATTAATTTACATTTGTTCAATTTCTTTGGTTGTAATGATGTCATGCGAATATCTGACACAGAAGTTTCTAAAATAGGCACTGGCAGTTTAAATCCACTATGAACAGTTCTTCCACCTTCTAACAAAAGTGCAGCAATTCCAGTAGTGGCAAACGCCATTGCTATTCGACCTTGTGCTCATACTGAACTCATTAATAAATTATATAGATAGGTTTTTCCTGATCCGCCAGGTCCATCAAGATAGAAATAACGCTCTGTGACCATATCATCATCTATTGCATTTTTAATGGCATTAAATGCTTGCAATTGTAAGGTATTTAAAGTTGCAAGTCTTTCTTCTGTTCTTTCTACTTGTAGTTGAATGTCATAGTCTTCAAAGTTTATGTCATCTATAACACCTGGATCAGGCAAATTAAAATTTGTACAACTTAATCCATGAGTTAAAAATACTTCTTGGATTTCCATTAACGCTTTTAAGTGTGCAATAAGTTCATTGTATCGTCGCATAAAGTCTTCAGCCATATTACTTTTAAAAGTCTCCCACAAAGCTAATGCATTTGGAGCATTTGAGAAGATACAAATAAATGCAAATTGTTTTCTCATCTGCCGTTGCATTTGACATTGTGCTGCTTCTTCTAAACATCTTTCCCATTCTGTATCATCAGCTAGTAAGTTTCTATGTCTTGCAGCTAAATGGAAGGATTCATATACAATGTCATTAAAAGTTCTTAAGTGTTCAAAACTTTGTGCTCCAGGAACATTTAAAAGTAATATCAGTAAGCAAAAACGTTCAACATCTCTTGGACTGACTGTGTAAATTCTTGGAATTATTTTATTGCCTCTGCTTTTTCTCGGTCTCCATAATCTTTTCACAAAAACATAGTGATATGGAATTTCAATATATAAGTATTATGTTGCTTATGAATCTGTGGAATTTAATTCAAACCATGCAGTTAGTGTAGTGTGACGATCTTCACTTTGGGACAATGCATTAATTTCATTTCCAGCATGGAAATACACTAAATGTCTTTGTGGCAAATGTACTGCTAATCTATATACTGCATGTGATCAATCATGCATTTCAAATTTTAAAAGCTGCCACATATCTTCTGGCGCACTGACATAGCGAGCATCTACATTAGATGCAAGTTCATCATGTACTAACTCACTACTTTCAGGGTTGTCTGCACTTTTGATGACTACAGTAGCTGCATCGTAGCCTTTGTAAATATATTTGTAGACATATTTAATGGATTTGATGGAAGTGCAGGCTTCTACGTTGATGTGGGTGTTGTACTTCATGAGTAAATGTGGATTGTAGGGCACTACATATCTATTGTCAACTTTTTCCCCACAAATAATGGCACTATCTCCTTCTCTTCTTATAGAAAGTGGATAGCCATCACAATTGGCATAGGTTTTGTCTCTATAATCTTTTGGAAATTCTTTGGAACATTTATTATTTTCCATACATGGTGATTGTGGATTAAGCTCACCACAGGGTCCATGAATCATGAGTAACAATCTCATATAGTCTACCATATAGTTCTGGATCTGTTAGTTCAGCAACAATGACTGCATCCACTTTGTCAGAAGTATCTAATTTATCTTTTTCTTGAAGTATTATCAGAAGATGTGCATGTGGAAGTCCTCTTTTTTTAAATTCAATGGTATATACATAAGCATGCCATTTTCCAAATAACTAACTTATTTATCGTGATGTCACGTATTAATTCATTTAATTTAATCTTAAAAACTCTGGCTACTAAATCTGGTCTATCGGTAACACTTTGGCCAAGAAGTTAATTTTCTGTAATTTCTGGCCATTGTGGATTACATGTAAATGTAAGAAATAAATCGGGTTTGCCAAATTTGGTGACAATAGCAATAGCATCATTGTATCTTTCTCTCATATTTCGAGGAGATCCTTGAAAGGAAGATGGTAAAATGATGGCTTTGCCAGCTGTCATGTCTCTGCTTGTAGCCACGTCAGCAACATAGTCCATTAGTCCAGAATATTGTTCTACACGTAGTTTATCTTGTTGACATTTTATAAAGTTTAAATTATTGGCCTCAACTTGCAAATAGGAATCAATAATCCATTGATGTGTTAGTTTTCCACCACATAAAATTGGATTAAATGCATTTCGAATGGCAATTTGAGCTACTTTAAATTCAAGCATAGAAACATTATTTCGGATTCTGGCTTTAGCATTTGGGTAACTGGAAAGTGTTAATTTTTGTTGCCAACCTGCTTCTCCTTGTGGGAAAAAAATGGGATATGTCATTGGATCTAAATTTGGACTTAAGATACTCATATTAATGAATGGTTGCTCCTCATTTCTGGGATATATTCTAATGTCTCTTTGAAATGGTGGTTCTCCTTCATCATTTTGAAACACCATTGCAACCTCATTTGATGTTGGCAAGTTATAACAACGTTTATCAGTATGTCTGTCTCTTTTAAGCACCATAATAACCTTTGGCATTGGTAACTGATGTCTTTGTGTATGAAGTAGTTGAACATTTTCTACTTCTGCCAATTTTTTATAAGCTTTACTGTAGGGATTATTGTCCATAATGTTATTTAGCTCTATAAAAACACTGGGTAAGCATTTTTTATTTTCTTCCATCTGCATACGTTGGTCAACAGCTTCCATTGGATCTAGGACATATAGTTGAGCGACTTTTCTTTGCTCTCCTTCCTCTGGATGTAAATGGGAAGACCGATGATAAATTTGGCCTTGGACTTTAAAACAGTAAGGACCATGTCCTGGTACATTAGCAGCTAATGTTGCCCCCATAGATGCAAAGGATATGGCACTTTTGTAGGATCTTATGTTTGTCTTAAAAATGTTGTAATTCGGAAAAGTAGGTTCAGTCATAATGTTTTGTAAATAGATAGGAAATTCTTTCCTTTCTGGAAGTTTGAACTTGCCTTTTTGACAGCAACTAATAAATTGGCCATCTCTGGGTCTCTCCTGTTTAAAATAATAAGCCTCACAAAACTGACATTGAGTAGTCATGTCCCCACAACTATGAACCTCTACTGCTAAGGAATATTTGCAAAGCATATAGCAGTTTGACTTTCATATTCATCAGGTGAAATGACATATAACGTTTCAACAACAGGTTCTAAATGCTTTGTTTTTTTCGTGGCTTTTCTTGGTATATGTTGTATTGGTTTAGGTAAAATGTCATGTAATGTTTCAGGAACAGGTTGTAAATGCTTTGTTTTTTTCGTGGCTTTTTTTGGTATGTCTTTTATTTTTTCAGGTAAAATGTCATCTGATGTTTGAGGAACAGGTTCTAAATGCTTTATTTGCTTGGTAGCTTTTTTTGGCGCATCTTTAATATATGCAGGTGATAGATAGTCTTTTGCTTGCAAGTCTTTTGCATTCTTTTTCTTGTCGATTTTCCTTCTGCTCTGGTGTCTGCTGGATGTCTGCTCTCTGTCGTCGTTCTCTAGCTTGGTCGTCTTTTCTTTTCTTGTTTACTCTCGTTATCAGCCATGTTAATCTGTATTAAAAAAATAATGTATCATTAGTTTATTTTGAGATGTTAAGTTTGTTCTCACAAAAAATTCTTATCAACGGTGTGGTTACGTTTTATACTTAATATTCTACATTAGGTTTGTCATTCAATTGCAATATGGCCAATTGAATAGGGGTCTATATAAGGCCATAACATATTTTTTTAAAGAACTTTTTAGTTAGTAAACATCTATACAAAAGCAAGGTTTTCACTAACTAAAAACTTATTTTAAAAAATATGTTATGTGCTTATTTAGAGCACTATTCAATTGGCCAAATCGCAATTCAATGAGGGTCTAGGACTGGAAATTTAGAATGACAAATTTTATTGAGTCTCTGTTTTGAGCCTTTTTTGGACTATGCAATTTTTTTTTTGTTGTGGCTACATTGAAGTTTGGATTTACTGTTAAACATTATTGGCCATACAAGACAAATAAGAGATAGATGAGATATGTGTTAGTTATATTTTGTTAAAACTTATAGTTAGTGGTGTTTTTTTTATTTTTTATTTTCTGTTGACATCGATGCAGAGCAAACATGTTTATTTAGTTTTCTCTTTTTTTACTTGTTATACTGTGCCTTGGTTGAAGTGTGATTTCAAGCAGAATCTTTGTTGGTCCTGTGTTGAAAGTCCTCGTCCGATGGTCTGGTCCTGTGTTGAAAGTCCTCGTCCTATAGTCTGGTCCTCTGTTGAAAGTCCTCGTCTGATGGTGTGGTCCGCTGTTGAAAGTCCTCGTCCAATGGTCTGGTCCTCTGTTGAAAGTCCTCGTCCGATGGTCTGGTCCTCTGTTGAAAGTCCTCATCCGATGGTCTGGTCCTCTGTTGAAAGTCCTCGTCCGATGGTGTAGTCCTCTGTTGAGATTCCTCGTCCGATGGTCTGGTCCTCTGTTGAAAGTCCTCGTCCGATGGTCTTCATGCAGTATTTGTTGTAAAAGACAAATGAAAATGTTATTTGTTTTGAATGTATTTGTAATAAAGAAAAAAATACATTATTTTTGTGTATTGTATGTGTTATGGTGAATTTTTTTGCTATGCTGTTTTTTGTGCAACCCTTTTAAAATAATTTTGGTACAATCCTGTTTTGTGTCTACCACTTTTGGTATGCATATTTAGGCTTCTTTGCAAGGTTTATAGGTTCTTAAAAATTAAAGAAGAATATTAATTTAGTTTGCTATGTGTTTGTGTGAGTTTTGGTACAATCCTGTTTTGTGTCTACCACTTTTGGTATGCTTATTTATGCTTCCTTGTAAGGCTTATAGGTTCTTAAACATTAAAGAAGAATATTAATTTAGTTTGCTATGTGTTTGTGTGAGTTTTGGTACAATCCTGTTTTGTGTCTACCACTTTTGGTATGCTTATTTAGGCTTCTTTGTAAGGCTTATAGGTTCTTAAACATTAAAGAAGAATATTAATTTAGTTTGCTATGTGTTTATGTGAGTTTTGGTACAATCCTGTTTTGTGTCTACCACTTTTGGTATGCTTTTTTAGGCTTCTTTGTAAGGCTTATAGGTTCTTAAACATTAAAGAAGAATATTAATTTAGTTTGCTATGTGTTTGTGTGAGTTTTGGTACAATCCTGTTTTGTGCCTTCCACTTTTGGTATGCTTATTTAGGCTTCTTTGTAAGGCTTACAGGTTCTTAACATTAAAGAAGAATATTAATTTAGTTTGCTATGTGTTTGTGTGAGTTTTGGTACAATCCTGATTTGTGTCTACCACTTTTGGTATGCTTATTTAGGCTTCTTTGTAAGGCTTATAGGTTCTTAAACATTAAAGAAGAATATTCATTTAGTTTGCTATGTGTTTGTGTGAGTTTTGGTACAATCCTGTTTTGTGTCTACCACTTTTGGTATGCTTATTTAGGCTTCTTTGTAAGGCTTATAGGTTCTTAAACATTAAAGAAGAATATTAATTTAGTTTGCTATGTGTTTGTGTGAGTTTTGGTACAATCCTGTTTTGTGTCTACCACTTTTGGTATGCTTATTTAGGCTTCTTTGTAAGGCTTACAGGTTCTTAAACATTAAAGAAGAATATTAATTTAGTTTGCTATGTGTTTGTGTGAGTTTTGGTACAATCCTGTTTTGTGTCTACCACTTTTGGTATGCTTATTTAGGCTTCTTTGTAAGGCTTATAGGGTCTTAAACATTAAAGAAGAATAGAAATTTAGTTTGCTATGTGTTTGTGTGAGTTTTGGTACAATCCTGTTTTGTGTCTACCACTTTTGTTATGCTTTTTTAGGCTTCTTTGTAAGGCTTACAGGTTCTTAAGCATTAGAGAAGAATATTAATTTAGTTTGCTTTGTGTTTGTGTGAGTTTTGGTACAATCCTGATTTGTGTCTACCACTTTTGGTATGCTTATTTAGGCTTCTTTGTAAGGCTTATAGGTTCTTAAACATTAAAGAAGAATATTAATTTAGCTTGCTATGTGTTTGTGTGAGTTTTGGTACAATCCTGTTTTGTGTCTACCACGTTTGGTATGCTTATTTAGGCTTCTTTGTAAGGCTTATAGGGTCTTAAACATTAAAGAAGAATAGAAATTTAGTTTGCTATGTGTTTGTGTGAGTTTTGGTACAATCCTATTTTGTGTCTACCACTTTTGTTATGCTTTTTTAGGCTTCTTTGTAAGGCTTACAGGTTCTTAAGCATTAAAGAAGAATATTAATTTAGTTTGCTTTGTGTTTGTGTGAGTTTTGGTACAATCCTGATTTGTGTCTACCACTTTTGGTATGCTTATTTAGGCTTCTTTGTAAGGCTTATAGGTTCCTAAACATTAAAGAAGAATATTAATTTAGCTTGCTATGTGTTTGTGTGAGTTTTGGTACAATCCTGATTTGTGTCTACCACTTTTGGTATGCTTATTTAGGCTTCTTTGTAAGGCTTATAGGTTCTTAAACATTAAAGAAGAATATTAATTTAGCTTGCTATGTGTTTGTGTGAGTTTTGGTACAATCCTGATTTGTGTCTACCACGTTTGGTATGCTTATTTAGGCTTCTTTGTTAGGCTTATAGGGTCTTAAACATTAAAGAAGAATAGAAATTTATTTTTCTATGTGTTTGTGTGAGTTTTGGTACAATCCTGTTTTGTGTCTACCACTTTTGGTATGCTTATTTAGGCTTCTTTGTAAGGCTTATAGGTTCTTAAACATTAAAGAAGAATATTAATTTAGTTTGCTATGTGTTTGTGTGAGTTTTGGTACAATCCTGTTTTGTGCCTTCCACTTTTGGTATGCTTATTTAGGCTTCTTTGTAAGGCTTACAGGTTCTTAAACATTAAAGAAGAATATTAATTTAGTTTGCTATGTGTTTGTGTGAGTTTTGGTACAATCCTGTTTTGTGTCTACCACTTTTGTTATGCTTATTTAGGCTTCTTTGTAAGGCTTATAGGTTCTTAAACATTAAAGAAGTATATTAATTTAGATTGCCATGTGTTTGTGTAAGTTTTGGTACAATCCTGTTTTGTGTCTACCACTTTTGGTATGCTTATTTAGGCTTCTTTGTAAGGCTTATAGGTTCTTAAACATTAAAGAAGAATATTACCTTATATTGGCGGCCATTAACCATTTATAGTTCATTTCTTTTTTGTACTTATTATACTTAACTTGATTGAAGTGTTGAATGACAGAGGGTCTCCTCATGGCAATCTTAATCCGCCGGTCTTCTTGTAGTGTCTGTTTGAAAAAGAAAGTGAAATGGTTAATTGTATATTTCTTCTTTTTGATTTAACAAAGCATGGTCTTTTTCAGCATGTAATGTAATTTTGTATCTTACCTCTTGTTCTTTCTTCGAGTTGTTTAAAAGGGATTGTGGTTTACAATGCACGGTGCAAATTCTTGGGTGACGCTGTTGATGCAGAGTCTGTTTGAATAGTAAATAAAAGGAGAAAGATTGATCTTTAGGTTATATATTGAATTACAATAAATTAATGTCATTTAAATATACTTCTGTAATTACTTTCAATTAACATTACTTAGTTTTTGGGCCTACACACATAAATGTGCGTGTGACATGTCACTATAGTTGATACACATATATGTGCGTGTCACATATGACTATACATAAATCATAGTTTAATAGTAAAATATATATATTTTTTCTAGAGTCATTTAAATATAGTTGTTTAATTAGTTTGGGTTAAGATCAGTTTGTTCAGGGGCTATACACATAAATGTGCGTGCCACATGTCACTATACATAAATGACATTTTCATACTTAAAATGTTGTATTTTTTTGTCCTGTCTTGATAATAAGATATAATATATTATTTCTTACCTCTCAGTTGTAATTTGCACAATGTAAAGTAGTAAATTAGCAAACAATTGTCTTCTCAAGTAACAGCAGCAGTTACCTATCCAGTCACTCCGTTCATCACCTGAGTTGAAATGTAGAAATTTCTGGAAAGTAGGCAGTATTTATAAACTTTCAAGTGCCTCAGACCGTTAGAACGCAATACGCATGCGCTATTTGCGTTCCAGCTTACAATTTGCGTTCCATCCACCATTTTGTGCGTAGTAGTTTTCAAAATGGTGGTTAATATGAGTGTGGTACGTTCCGCATAGTATGTGTTACGTACCTCGTAAAGTTGACTGTAGCGTTGTTTCAGTTTTGCGAGTCACTGTAGTATAGTTACGTCTGTAGCCTCGTTTTCGTTTTGTTCGGCGGCCATTTTTTCTCTCGCTTAGGTGATTTTCGGCAGTTTAAACTCGTTCTTTTGTACTTAAATGGATGTGTAAATTAACTTTTCGAGGTGCCGGATGCCCCCCCTTGCTGTAAGTAAACTTTTTATGTGTTTGTTGTGTTTATTTCTTGTGTTTCTGATGTTTTCATGCATGCCGCTTTCGGACGGTTTTGCTTGTTGGGAATGGGTCGTTTCGCGGACATATTTTTTTGCGAGGCGGCTGTAATCACACTAATGAACACATGTAATAACACTTTAAGTGCCATGAGGGTCATCCAGGACCCTCATGACACAAAGTGTAAGCACTACACCATTTTAACCCAGTCTCTTATGGGGGTCTATACAGACCCTCATAAGCCTCTATTTAACCCCATTAGTCCCATAAGGGTTCTTAAAGACCCTCATGGGACAGTTAGAAGCCTAACATTACCCTGTAAGTAGATTTCTTATTTTTTGTGACTTAGGTTTTTTTATGTTCTGTAATTAGAGTGGTGGGGAGGTTTATTAGGGGGTAGGTAGGTAGTGTAGGTAGGTAGTGTAGGTGTTAATAGGTTAGAGTCGAGGCGCGTTAATTTAGATTTAATGGTTTATTGGGGGGTATAGTGCAGTGTAGTGTTTGTACTTAGTGTCATGATGGTCCTTGAGACTGATGGGGTTAAATAGAGACTTATGATGGTATGTATTGACCCTCATGAGTGACGGGGTTAATTAGGGGTTTATGAGTGTCTGTATTGACCCCCATGAGTGACAGGGTTAATTAGGGGTTAATGGGTGTATGTATTGACCCCCATGGGTGATGGGGTTAATTAAGTCCTTATGGGGGTCTGTATTGACCCCCATGAGTGACAGGGTTAATTAAGTGCTTATGGGGGTCTGTATTGACCCCCATGCATGACAGGGTTAATTAAGTGCTTATGGAGGTCTGTATTGACACCCATGAGTGACGGAGTGAATTAAGTGCTTATGGGGCTCTATATTGACCCCCATGCTTGACAGGGTTAATTAGGGGCTTATGGGGTCTGTATTGACCCCCATGAGTGACGGGGTTAATTAAATGCTTATGGGGGTCTGTGTTGACCCCCATGAGTAACAGGGTTAATTAAGTGCTTATGGGGGTCTGTATTGACCCCCTTGATTGACAGGGTTAATTAAGTCCTTGTGGGTTCTGCATTGACCCCCATGCATGACAGGGTTCATTAAGTGCTTATGGGGTCTGTATTGACCCCCATGAGTGACGTGGTTAATTACGTAGTTACGGGGGTCTTTATTGACCCCCATGAGTGATAGGGTTAATTAGGGGTTTATGGCTGTCTATATTGACCCCCTTGAGTGACGGGGTTAATTAGGGGTTTATGGGTGTCTTTATTGACCCCCATGAGTGACGGGGTTAATTAAGTCCTTATGGGGGTCTGTATTAACCCCCATGAATGACAAGGTTAATTAAGTGCTTATGGGGGTCTGTATTGACCCCCATGCGTGACAAGGTTAATTAGGGGCTTATGGGGTCTGTATTGACCCTCATGAGTAATGGGGTTAATTAAGTGCTTATAAGGGTCTATATTGACCCCCATGCCTGACAGGGTTAATTATGTGCTTATGGGTGTCTGTATTGACCCCCATGAGTGACAGGGTTAATTAGGGGTTTATGGGTGTTGGTATTGACCTTCATGAGTGACTGGGTTAATTAGGGGTTTATGGGTGTCTGTATTGACCCACATGAGTGACGGGGTTAATTAAGTCCTTATGGGGGTCTCTATTGACCTTCATGGGTGACAGGGTTAATTAAGTGCTTATGGGGGTCTGTATTGACCTTCATGTGTGACAGGGTTAATTACGTGCTCATGGGGGTCTTAGTGACCCCCATGAGTAACAGGGTTAATGAAAGGTTTATGTAGGTCTGGATTGACCCCCATGAGTGATCGGGTTAATTAAGAGCTTATGGGGGTTTGTATTGAGCCCCATGAGTGACAGGGTTAATTAATGTATTATGGGGGTCTGTATTGACCCCCATGAGTGACAGGTTTAATTAAGTGCTTATGAGGGTGTGTATTGACCCCCATGTGTGACAGGGTTAATTAAGTGCTTATAGGGGGTCTGTATTGACCCCCATGAGTGACGGGTTAATTAAGTGCTCGTGGGGGTCTGTATTGACCCCTATGATGGAGGCGGTTAATTAAGTGCTTATGGGGTCTGTATTGACCCCCATGCGGGTTAGGGTAAATAAAGGTTTATGGGGGTCTGGATTGACCCCCATGAGTGATCGGGTTAATTAAGAGCTTATGGGGGTCTGTATTGACCCCCATGAGTGACAGGGTTAATTAATGTATTATGGGGGTCTGTATTATGGGGGTCTGTATTGACCCCCATGAGTGACGGAGTTAATTAGTGATTTATGGGGTCTGTATTGACCGCCATGAGGGAGGCTGTTAATTAAGTGCGTATGGGGGTCTGTATTGACCCCTATGCGGGACAGGGTTAACTAAAGGTTTATGGAGCTCTGGATTGACCCCCATGAGTGACAGGGTTAATTAATGTATTATGGGGGTCTGTATTGATCCCCATGAGTGACAGGGTTAATTAGACATTTATGGGTGTCTGTATTGACCCCCATGAGTGACAGGGTTAATTAAATGCTTATAGGGGTCTGTATTTACCCCTATGCGTGACATGGTTAATTAAGTACTTATGGGGGTCTGTATTGACCCCCATGAGTGACAGGGTTAATTAAGTGCTTATGGGGTCTGCATTGACCCCCATGCATGGCAGGGTTGATTAAGTGCTTATGGGGGTCTGTATTCACCACCATGATTGACAGGGTTAATTAAGTACTTACGGGGGTCTGCATTGACCCCCATGAGTGACGGGGGTTAATTAAGTCCTTAGGGGGGTCTCTATTGACCCACATGAGTGACAGGGTTAATTAATGTATTATGTGGGTCTGTATTGACCCCCATGTGTGACAGGGTTAATTAAGTGCTTATGGGGGGTCTGTTTTGACCCCCATGAGTGATGGGGTTAATTAAGTGCTCGTGGGGGTCTGTATTGACCAATATGAGGGAGGCGGTAAAATAAAGGCTTATGGGGTCTGTATTGACCCACATGCGGGACAGGGTTAATTAAAGGTTTATGGGGGTCTGGATTGAACCCCATGAATGATCGGGTTAATTAAGAGCTTATAGGGGTCTGTATTGACCCCCATGAGTGACAGGGTTAATTAATTTATTATGGGGGTCTTTATTGACCCCATGCATGATAGGGTTAATTAGGGGTTTATAGGTGTCTGTGTTGACTCCCATGAGTGACGGAGTTAATTTGGGATTTATGGGGTCTGTATTGACCGCCATGAGGGAGGCTGTTAATTAAGTGCTTATGGGGTCTGTATTGACCCCCATGCGGGACAGGGTTAATTAATGTATTATGGGGGTCTGTATTGATCCCCATGAGTGACAGGGTTAACTAGGCATTTATGGGTGTCTGTATTTACCCCCATGAGTGACAGGTTTATTTAAATGCTTATGGGGGTCTGTATTTACCCCTATGCGTGACAGGGTTAATTAAGTGCTTATGGGGGTCTGTATTGACCCCCATGAGTGACAGGGTTAATTAAATGCTTATGGGGGTCTGTATTTACCCCTATGCATGACAAGGTTAATTAAGTGCTTATGGGGGTCTGTATTGACCTTCATGCTTGACAGGGTTAATGCTTATGGGGGTCTGCATTGACCCCCATGCATGACAGTGTTCATTAAGTGCTTATGGGGGTCTGTATTGACCCCCATGAGTGACTGGATTAATTAAGTACTTAAGGGGGTCCGTATTGACCCCCATGAGTGACAGGGTTAATTAAGTGCTTATGGGGTCTGCATTGACCCCCATGCATGACAGGGTTCATTAAATGCTTATGGGGGTATGTATTGACCCCCATGAGTGACAGGGTTAATTAAGTGCTTATGGGGTCTGCATTGACCCCCATGCATGACAGGGTTTATTAAGTGCTTATGGGGGTCTGTATTGACCCCCATGAGTGACAGGGTTAATTAAGTACTCACGGGGTCTGTATTGACCCCCATGAGTGATAGGGTTAATTAGGGGTTTATGGGTGTCTGTATTGACCATCATGAGTGACGGGGTTAATTAGGGGGTTATGGGTATCTGTATTCACCCCCATGAGTGACAGGGTTAATTAGGGGTTTATGGGTGTCTGTATTGACCCACATGAGTGACGGGGTTAATTAAGTTAAATTTTATTTTCTTAAATCTAAGTTCATTTGCCTGACCGCCAATCTAAGTTCATTTGCCTGACCGCTAGCCAGTGTGTGTGTCAGGCTTACAAGTACTGTGCCAAGTTCAACCAATCCAATCTAGTGGTGTACCAGCACTCTACATTTAAAAAAAACAACACTTTTTTTCTGTGTAATCTAATTTAATTTGCCTGCCTGCCAGCGTGTGTGTCTTAGGCTCACATCGTATACTGTGCCCACTTGCCCAGTCAGTGCCACCACTCATATCTGGTGTAACAGTCAGTAGTGCACATTTAAACCAAGAATACAATTTTGACTGTAATACATTGAATAGCATTTACTTGTCTGCAAGCGTCTGTGTCAGGCCTACAGCGTCTACTCTCATATCTGTTGTCACAGTAGCTTGCACGCATAGTACCACTAATCGGAAAAAAAATGACAGGCAGAGGCAGGACACCCCTCAGGCGCCGTCATGGTCGTGGTGCTGTTATTCCCTTTGGCCCTACAATAATGCCCAGTGTTCAGAGGCCAGTTACCCTGAACTTGAAAAGTTCAGAGGACATAGTTGACTGGCTAACACAGGACACCCAATCTTCTACAGCTTCCGCTTGGAACATTGACGCACCATCCTCCTCTAGCTTAGCTTCGGGCACCTCTCAAGTTACCACTCTCCCGCCTGCTGCCACCACCAACACTAGTACCACAGCCGATTCAATTGATCAGTCAGAAGAGTTATTTACACATCAGTTTGAAGAAATGAGTGATGCGCAACCATTATTGCCAGAGGATGTAGATAACAGGGATATGTCTCAGTCAGGCAGCAGTACACACATGTACGTACGATGTGATGATGATGATGTACCCGCTGCTGCTTCCTTTGTTCAGTTGTCAGATACAAGTGAGGGGGGTGATGATGATGATGATGATGCGTCCGTGGATGTCACGTGGGTGCCCACTAGAAGAGAAGAAGAACAGGGGGAAAGTTCAGATGGGGAGACAGAGAGGAGGAGGAGACGAATTGGAAGCAGAGGGAGGTCTTAGCAACGAGCTAGTGGCACAGTCAGACAGCATGCATCAGCACCCGGGGTCAGCCAGACAGCACGCCAATCAACGCATGCTGTTGCCACCACCAGAATGCCGTCACTGCCGAGCTCAGCAGTGTGGCATTTTTTTGTGTGTCTGCCTCTGACAACAGCGATGCCATTTGCAACCTGTGCCAAAAGAAACTAAGTCGTGGGAAGTCCAACACCCACCTAGGTACAACTGCTTTGCGAAGGCACATGATGTCACATCACAAACTTCAATGGGATCAACACATGAGAACAAGCAGCACACAAACTCAAAGCCGCCATCCTTCTCCTGGTCCAGCATCTTCATCCACGTCAACCACTGCTGTCCTCCTTGCCCCCTCTCAACTATCCGCCACTCCGTCTCTAGCCTCTTGCTGTTCCTGCTCATCTCCCCACAGTCAGATTTCTGTCAAGGGCATTTTTGAGCGTAAGAAGCCAATGCCACAAAGTCACCCCCTTGCCCGGCGTCTGACAGCTGGCTTGTCTGAACTCTTAGCCGGCCAGCTTTTACCATACAAGCTGGTGGAGTCTGAGGCGTTCAAAAAATTTGTAGCGATTGGGACACCACAGTGGAAGGTACCCGGCAGAAAATGTCATTGCCCAAAAGGCAATCCCCAACCTGTACTCGATTGTGCAAAAGGAAGTAATGGCATATCTGGCACACAGTGTTGGGGCAAGGGTCCATCTGACCACTGATACCTGGTCTGCAAAGCATGGTCAGGGCAGGTATATCACCTACACTGCGCATTGGGTAAACCTGATGACACCTGCCAATCATGGAATGAGTGGCTCTGCAGAGGAGTTGGTGACACCGCCACGACTTGCAGGCAGGCCTGCTGCCAACTCCTCTACTCCTCCTACTCCATCCTCTTCCATAACCTCCTCAGCTGAGTCCTCTTCTGCTGCGTCTTGCTCCACATCAAAGGCACCCCCCCCAGCTCCCCAGATACTATTCCACAACCCGGATACGGCAGTTTCATGCCGTCTTGGGGTTGACTTGCCTGAAAGCAGAGAGTCACACCGGGCCAGCACTCCTGACCACCCTGAACGCACAGGTGGATCAATGGCTGACTCCGCACCAACTGGAGATTGGAAAAGTGGTTTGTGACAACGGAAGAAATTTGTTGGCGGCATTGAATTTGGGCAAGTTGACGCATGTGCCGTGCATGGCACATGTGTGTAATCTGATCGTACAACGCACTGTCCATAAGTATCCAGGCTTACAGGACATCCTGAAGCAAACCAGAAAGGTGTGTGGCCATTTCAGGCATTCCTACATGGCCATAGCGCACTTTTCAGATATCCAGCAGTGAAACAACATGCCAGTGAGGCGCTTGATTTGTGACAGCCCCACACGTTGGAATTCAACACTCCTAATGTTTGACCGCCTGCTCCAACAAGAAAAAGCCATTAACGAGTATTTGTATGACTGGGGTGCTAGGACAGCCTCTGCGGAGCTGGGGATTTTTTTGCCACGTTACTGGACGCTCATGCGCAATGCCTGTAGGCTCATGCGTCCTTTTGAGGAGGTGACAAACCTTGTCAGTCGCACCGAAGGCACCATCAGCGACGTCATACCATTTGTTTTCTTCCTGGAGCGTGCCCTGCGAAGAGTGCTGGATCAGGCCGTAGATGAGCGTGACGAGGAAGAGAAAGAACATATCATCAGCGAGATCACTGAGGACGAGGAACGGGACATGGGTAGCTCGGCATCCAACCTTGTGCAAATGGGGTCTTTCATGCTGTCGTGCCTGTCGCAGGACCCTCGTATAAAAAGGCTGAAGGGGAACGACCTGTACTGGGTGTGCACGCTACTAGACCCCCGGTATAAGCAGAAAGTGCCTGAAATGTTACCACATTACCGCAAGTCAGAAAGGATGCAGCGGGTCCAAAACAAATTAACAATTATGCTTTACACAGCATATAAGGGTGATGTCACAGCACAAGGGCAATATAACAGGGGAAGAGGTGAAAGTAATCCTCCTCCCCCGACCACGCCGGCAAGGACAGGACTTTTAAAAGACGTGTTGTTGATAGAGGACATGCGGACCTTTTTCAGTCCTACGCATCGCAACAGCCCTTCGGGATCCACCCTCAGAGAACGAATTGACGGACAGGAAGCAGACTACCTCGCCTTAACTGCAGATATCGACACTCTGAGGAGCGATGAACCCCTTGACAACTGGCTATGCAGGCTAGACCTGTGGCATGAGCTATCCCAATTTGCAATTGAACTTCTGGCCTGCCCAGCTTCAAGTGTCCTGTCAGAAAGGACCTTCAGTGCAGCAGGAGGTTTTGTCACCGAGAAGAGAAGTCGCCTAGGGCAAAAAAGTCTAGATTGCCTCACCTTTATAAAGATGAATGAGGGATGGATCATGAAGGGACTGACACTGGGCGATACATTCGACTGAAAAAGGCCTGATGAGATAAGCTGCCTTCGGCTAAAATGGTCCACACGCTGCTGTATGTTATCTGTGAATGCCGGATGACGTGCGTGACTTATCCGCCACCAACTAGGGTTCAAGAAGACGCAATGTTTTATGGCACTTTCTGCCTGAGGAACAAAGGTCTATTTTTCTGGCCGCTGCAACAGCAGCAGCTGCAACAATACCTAATTTTTTAATTTAAATTTTTATGTCAGAAGGTGTACGGCATATAATGAAAAATAAAGCATATTGAACAGTCTTGCATAACACAACAGTTGTGCAAAAATACATATTTACCATGAAGACATTTTGTTAAAATTAGCTGGCTAGGCCTTCTTATGTTTACTTTTTTGGTTAATACATTTTCTTTTTTTTTACTGTGATTGCAATTTTTATGAGAAACCCAAGACATGGTAAAACAGACAATAGTATAGAGTATACCAGTAGTTAACACCAAAGTCCTATTATCTATCATCACTCCAGCAGTAGCTTATTATTTACAATATCTAATCTGCTCAATAGCCCTTGGGTTACCCTAGGGCAGGCTTCAGTAGGCGACCTCTCCTTTCCTCAGAGGATTTTGCCGCTGGTTGATTCTTAAGGGTCTCCTCCAGGGCTCCCCCACTCCGGTCCTTCCCCCCCGAGTCGCTTCAACTATTAACAAATGTTTTATTATATTAGGGGGGCACTAAATGGGGATGTTATCCAGGGATCCCAAATTGTCTGGAACTGGGTGATTCTATCCAAGACTACATGGTTTAATCTCTCATTGAGCAGTAAATAGTTGATTTTTTTTATTAATTCCTGAAAGTTTTATTTTGGGGTTTTCCAACTGCTAGCTATGTGTATTTTTGCTTTCAAAAAATATTTTATTAGGTCAGGTAATATATCATATTCAAACAACCATTTCCATGTTACATATATATCCATACATGTTAATACATCACTGAGTTACCTTATCTCTATTAATACTCAGTTTACCCCTTTCCATTCCATAATCTTGGAGCTTATACCATATCCAGGGCTAGTATTTTATCTGGATTTGGTTGTACCTGTAGCCTAAAAATATATATTTTTTTTTTTACTTTTCATTTATTAATATAGCTTTAATTCCGTTTGTTTTAAGTTGATTCCCTTTAAGTCTTGAATCCGACTATAATTGGGAAAAAAAATAACTAGTTTTAACATTTAACATGTTGGGAAAGGGAAAAGTCCAGAAACATCCTGCTTGTTTACATAAATATGATATAAAATATAGCACTTACCTCCGTCCTCCGCCCCTCTAAGGATCCACACACACCTCCATCCATCCCATTTTCTTGAGAATATCCTCTCCCATTTAGGGGAGCCCCTATTCCGGACCTAAATTTCTTTAATTGTCTCCAGATGATATGCTATCCCTTAATTGCAGCCACGGAGACCATATATCTCAAAATGTATCCATGGAGTTGTCTACTAAATGGGTAAGGCGTTCATTTATAAGGATAAAGTTTAATTTATTTTTAACCACCTGAAAGTGTAGGGTATCCGATTTCCATTGTCTGGCTATATGGTTCTTTGTGGCCAACATGATGAACTTTAACAGCCTATTTTGAGCGGGCGAGAGACGGACATGCGGAACACCCAGCATGCAGTTTTCTATATTAGCAGAAATCTGAATCTTAAACATTTTAGAAGCTAGTAAGCATGTTTCTTCCCATAGTCTTATGACTGCCGAACACTCCCACCAGACATGAATAAATGTAGCCTCATTACCACTGTTGCTAAAACATGAACTGCTCCGTTTTGGATCCCATTTATTTAACTTAAAAGGAGTAATATATGTCCTGTGTAGGACCTTTATTGAAGTCTCAAGCAGACTATAATTTAAAGGTCCCCTACTTAAGCCTCGCCAACTTTTATCCCATGTGCTGTCTGCCAACTCGGTGCCCAAATCCCTCTCCCAGGCTTTGGTATAGTCTGGTTTGTTTGCCCATGAGTTTTCATTAAATAGTTCATACATGAGGCTAATAATACCAGGCTGAAAGGGGGAATCCCTACATTTTTTGAGTAGCCAGGTGTTTCTTTGGGGGGTTCCCCTACCATTTATCGTATATATAAAATGATGTATCCTGCAAAAATTATAGTGTTCAGCCAGGGGTAAATTGTATCTATCTCTCACCTGCTCAAAGGTCATTATTTTGTCGTCATGCCATCATGGACCAACCCTTAGTAGGTTCTGAGACTTCCACCAACTGAGAGAGCTTTCCGAAAGATGTATCTTAAAGTGGGGAATGGGTACGATAGGGGTAAGATCTGATACCCGAGTGTCCAGTTTTTGTGTCCAGTTCATCTCCGTCCATATTTTTAATGAGTGCTTAATCAACAGGTTTTTCAAGTTTCTCAAAAAAGTATACAGGCCTGGAATCCATATTACTGGATCCCATGTATAAGGTGACATGTTTACATTTTCCATAAATACCCAGAGCAGCTGATGTGTGGGAGAATGTGCCAGAGGAATGAAAGCCAGCTGCGCTGCCTTGTAATACAGTTTGAGATTCGGGCACGATGGGCCCCCTTTCCCTTTTGGTCTATACATATTCTTTTTTGAGATCCTCAGGGCTTTATGATTCCAAATATATCGAAAAATTAGTTTTTTCCCCTTTGAATCTTTATGTGTTGTAAGCAATCTCCCCGGAGTTTTAATCTGGCTGACGGGGATTTGTAGTATGTATCTTTCAAGTTCATAAATTTGCCTGCAAACCCAAATTTCTGTAATAGTGCTTTTAAATAAGGCCATTCCAACGTATCAAAGGCCTTTTCTATATCTAACGCCAAAAAGCATGTGGGTATTTGATGTTGGGATGACCATGAGATTAAATTTTGTGTCCGTCTGATATTGTCCCCCGTTTGTCTATGGGGGATAAACCCTGTTTGGTTTTATGAATTATGGAGGGGAGAAATCACGAAATCCTGTTTGCCATTAATTTGGCCAACATTTTATATCCCCGTTTAGGATTGATATGGGGCCGTAAGTTTTAAGTTCTAATGGGTCTCGTCGTTCTTTTGGGAAACATATCATATTTGCATGGTTTAGTTCTTATGGCATGGGAGAGCCTTCTAAAATTTGATTGAAAAGTGTGGCTAAGTGGGGTAATAACAAGTCTATAAAAGTTTGGTAATAGAGATTTGTAAATCCATCCGGGCCCGGGTAGCTATGTTTATTTTGAATGCTAAAGCAATTAATTGGAATAGCTTGTTCTAGTATTGAGATAAGTTTTTTTATGTGTATCCCCAGTAAGCAGGATTCCATTGAAAGAGAAATATCCTTTTGCATGGATTGGAGGCCCGAGATTTAGCTGAAGTCTTTTATAATATTCACATGAGTGCTGGTATAGAGAGAAGGGGCTTGGTCAGGGTGCAAAGCATATCGTCCGCGAAAAGTGAACACTTAAACTGATGGTGTCCTACTTCAAACCCCTGGATGGCATGGTTGGTTCTGATTGCCTGCGCTAGGGGTTCAATGGCAAGAGCAAAGAGCAGTGGGGAGAGTGGGCATCCCTGCCTGGTCCCTTTCTGTACTTGGATTTTGGCCTTATGGTCCCCTGGTATCTTTAAGTTAGCTACTGGTGAGTCGTAGTACCTTCTGAGCAGGTTGAGAAAGCGTCCCTTAAATCCAAACTTATCTAGCATTTTGTACATATATGGCCATTCCACCGTATCAAAAGCCTTCTCTATGTCTAGGGCTAGAGGGCAAACTGGGTTGTTATACTGTTGAGCCAAGAACTGGGCGTTCAGAACCCTCCTAACATTATCTCCTGCCTCTTTGAAAGGAATGAAGCCCGTTTGGACCTTGTGTATTTAGTCCAGTAAAAAGTTAGATATTCGTTTGGCCATAATTTTAACTAGGATCTTGACATCCACATTTATCAGGGGTATGGGGCGATCATTTTTAACCTCTAAAGGGTCCCTACCCTCTTTTGGAAAGACTATGAGGTCGGCCTGATTCAATTAAGGGGGCATAGCTTCTCCATTTAGTATAGCGTTAAACAAAGATGTTAGGTGCGGTGGTAAGCAAGGGCTCAAATTTCTTATAGTACAGATGAGTAAAACCGTCTGGCCCTGGGGACTTGCCAAATTTAAGATCTTGGATTGTAGATTTTACTTCCTCTTAGGATATGTCTAGGTTCAAGCTGTCCAATTGAGGTACAGGTATTTTGTGGACTTCTTGCTGTAGTAGGAAGGACTCTATGTCAGATCCGCTGCAGCGGGATTGGAATGAATATATGGTCTGATAGAAGTTTTGAAATGTTTCTTGGATAGTATTGGGGCTTAAGGAGGTTTGGCCATCAGGTAGTCTAAAGATACCATATATTATGTCCTCTCTTGGGGGGTAAAGACACTAATAATTCCTGCAATAAAATTCTGTTTTTTATGTGGGCATGGTTAGCCCCTTGGGTTATCTGTTAAAAAGAGTGGTGCAGAGACTGTGGGGGCTGTTAGCCTCCTTGTCCCCATGTGGCCGTTTAGAATCCCTGCTGCTGCATGTTTCAGCTTTATTAAGGTGTAATTGTACAGCGTTTGACTCAAGTAGCTGCCTGTGCTGGGTCATTTTGGCTTAATTGCTGGGCCCTTTTCCTGCCAAGATGGCGACCGTCAGTCCATGGGCCTCTATGTCCCCTTCACTACCTTTGTCCCCCCTTGTGTGCTTATTTGGGATGACCCCCCTTTATATCTCCGCCCCGTGGTCTTCTCAGGTCCCCCCCTCAATCTCTGAGTGTGGGTATGCGGGGCTGGGGCGTTGAATCAGGCTTACCTTCTTCTCTGCTCGCTGCAAGATCAACAATACCTAATTTTTCAGGCATGTGTACATGCCTAATTTTTCTGGCCTCTGGTGCTGCACTGTGGCTTCAACAACCAAACCCCAAAAAAGGCACATAACAGGGATTAAACTGATAGGAGTAGTACTACTTAAAACACCACTCATATCTGGTGTAACAGTAGTGTACATTTAAAACAAAAACATTTTTTTCTACTGTAATAGATTACATAGCAGTTAGTTGTCTGCAAGCGTGTGTGTCAGACCTACAGCGTCTACTCTGCCAACTTCTGCAAGTGCACAGTGCCACTCATATATGTTGTCACAGTAGCCTGCATGCATAGTACCAATCTGTCAAAACCTGTAGTGATGAATGAAGTCTAGAGTAGCCTGGTTCCCTTATCCTCTACAGGTTGAGACATAATGTTTGGGTGACTCCAGACCAATACATGAGTACAAGCAGCACACAAACTCAAAGCCGCCATCCTCCTCCTGGTCCAGCATCGTCAGCCACATCAACCACTGCTGTCCTCCTTGCCCCCTCTCAACCATCCGCCACTCCGTCTCTCGCCTTGAGCAGTTCCTGCTCATCTGCCCATAGTCAGGTGCCTGTAAAGGACATGTTTGAGCGTAAGAAGCTAATCTCACAACGTGCCCCAAATTTGAAGTGATACGACCAACCAAGCATCTTTTTCCATCTCCCGGTCCCAAAAATCCAGGCCTTATACACGTGCCCTGATAGGTGACGTAACAAGTATTAAACTGATAAGAGTAGTACTTACAAACACGACACTCCTATCTGGTGGCACCTTTGATTGCACGTGCCGTGCCCCAAAATAAAAGTGATATGACCAACCAAGCATCTTTTTCCATCTCCCGGTTCTAAAAATCCAGGCCTTATACACGTGCCCTGATAGGTGACGTAATAAGTATTAAACTGATAAGAGTAGTACTTACAAACATGCCACTCCTATCTGGTGGCACCTTTGATTGCACGTACCGTGCCCCAAAATTGAAGTGATACGACCAACCAAGCATCTTTTTCCATCTCCCGGTTCTGAAAAACCAGGCCTTATACACGCCCCCTGATAGGTGCTGTAACAGGTATTAAACTGATAAGAGTAGTACTTACAAACACGCCACTCCTATCTGGTGGCACCTTTGATTGCACGTGCCGTGCCCCAAAATTGAAGTGATACGACCAACCAAGCATCTTTTTCCATCTCCCGTTTCTAAAAATCCAGGCCTTATACACGCCACCCGATAGGTGCTGTAAAAGGTATTAAACTGATAAGAGTAGTACTTACAAACACGCCACTCCTATATGGTGGCACCTTTCATTGCACGCGCCGTGCCCCAAATTTGAAGTGATACGACCAACCAAGTATCTTTTTCCATCTCCCGGTTCCAAAAAGCACGGCCTTATACACGCCCCCTGATAGGTGCTGTAACAGGTATTAAACTGATAAGAGTAGTACTCAAAAACACGCCACTCCTATATGGTGGCACCTTTGATTGCACGTGCCGTGCCCCAAAATTGAAGTGATACGACCAACCAAGCATCTTTTTCCATCTCCCGGTTCTAAAAATCCAGGCCTTATACACGCCCCCTGATAGGTGCTGTAACAGGTATTAAACTGATAAGAATGTAATTACAAACACGCCACTCCTATCTGGTGGCACCTTTGATTGCACGTGCCGTGCCCCAAAATTGAAGTGATACGACCAAACAAGCATCTTTTTCCATCTCCTGGTCCCAAAAATCCGGGCCTTATACACGTGCCCTGATAGGTGACGTAATAAGTATTAAACTGATAAGAGTAGTACTTACAAACATGCCACTCCTATCTGGTGGCACCTTTGATTGCACGTACCGTGCCCCAAAATTGAAGTGATACGACCAACCAAGCATCTTTTTCCATCTCCCGGTTCTGAAAAACCAGGCCTTATACACGCCCCCTGATAGGTGCTTTAACAGGTATTAAACTGATAAGAGTAGTACTTACAAACACGCCACTCCTATCTGGTGGCACCTTTGATTGCACGTGCCGTGCCCCAAAATTGAAGTGATACGACCAACCAAGTATCTTTTTCCATCTCCCGATTCCAAAAATCCAGGCCTTATTCACGCCCCCTGATAGGTGCTGTAACAGGTATTAAACTGTTAAGAGTAGTACTTACAAACACGCCACTCCTATCTGGTGGCACCTTTGATTGCACGTGCCGTGCCCCAAAATTGAAGTGATACGACCAACCAAGCATCTTTTTCCATCTCCCGTTTCTAAAAATCCAGGCCTTATACACGCCACCCGATAGGTGCTGTAAAAGGTATTAAACTGATAAGAGTAGTACTTACAAACACGCCACTCCTATATGGTGGCACCTTTCATTGCACGCGCCGTGCCCCAAATTTGAAGTGATACGACCAACCAAGTATCTTTTTCCATCTCCCGGTTCCAAAAAGCACGGCCTTATACACGCCCCCTGATAGGTGCTGTAACAGGTATTAAACTGATAAGAGTAGTACTCAAAAACACGCCACTCCTATATGGTGGCACCTTTGATTGCACGTGCCGTGCCCCAAAATTGAAGTGATACGACCAACCAAGCTTCTTTTTCCATCTCCCGGTTCTAAAAATCCAGGCCTTATACACGCCCCCTGATAGGTGCTGTAACAGGTATTAAACTGATAAGAATGTAATTACAAACACGCCACTCCTATCTGGTGGCACCTTTGATTGCACGTGCCGTGCCCCAAAATTGAAGTGATACGACCAAACAAGCATCTTTTTCCATCTCCTGGTCCCAAAAATCCGGGCCTTATACACGTGCCCTGGTAGGTGACGTAACAAGTATTAAACTGATAAGAGTAGTACTTACAAACACGCCACTCCTATATGGTGGCACATTTGATTGCACGCGCCGTGCCCCAAATTTGAAGTGATACGTCAAACCAAGTATCTTTTTCCATCTCCCGGTTCTAAAAATCCAGGCCTTATACACGCCCCCTGATAGGTGCTGTAACAGGTATTAAACTGATAAGAGTAGTACTTACAAACACGCCACTCCTATATGGTGGCACCTTTGATTGCATGCGCCGTGCCCCAAATTTGAAGTGATAAGACCAACCAAGTATCTTTTTCCATCTCCGGTTCCAAAAATCCAGGCCTTATACACGCCCCCTGATAGGTGCTGTAACAGGTATTAAACTGATAAGAGTAGTACTCACAAACACGCCACTTCTATATGGTGGCACCTTTGATTGCACATGCCGTGCCCCAAAATTGAAGTGATACGACCAAACAAGCATCTTTTTCCATCTCCTGGTCCCAAAAATCCAGGCCTTATACACGTGCCCTGATAGGTGACGTAACAAGTATTAAACTGATAAGAGTAGTACTTACAAACACACCACTCCTATATGGTGGCACCTTTGATTGCACGCGCCGTGCCCCAAATTTGAAGTTATACGACCAACCAAGTATCTTTTTCCATCTCCCGGTTCTAAAAATCCAGGCCTTATACACGCCCCCTGATAGGTGCTGTAACAGGTATTAAACTGATAAGAGTAGTACTCACAAACACGCCACTCCTATATGGTGGCACCTTTGATTGCACGTGCCGTGCCCCAAAATTGAAGTGATACGACCAACCAAGCATCTTTTTCCATCTCCCGGTTCTAAAAATCCAGGCCTTATACATGGCCCCTGATAGGTGCTGTAACAGGTATTAAACTGATAAGAGTAATACTTACAAACACGCCACTCCTATCTGGTGGCACCTTTGATTGCACATGCAGTGCCCCAAAATTGAAGTGATACGACCAACAAAGCATCTTTTTCCATCTCCCGGTTCCAAAAATCCAGGCCTTATACACGTCCCCTGATACGTGACGTAACAGGTATTAAACTGATAAGAGTAGTACTATTTAACACACCTTATAATAATGCAGAGAGAGGCAACGCAGTGAGAGGAGTCTGAAGAAGAGGAGTCAGAGGAGGAAGGTGCCTTTGAGGAGGTGGAAGACCAAACACAGCAGGCGTCCCAGGGGGCTTGTTGTCACCTTTCGGGGACCCTTGGCAGCTGGGTGGAGGAAGAGACCTTCAATGACATCAGTGAGGACAAGGAATGGGACATGGCTACCTTGGTATCCAACCTTGTGCAAATGGTAAGTTTGCGGTTGTGCAAATGGACTGTTTGTGGTTGTTTGCTGTGCGTTAAATGGGGAGTTTGGTCTGTCACTGTGAAGCGGGCCTAACCCTTACACTACCTGATCGATACAACATCATACCTGATGTTTTAAAGCACGTTATTCCAAACAATTTAGGAATGTTAGGTAATTTATGCCCTTTATGGCTTAAAACCAGACTCTGCATCAACTATGTAATTTTCCGTGTGAGTTTTGCCATGGATCCCCCTCCGGCATGCCACAGTCCAGGTGTTAGTCCCGTTGAAACAACTTTCCCATCACTATTGTGGCCAGAAAGAGTCCCTGTGGGTTTTAAAATCCGCCTGCCCATTGAAGTCTTTGGTGGTTCGCCGGTTCGCGAACATTTGCGGCGGTTCGCGTTCGTGGTTCGCGAACCGAAGATTTTATGTTCGCGACATCACTAATAGCAAGTTCAAATATTATTCTTCAACATTTGTTTTTTCTTTTATTAAGTTTCTATAAGTTTTAATGAACTGCTATAAATTAAAAACAGTATAGCTTTAAAAGCATTAACCTTGAATTTTTACACAATTTCAGTATTACTTTTCTGAGATGAAAAAGAAGTAAGGAAATATAACCACAGGCATTTTAATCTAAATGTTTTTTTTTCTCCCCAGCATTACCTAAGAATAGCACTGTGTAGAAACGGTGGTGCTTGACCTCTCAAAGAGATAAAATATGTTTTGAGTCTGCATTCTAAATAAATTGCACCTGAGCTCAAAAAAATGTAGAATTAAATTGGCAGTTATTCCATTCAGACTTTGGTAGGCTTTAAAAAAATACAAAGTAAAGCTTGCCTTGAGATCTTTGCAAAAGTATAAACAGTAAAACATGAAGACTATTACTAATATTGTATTAATATTACAAAAAAATTGCATAATAATAATCCATGACATACTAAATTATATTTTGCTGACATGAATATCCTTATAGATTTTACTGAAATAGGACAATTAATCTAGTCTAATGCTCTATGTATTTTTAAAAACACATTTATACATATATAATTTCACCTGAACCATACTGAAAGGCTTACTGAACTGATATGAATATGTTCCTTACACAAGAGGCAACAGAAAAAGAACACTCAAAGCACTGGTTCCATTCCTATAATATCAATAAACTAGACCAACAATTAAAATGTAACTTCTAATCCAACACATAATAAAACCACCAGTTACAAGAGCAAAACATTTACAATTTAAATAATTCAAATAAACTACTATGGCTCCAATGTATCTATAGTTGGTGGAAAAACTGTATCAATTTACAATAATGTCACTGGGTCTTAAAGGGACAGTAAATCACAATCCAATACTAATCCTAATCTCACAAAAAAAAATGTATACTGTACCAATCATACAAATGGTGAAATAAAGAAACCCTAAATATAGGCTGGCTAGGATCTCAGTGGGTACCTCCTACATGGATGGCTGCCCTATTAGCACACCCTGGTCCTAACCTTGAGATGCCCTTCCAACAACTAAACTATTGTGCAAAGCAATATTTATATATAATAATCAGTGATAAATAGTAAACATATAATTAGCAACAAAATAAGTGAGACAAAACAATGATCAAAACTGCCATTAAACAAATAATGTACTGTGATACCAAAATTAAGTGCTATAACTCCAAATAAGACATAAAGATCCACAATTTAATTGTGTAAAATAATACCCAGATCCATACAAGGCTCCTGATTACCAACAATTATCTTCAATATATAGGAAAAAAATTAAGAAATAAAGGAACTCAAATCTGTATTATATATATTGCCCAAAATAGTGAGTTAAAGCATGATACACTATATCTATACACACACTCTTTTTATTTATTTAACTAAACTTCACATGAGTATTCCTAACCCCACATATGCAACTGTTAAACTATACATGTATTAAATGAACAGTAAACAGGAGCACACTCACATCATACATGAGTAGACATTCTCTACATGTAAATTTTACACTTGTTGTGTTCCCGGACCATTGTCCTGTTCTACCAACTGACACGGTGTCTAACATCATCAGAATGTGATATGTGCATGTCAGTATGACGCATGTTTCACTTGAGTAGGCGAAGAGTAGGCTTTTATAGGTTAAGTTAGTGATGTCAATAATTGCTTACCCAAAACCCCTCGAGTTCCAAAGCCAAACCACTCTCATCATTAATATAGAGGTTTACAATGTTGCTATTAATAAATCAATTAAAAAATGCTGTTGTATAGCTATCATCTATCGGTTATAGCATACTGTGCCCATATCAAATTAAACAATATATATACTAGCGAATTGCCCGTCGAATTGCCAGCCTTCGGCGCTCCTTGCCAGCAACTGCGGCCCTCGCTGAGCCCACAAGCGTTATCAACAACTCACATGCTCACAACTATATATGTGATACCATACAGCATATAATGCTTTTTAGCATGATCTTCTGCTAATCCATACGTAGAGTGTCAAGATTCCCCTCACCATCCTTTGGTTTTAGTATTTGTTTATAATGATTTAATGTTATATTACGTTGATTATTATGTGTATGTTAATTACTGTAGGTTATGTTATGCTGTGTTATTTTATGTTGATTACTGTATGTTTAATTGTATCTAGTGTATAAAGAGTTAACTGGCAGTTAGAATTTTGAGGTAGCCAGTAAGTGACAGTTGGGAGAGGGATACAATCAGTTAGTCATGTAATGGTGTCTCTGAGGTAAAATCTGTGCTGAAGACCCAGAGAAACTTAATATATATACTTGGAATAAGATATCTGGAATATATATATATATATATATATATATATGTATCAGAATCCACAGTGAAGATAGGATTAATATATGTATGGAAAGAGATGGCTGTTCTGATCGTACATAGTTACATAGTAATTGAGGTTGAAAAAAGACCTTTAGCCCATTAAGTTCAAACTTTTAAGATCTTCTCTGATCTGCAATATGCAGATTAGTTGTTAATTGATCCAGAGGAAGGCAAACAGAAAAAAAACAAGTGAAAGTTTGCCAATTTACTCAAAAGAAAAAAAAAATTCCTTCCTGACCCCAGATACTGGTGATCAGATTCCTCCCTGGATCAATACTCCCTCTCCAATTAACCAGGATAACCATGAATATCATTTTTATTTAAAAATATATCCAATCCCTTTTTAAAGTTATCTATCAAATCTTCTGTCAACACCTCCTCTGGTAGAGAATTCTACAGATTAACCACCCTTACTGTGAAGAACCATTTTCTTTCTTTGAGGTGGAATCTTTTTACTTCTAATCTCAAGGGATGTCCTCTTGTCAATTGAAAACCTCTTGGCACAAAAAGCTCCCTTGAAAAATCTTTATACTGACCCTGGATGTATTAATATAGGGTAATCCTATCTCCTCTTAGACACCTTTTTTCTAGAGAAAATATGTTTAATTTAGTCTTTCTTCATAACTCAGCCCCTCCATTCCCCTTATTAGTTTTGTTGCCCTTTTCTGCACCTTTTCTAGTTCTAAAAATGTCCTTTTTATGTAGTGGTGCCCAAAATTGTACTCCATATTCCAAATGAGGGTATACTAGGGATTTGTATAGTGGTAGAATTATATTTGCTTCACTTGCTTCTATACCTTTTTCAATACATGCTAATATTTTATTTGCCTTTGCAGCTGCAACTTGGCATTGATCACTGTTACCTAGGTGGTTGTCCGCAAGCACTCCCAAATCCCTTTCAATATCTGATACCCCTATATTTGTTTCATTAAGATTATAAATTGCATGGCTATTTTTCCTTCCCAGATGCTTACATGTATTTGTATTAAATCTCATCTTCCATTTAATTGCCCATTTCTCTCATTTATGCAAATCCCTTTGGAGGGAAAGTACATCATTTTCTGATTTAATTACCTTGCACAACTTCATGTCATCAGCAAAAATGGAGACAATACTTTCCAGTCGTACTTCTAATTCATTAATAAATATGTTAAAAAGAAAAAGGACCTAATACTGAGCCCTGAGGCCCTGAGCCCACTTACCACATTAGTCCAACCTGAGTATGTTCCATTTACAACAACCCTTTGTTTCCTGTCTTTTAGCCAGCTCTCAATCCATGTGCAAATATTTACTGCAATTCCTGTATCCCTTTATTTGCACAATAGTCTCCCATGTGGCACTCTATCAAAAGCCTTTGCAAAATCTAAAAATACTACATCCACTGAGTTGCCTTGATCCAAGTTACTACTAACCTCCTCATAGAAACTAATTAGATTTGTTTGACATGACCTATCCCTCATAAATCCATGTTGGCTCCTACAAATAATCCTGTTTAAAGAGACATATTTTTTTATATCATCCCTTATTAACTCTTTTAAAAGCTTTCCCACTACAGAAGTAAGGCTTACAGGTCTTTAATTCCCTGGATTTGCTCTTGCTCCCTTCTTAAATCTAGGTATGACCACTGTTTTTCTCCAGTCATCTGGTAGCGACTCAGTGCTGAGTGAATCTTGAAAAATATAATGATGTAGCTATTGCAGAACCCAGTTCCCTCAGTACCCTTGGATGTATTCCATCAGGACCTGGGGCTTTATTAACATACATTTTTTCCAACCTCTTTTGGATTTCTTCTGGCGTTTACCAATTATTTGTGTTGCAGTGTCCTAACTACTGGTACCTCCCTTGTATATACTGAGGAAAATAACCTATTTAGCTCATCTGCCTTTTCCTGGTCACTAATTGTCAGATGGCCTGTGTCACATTGTAATGCTCCCATTTCTTCCTTCCTGGCCTTCTTCCCTTTCATATACTTAAAAATTATTTTAGGGTTAGTCTCCTTTGGAACTAATTTTTCATTTTCTATTTTACCCAGTCTAATAGCCATTTTGCAAGCCTTATTGATTTCCTTGTACTCCCGTAAAGCAGTCTCTGTCCCCTCTTGTTTGTATAATTTAAATGCCTGTTTTTTACACCGCATCCTGATCTTTAAATCACTGTTAAGCAACATTGGATCTATTTTACTCCTTTTACTTTTATTCCCACATTTGTCACCTGGCATACTTGGTATTGCTGCCCTTAGACTGTTAAAATCTGCCCTTTTGAAATTCAGAGATTTTTGCCCCTTACAGTTTTGTTTTTTAATCTAATCTCAAAGAAGACTGTGTTGTGATCACTGTTTCCCAAAGGTTGCCCTATTTCAACATTTGATCTAAAAGGTCTGCTGGGTAGGTTTGGCAACAACAGCCTTATCAAGCCAGACTGAAGTAGCAGATCGTAACCTAGAGGATAACCATGATTCTAGTAATTCAATATGAAACACAGCATACTTCCAATTAACCATGAAGTAATAATACATGATTGAATGTCTATAAATATACTAACTTCATAACATACGCATCTTTACCACCATACATCTAAATGTATCTACTCTATTTATTGGAGTCACCAGTCTTTAGTTGTTGGAACAAGATACTGGTCCGGGAATGAAGCAAGTATTAAATTTACATGTAGAGAATGTCTATTCATTTATAATGTGAGTGTGCTCTCGTTTACTGCTCACTTTATAGTGTGCTCTCGTTTACTGCTCACTTAGTTATAGTTAACTATAGTTAATTTATAGTTTAACAATTGCAATGTTAGATTAGGAATACTCCTGTGAAGTATATGCTGCTTTAATTGAATATATAAAAATAGTGAGTGTATAGATGTAGTGTATCATGTTTTAACTCACTATATTGGGCAATATATATAATATACATTTAGGTACCCCTTACTTAAAATCCTTGACTGAGTTCCTTTATCTCTTACATGTTTTCTTATATATTGAAGAGAATTGTTAGTAATCGGGAGCACTTGTATGGGTCTGGGTATTGTATTACATAAATAAATTGTTGATATATGTGCCTTATTTAGAGTTTTTACACTGAATTTTGCTACAGTACAATATTTATTTCATTTAATGGCAGTTTTGATGATTGTTTTGTCTAACCTTTTTATAAGATGTGCATTTACCTTGTTGGTGGAATATTTTCACTATTTATAACTGACTATTACATATTTATATATATATATATATATATATATATATATATATATATATATATATAATAGCAGCTTCCCCGGCAAAATTAACGGCAATAAAATTTGAAGCATGGCAATGTTGTTTGCCACACAATGCAAAGCTCTCCCCCCTCTAACTTTCGGGCCTCGCAATGAGCTTTTTTGGTGCTCATTGTAAGCTTCTCCCTCCCTCTACTTTACAGGCCTCTCACTGAGCACCTTTGACGCTTATTGCGAGCCCCACAATGAGCGGCTTCGGCGCTCATTGCAGGCATCTGGCAATCCGCAACTTTCGGCCCTCCTAATGAGCGCCTTCGTCTGCGCAAGCCCATAAATTTAGCACTGCATGACGACAACTTGCAATTACCACTACTATTACATGTGATATACTTGCATGTCCTTGCTCATCTTCCCATAATGCAGTGTAATAACTGTTTTTCACGGAATTCTGAGCTGGAAGCAGTTTTATTAACTTGTTTTGTATATTAAAATGTGAGCACAGATTTACTATTTATTTACTGTACCAGTGTACTGTGGAGGGCTTCTATAGCTCTTTTTCCCACCATATATTAAATGATTGTTGTGGTGAACTACCTACTCCTAAGGTCCATGACAAAAGCTGAGAACCTGCTCCACGCTGATGATAGCCAGTAAGCTTGAAACAGCTGTACGTGGATAGGATTCTCAGTTTGTGTATAATCCAACCTTGGCTTTGCATAAAGGATGTGTAATGCAGCGGGCATAAGCTTAAAGGAAGCCATGTTTGAAATAGTTTATGGATTAAAGAGCAAGGCATTTTTGGGCACATTTGCATGTCCCTGCTCAGCTTCACAGAATGCAGTGTAATAACAGTTTTTCTCTGAATTCTGAGCTAGAAGCAGTTTTTTTTACTTCTTTTAGACATTCGAATGTGAACACAGATGTACTATTTATCACATATATAGTTGTCAGCAGCCGTGCTTGCCAAAATCCGTTGGTAACAAAACAGAGAAACTGTGGGCTCGCAAAGCGAGGCCGCAGCAACTGCGGCCCTCGAAAAGTGAGGGCCGCGGTTGCGGCCAGGCAAGGAGCGCTGAAGGCGCTCCTTGCGCTGGTGGAGATGAGTGCCATAGGGGCTCATCCCTAAAACCCTGTTGCACTTATGCAGGGAGAGTCTTTTCTCCCACCTAATGTACTGGCCGCTCATTGCAGGGTTCATTAACCTGCAACTTTTGTGCATTGTGTCTCTTTCCAGCATCTCCCCCCTGTTAGTTTCCTGTGTGTTTCTGCTCGATGTGTCTGCTGAATGTTTGTATGGCGCGTGCTGACTGGCGTTGGTTTTATTTTCAAAGTCCTGCATGCCTGGCGTTGTACTGACTTTGGAGTTGTGTATTTTCTAAGTGCAGCATTTTTGCCGTCTTTAGTGATGTCGCAAACATCAAATTTTCGGTTCGTGAACCGCGAACGCGAACCGCCGCAAATGTTCGTGAACCGGCGAACCCGGTGAACCGCCATAGACTTCAATGGGCAGGCGGATTTTAAAACCCACAGGGACTCTTTCTGGCCACAATAGTGATGGAAAAGTTGTTTTAAGGGGACTAACACCTGGACTGTGGCATGCCGGAGGGGGATCCATGTCAAAACTCCCACGGAAAATTACATAGTTGATGCAGAGTCTGGTTTTAATCCATAAAGGGCATAAATAACCTACCATCCCCCTCCATCATCATCCTCCCCTGTATCTCTTTACCCCCTCCCTCATCATCCTCCCTTGAGTCTCTTTCCCCCCTTCCTCATCACCCTCCCCTATGTCTCATCCCCCCTCCCTCATCATCCTCCCACCTCCCTCATCATCCTCCCCTGTATCTCTTTACCCCCTCCCTCATCATCCTCCCCTGTGTCTCTTTTCCCCCTCCCTCATCATCTTCCCCTGTGTCTCTTTCCCCCCTCCCTCATCATCCTCCCCTGTGTCTCTTTCCCCCCTTCCTCATCACCCTCCCCTGTATCTCTTTACCCCCTCCCTCATCATCCTCCCCTGTGTCTGTTTCCCCCCTCCCTCATCATCCACCCCTGTGTCTCTTTTCCTCCTCCCTCATCATCTTCCCCTGTGTCTCTTCCCCCCTCCCTCATCATTCTCCCCTGTGTCTCTTTCCCCCCTTCCTCATCACCCTCCCATGTATCTCTTTACCCCCTCCCTCATCATCCTCCCCTGTGTCTGTTTCCCCCCTCCCTCATCAATCTCCCCTGTGTCTCTTCCCCCCTCCCTCATAATCCTCCCCCCTCCCTTGATGATAAGGGGGGGGGGGGAAGAGACACAGAGATAAGTGTGAGGGGTGTTAGGGTAAGGGGTGTTAGGGATAAGGGTGAGGGGGTTAGGTGTTAGGGTGAGGGGTGTTAGGGCTAAGTGTGAGGGGTGTTAGGGTGAGGGGTGTTAGGGATAAGTGTAAGGGGTGTTAGGGTGAGGCATGTTAGGAATAAGTGTGAGGGGTGTTAGGTCTTAGGGATAAGTGTGAGAATGTTAGGGTTAGGTGTTAGGTTGATGGGTGTTATGGATAAGTGTGAGGGGTGTTAGGGTAAGGGATGTTAGGGTTAGGTGTTAGGGTAAGGGCTGTTAGGGATAAGTGTAAGGGGGTATTAGGGTTAGGTGTTAGGGGGGGTGTTAGGGATAAGTGTGGGGGGTGTTAGGGTGAGGGATGTTAGGGTTAGGTGTTAGGGATAAGTGTGAGGGGTGTTAGGGTTAGGGTAAGGGGTGTTAGGGATAAGTGTGAGGGGTGTTAGGGTTAGGTGTTAGGGTGAGGGGTGTTAGGGATAAGTGTGGGGTGTTAGGGTGAGGGTTGTGAGGGTTAGGTGTTAGGGATAAGTTTGAGGGGTATTAGGGTTAGGGTAAGGGGTGTCAGGGATAAGTGTGAGGGGTGTTAGGGTGAGGGGTGTTAGGGATAAGTGTGAGGGGTGTTAGTGTAAGGGGTGTTAGGGATAAGTGTGAGGGGTGTTAGGGTTAGATGTTAGAGTGAGGGGTGTTAGGGATAAGTGTGGGGGGTGTTATGGTGAGGGATGTTAGGGTTAGGTATTAGGGATAGGTGTGAGGCGTGTTAGGGTTAGGGTAAGGGGTGTTAGGGATAAGTGTTAGGGGTGTTAGGGTTAGGTGTTAGGGTGAGGGGTGTTAGGGATAAGTGTGAGGGGTGTTAGGGTTAGGTGTTAGGGTGAGGGGTGTTAGGGATAAGTGTGATGGGTGTTAGGGTAAGGGATGTTAGGGTTAGGTGTTAGGGTAAGGGGTGTTAGAGATAAGTGTGAGGGGGTATTAGGGTTAGGTGTTAGGGTGAGGGGTGTTAAGGATAAGTGTAAGGGGTGTTAGGGTGAGGCATGTTAGGAATAAGTGTGAGGGGTGTTAGGTCTTAGGGATAAGTGTGAGGGGTGTTAGGGTTAGGTGTTAGGTTTATGGGTGTTATGGATAGGTGTGAGGGGTGTTAGGGTGAGGGGTGTTAGGGATAAGTGTAAGGGGTGTTAGGGTGAGGCATGTTAGGAATAAGTGTGAGGGGTGTTAGGTCTTAGGGATAAGTGTGAGAATGTTAGGGTTAAGTGTTAGGTTGATGGGTGTTATGGATAAGTGTGAGGGGTGTTAGGGTTAGGGTACGGGGTGTTAGGGATAAGTGTGATGGGTGTTAGGGTAAGGGATGTTAGGGTTAGGTGTTAGGGTAAGGGCTGTTAGGGATAAGTGTAAGGGGGTATTAGGGTTAGGTATTAGGGTGAGGGGTGTTAGGGATAAGTGTGGGGGTGTTAGGGTTAGGGTAAGGGGTGTTAGGGATAAGTGTGAGGGGTGTTAGGGTTAGGTGTTAGGGTGAGGGGTGTTAGGGATAAGTGTGAGGGGTGTTAGGGGTAGGATAAGGGGTGTTAGGGATAAGTGTGAAGGGTGTTAGGTTTAGGTGTTAGGGTGAGGGGTGTTAGGGATAAGTGTGAGGGGTGTTAGTGTAAGGGGTGTTAGGGATAAGTGTGAGGGGTGTTAGGGTTAGATGTTAGGGTGAGGGGTGTTAGGGATAAGTGTGGGGGTGTTAAGTTGAGGGATGTTAGGGTTAGGTGTTAGGGATAGGTGTGAGGGGTGTTAGGGTTAGGGTAAGGGGTGTTAGGGATAAGTGTGAGGGGTGTTAGGGTTAGGTGTTAGGGTGAGGGGTGTTAGGGATAAGTGTGAGGGGTGTTAGGGTTAGGTGTTAGGGTGAGGGGTGTTAGGGATAAGTGTGATGGGTGTTATGGTTAGGTGGTAGGGTGAGGGGTGTAAGGGATAAGTGTGGGGGTTGTTAGGGTGAGGGCTGTTAGGGATAAGTATAAGGGGGTATTAGGGTTAGGTGTTAGGGTGAGGGGTGTTAGGGATAAGTGTGATGGGTGTTAGGTTGGTGTTAGGGTGTGGGGTGTTAGGGATAAGTGTGGGGTGTTAGGGTAAGGGATGTTAGGGTTAGGTGTTAGGGTAGGGCTGTTAGGGATAAGTGTAAGGGGGTCTTAGGGTTAGGTGTTAGGGTGAGGGGTGGTTAGGGATAAGTGTGAGGGTAGTTAGGGTTAGGGTAAGGGGTGTTAGGGATAAGTGTGAGGGTGTTAGGGTTAGGTGTTAGGGTGAGGGGTGTTAGGGATAAGTGTAAGGGCTGTTAGGGATATGTGTAAGGGGGTATTAGGGTTAGGTGTTAGGGTGAGGGGTGTTAGGGATAAGTGTGATGGGTGTTAAGGTTAGGTGTTAGGGTGAGGGGTGTTAGGGATAAGTGTGGGGGTGTTAGGGTGAGGGCTGTTATGGATAAGTGTGAGGGGTGTTAGGGTTAGGTGTTAGGATGAGGGGTGTTAGGGATAAGTGTGATGGGTGTTAGGTCTTAGGGATAAGTGTGAGAATGTTAGGGTTAGGTGTTAGGTTGATGGGTGTTATGGATAGGTGTGAGGGGTGTTAGGGTTAGGGTAAGGGGTGTTAGGGAAAAGTGTGATGGGTGTTAGGGTAAGGGGGTATTAGGGTTAGGTGTTAGGGTGAGGCATGTTAGAAATAAGTGTGAGGGGTGTTAGGTCTTAGGGATAAGTGTGAGAATGTTAGGGTTAGGTGTTAGGTTGATGGGTGTTATGGATAGGTGTGAGGGGTGTTAGGGTTAGGGTAAGGGGTGTTAGGGAAAAGTGTGATGGGTGTTAGGGTAAGGGGGTATTAGGGTTAGGTGTTAGGGTGAGGGGTGTTAGGGATAAGTGTGGTGGGTGTTAGGGTGAGGGATGATAGGGTTAGGTGTTAGGGATAAGTGTGTGGGGTGTTAGGGTTAGGGTGAGGGGTGTTAGGGATAAGTGTGAGGGGTGTTAGGGTTAGGTGTTAGGATGAGGGGTGTTAGGGATAAGTGTGATGGGTGTTAGGGTAAGGGATGTTAGGGTTAGGTGTTAGGGATAGGTGTGAGGGGTGTTAGGGTTAGGGTTAGGTGGTGTTAGGGATAAGTGTTAGGGGTGTTAGGGTTAGGTGTTAGGGTGAGGGGTGTTAGGGATAAGTGTGAGGGGTGTTAGGGTTAGGTGTTAGGGTGAGGGGTGTTAGGGATAAGTGTGGGGTGTTAGGGTTAGGTGTTAGGGTGAGGGGTGTTAGGGATAAGTGTGGGGGTGTTAGGGTAAGGGATGTTAGGGTTAGGTGTTAGGGTAAGGGCTGTTAGGGATAAGTGTAAGGAGGTATTAGGGTTAGGTGTTAGGATGAGTGGTGTTAGGGATAAGTGTGAGGGGTGTTAGTGTAAGGGGTGTTAGGGATAAGTGTGAGGGGTGTTAGGGTTAGAGTGAGGTGTGTTAGGGATAAGTGTGGGTGTTAGGGTGAGGGATGATAGTGTTAGGTGTTAGGGATAAGTGTGTGGGGTGTTAGGGTTAGTGTGACGGGTGTTAGGGATAAGTGTGAGGGGTGTTAGGGAGGGGTGTTAGGGTGAGGGGTGTTAGGGATAAGTGTGGGGGGTGTTAGGGTGAGGGATGTTAGGGTTAGGTGTTAGGGATAAGTGTGAGGGGTGTTAGGGTGAGGGGTGTTAGGGATAAGTGTGAGGGGTGTTAAGGTGAGGGATGTTAGGGTTAGGTGTTAGGGAAAGGTGTGAGGGGTGTTAGGGTTAGGGTGAGGGGTGGTAGGGATAAGTGTGAGGGGTGTTAGGGTTAGGTGTTAGGGTGAGGGGTGTTAGGGATAAGTGTGATGGGTGTTAGGGTAAGGGATGTTAGGGTTAGGTGTTAGGGTAAGGGGTGTTAGGGATAAGTGTGAGGGGGTATTAGGGTTAGGTGTTAGGGTGAGGGGTGTTAAGGATAAGTGTAAGGGGTGTTAGGGTGAGGCATGTTAGGAATAAGTGTGAGGGGTGTTAGGTCTTAGGGATAAGTGTGAGGGGTTTTAGGGTTAGGTGTTAGGTTGATGGGTGTTATGGATAGGTGTGAGGGGTGTTAGGGTTGGGTGCTAAGGTGAGGGGAGGATGATGATAAGGGGGGGAAGAGACACAGGGGTGTCCTTGCAGCAGAGATCAAAAGAGTCCTTCAGGACTATATTACACACTGTTTATAGTAGCCTAGCTATGGTTTTCCCTATTGATGCAGTATCACCTACTCTCAGCCTCCTCTCAGTAAGACTGCAAGTTAGTTATGATTCCAAAATGACTGCTGTCCATGAGGTAGAAGGCTCTGGAAGGGAGTGTATGCTGCTGATTGGCTGGAATGTGTCTGCTGACTGTGAGTTGCAGGGTCAAAGTTTGCTCAATGATAAAGTATAGGGGGCGGATCGAACATTGCATATGTTCGAAGTTCTCCGCGAACGCGAACATGCTATGTTCGCCGGAAACAGTCCGCCGGCGAACTATTTGCGACATCTCTAGCCGTCTTGTATTTTCTAAGTCTGGCGTGCCTGGCGTTGTTGGTCTAAGTGTTAGTGTATTTTCTAAGTTCTGCGTCCCTGGTGTTTTTCGTGTAAGTGTTACTGTCTTTGCCGTTGTGTATTGTCTAAGTATCACATTCCTGGCTTTGCTCAGCCTTGTTTTCATGCGATTTTCGGCCGCCATTTTTTATAATTTTTCGTGTTTTTCGTGTTTTTCAATTTCCACGGTTTAACTGTTAACTTTATATTTTTCCGAGGTCGGATTTTTTGCCCCCAAGATTACGAGGTCGGATTTTTTTTTCTAAGTCCCTCATTCCTCAACTGCTTGCAGCCTAAGTAAGTCCCGAGTTCCTCAACTACTTGAAGCCTAAGTCCAGCGTGCCTCAACTGCTCGCCTAGCTTTGCGAGTCTTGCAAGAGCGTCTTCGGCGCTCATTTCAGCCTAAGTCCCTCAAGCTTCAATGCCTCAACTGCTCGCTTCGCCTAAGTCCTCCGAGCTCGGAAGGCTTCAATGCCTCCAGGCTTGCTTCGCGAGGCTTGCAAGCGTGACAACAAATCGGAGTTTGACAATTATAATATGGGGGATTATAATATTGTACAGCCTTCCAGGTAGCAGGTACTAACTGAGGTCCTAGCCAGCTTATATTTAGGGTTTCTTCATTTCATTTTTTGATTGGAACAGTATCTTAGATTTTTGGTTTGAGATTGGGACTATAATTTGATTATTATTTATAGTCTCTTTAAGACCCAGTGACATTATAGTAGTTAGAGTTTTTCCAAGACTTTAGATACTTTGGAGCCTTAGTAACTTCATTTATATTAATTTAATTGTCAAATTATTTGCTCTTATAATTGGTGGTTTTATTATGTGATGGAATAAAAGTTAAGTTTTAATCTTTGGTCTAGTTTATGGATATTATGGGAGTGGAGCCAGTGCTTTGAGTGTTCTTTTTCTGTCCCACAATTTTTTAACCTTATACAGTTTTTTAAATTGTATTGACTAAGTATTATTATTTCAAGATCAAATATTGCTACATTATTAATGCACTGACATAAAGTGAATAAGAAGCAAAATAGCAGTCATCTCTACTGCGTATGCACAATAATCCAGAGAAGAATAAAGAGCTTTAAATGATTAGTTGTCCTTGGAAGCATGTCCTATGCAGGGATATAGGGCCTCATGCAATTTAAAGCCCACAATTTCATGTAACCCTTCCGGCGGCTGCAATCTGTTTGGGGGGTAAATACATGATCCTCGCAGTTAAAAGCCAATTCTGCAATTACAGCACTTGGAGCTAATAGAAAACATATAATGATTGACAGGGAGAGATAATAAAGTGGCTAGTTTCACGCCCATGCGTGAACTGCATTGAAGGTTTTGACAAATTAGCTCGCAGGTCCCAGAGCTGGTAGTTTTGCAGCCCTATTAAATCCCCTCAACTTGTAAAACCATAGGCCGTAACGCAGCAGGCAAGACTTACGGCTATTAAATTGGCCCCGTAAAGCAACCTGCTAATGATCTGTGGGTTACAGGCGGTAAGACCCTACGGGACATCTAAATTTGAACTCCGCGGCCGCAAATCCTTTGATTTGTCAAGCCTGTAACTGTTACGTTAGAAAATCGCTATTAAATTGCTACGAAACCCGTAACCAGCAAATGGAGAAAGATATAATGGAACTCGCATGGACTAGGAAATCATATTTACTGATTTAATAATATTGCATTATTTCTGAAAAGTGGGTCTGATCGAAACTCATAATTAAAACCTGCAAGGCTTTGAAATCTAATGTACATTTTTCAGTTACGTAATGATGACGTTCTCATTTGCCATTTGCTCCGTCTATACCCGTAACTACGGGTTTGACTAATTGATCTTGTTCATGGCTGCACATTCAACGTGCGCAAGAATGGTTTACGGGTTTGCGTCTATGGCCCGTAGCTTACTGCATGGGTCAATCAAATAGCTGCCCAATTTCAAGCCGGCAGCCTTTGCGGGTGTGCCGATGCCTCTACAGGCTTCAAATGTAATTGTGCTGATAGTGTTGGAGAGTAAAAGTAGGGGATTTTGAAGAGTAGGTTATTGTGGTTTTATTAATTTATTCATTAATTATTGTGGAGGGTGGAGAGAAGAGGTTTTATTAATTTCTTTATTAATTAATTGTGGAGGGTGGAGAGAAGAGGGGAGAGAAGGGGAGTTGTGGGGAGGAGAAGAGGATAAGAGGAGCGTAGGAGAGAGAGGTGTCCCTGGAGAGTGGAAGTGAGTGGAGGAGAGCGGAGAAGTAGGGAGTGGAGAATAAAGGATTGTTGTAGATGGGAGTTGAGGTTAGGGGAGTGGAGGAGAGAGGAGTGGAGGAGAGGGGAGTGGAAGTGAGGTAGAGGGGGGAACAAGTTGCCCATAGTGATAGGCAGTCCCAGCACAGGGTCAGAGGGGGAAGGTCCTGATCCCAAAGGGTGGGTGTGCAGAAGTGGGACAGGGCTCATGGTCAGAAGAGGGAACACAGTATCCCCATCCACAGTTGGAAGGGCAAGAGGCTGGGGGCAGACACAGGGCCCCTAAGTAGGCACGAGGAGATGGTGGTCCTCTTCAGTGCAATCTATGACCACCTCACTATCCTTGTGGGGTCGAGGGAAGTTAGGCCTGGGCCAAGGGCCCAGGCCTGAAAGGAGGTAGTGGCCACAGTGACAGCAGTGGGTTTGGCAAAAACAGATGAGCAACCAAAGGCGCTCATCACCTGTGAGCTTTGCGTAGCGAGGCAAGCCTTTAAGGCACTAAAACTCACAGTACTTGTATGATGATTGCCAAAGGAGCTGATTGCCTGCAAGGCGTGCAGTGGAGGCAATGAAACACGCAGAATTTAGCCAGAAAGAAGAGCCAAAGGCGCTCCTGCAAGCCTAGAGAAGTGTATTGAGCCGAACACACATTGAAACACGCGGGACTTAGCCTTCAAACACTTAGGAAATGCGGGATCGCCTTAGGTTGCAAGCAGTTGAAGAACTTGAGACTTAGAAAAAAATGTACAAGACATGAGACTTAGAAAAAAAAGTACGAGACGCAGGACTTAGAAAAAAAAAAGAGATAGAAAAAATACGAAGTTAACGGCCGAATCGCGCAAAGCAAAAAACACACAAAATACAAAAAAATTAAAATTACAACACAAACATCACTCACAGCACGGGGGAACAGCCAGGATGTCTGGGAGTGAGGTGTAACATGAATTTAAGTCAATTTTGCCGAGTCTCGGCACTCGATAATCGGCTATCAAGAAAAAAAAATGGCGGCCAATCAAAATGAAAACGAGGCTACATGACCCTGGACCGCGCAAAACACCGCCAACGACGTACCACTTTCACCCACAAATGTACAAAGTACTAAATACACTATTACAAAGGATGGCAAATGTTCGCGAACCGCGTAGCACATAGACAAACAACGCTATTTTATAATCCTAATTTGCAACTAACAACATTACGCATCTAAAGTAGTGCTTTACACAAATAACCCAATGGTTTGCCCTCGCTCACACAGCCTATTTCTAATGCACATTTGGGACATTCATAACACTATCTCCTCAGGCCAGCAACAGTCCAACTGGACATTATATGCTGCAGGACAATAAAAAATATATTGTTTCCTCTTCAGGCAATTGATTGTTAAATATATAATTAGAAAAAGGTAAACTATATTAATTTATTATTCAATTAATTCATTAATTAGTATTTAAAAAAATAGAGGTGCCAAAGGATACACGAGGAGAGGCTTGCAATGAGCGCCGAAGGAGCTAATTCTGAGCCACTCGATGAGCACCAACGGTGCTCAACGCGAGACTTGCAATGAGAGTATAAAAATCTTAACATTATGTACCAAACAGCATTGCCATGGCTTCAAATGTTATTGACCGTCATTTTTTGATGGGCAAGTCGCTAGTCCATATATAATGTACAATGGAAAATAATTCTCCATACAGAGAATTCTTATTTAAAGGACGTTTCCATCCATGTTTGTAGACAGTTCTCACATATAGGTGTAATTATACATCTTTATTGTACTGCAGTAAATATAGCTGCCAGCCTTCCAATATTATATAGATACTAGCGTATTGCCCGTCAAAAAATGACGGCAATGAGATGTGTATGTTTGGAAAGTTGTTTAGTTATTAATATACATATGGAATTGTAAGGTAGCTAATGTTGTTTTGTGTGTACTACTGAAATATATAATACAAATTAATAAATTAATATACTTTACCTTTTTATGCATTGTGTTGAAGAGCTGGCAATCTGTGTTGATGTTGCTGCAGCATTAGTGGTGTGGAGGTGCTGTGTAAGCGTGATGAACGTGTGCAGTGTAATAGTGTGCGTGCGCGAGCGTAGTTGTTTACTTCCGCATTATCGTAAAATGGCGGGTAATGTGTGGTATGAGTTTTAGCGGATTATCCGTAAGTGTTTTCCGATTTTTGCGATGTCGTAATGTGTGTTTTGCGCCTTCGCGGATTATCCGTAAGTGTTTTTCGTGGTGAGAGTGCTGTAGCCTCGTTTTCATTTTGTTCGGCCGCCATTTTTTCTCTTGCTTAGCGTTTTTTTTTGTGTCTAAATTTTTTTATTTTGAGGTAAATCAAGGTGTAACTTGCTTTTTTCAGGTTGCGGATGCTCCCTCTTGCTGTCGGTAAGGTTTTTATGTATGTGCTGTGTGTATTTATTGTGTTTTTTTTTTTTTTGATGTTCGTGAGTTGCGGACGTATTTTTTTTGCCTGCGGCGCTCATTGCCAAAGTGCTCCGTATTAACGGCTCGCCTCGCAAGTGCTCCGTACTAACGGCTCGTCTCGCTATGCGAGGCTCGCCTGCAATGAGCGCCTGCGGCGCTCATTGCCAAAGTGCTCCGTATAAATTGCATCCATTTCTTCTATAATCATCGATTGTTAATAAGCTATTTAAGATAGCATTCTAGGATATTTACAATTTCCCAATATCAAAATGGATATTGATTTAGAATCAGACTATCGTTTGAGATATTCAAGGAGAGTGGAAGAAGTTGAAAAAGCATTCAGAGCTGATGGGGGAGATTTATATAAAGTATATAAAAAATATAATTGGTCAGAAGGACTTAAGAATTTATAAAAATTGGTGAAAAAACAACTCAATGCTTTTTGGAATAAAACGACCCATGATAAATATTTAGCAAAACACATTGTCCCAAGAGGATTGTAAATTAAAGTACAGTATTTCCAAGTTTTACATTCCATCTAAACCAATATAAGGAGAGATGGGTAACAAACTTTGACAAGTTGCTCTGAGACTTTATTAGCAATCTTATTAGAGTATGAGACTGAACTCCTTAATGAGCTTGACATTATAAATAGATATAAAGAGATTATAAATTTGACTAAAGAACTAAAACAATTTTAATCTATGGAATCACTTTAAGAGTATGTATACCAAAATTAAAGCTGACTTGGACAAAAAGGAAGCGGAAATAATACGGTCAAAACATATGAATTTTAACCGTGATATTCAGGATTTCGAAAAAGGGAATTTCTTTGAATAGTCACATACAAATAATAACCGAACACCATTAAGATCAAGACTTGATATGAGGAAATGACATACTAATATATCATCCGATACTGATTCATCTGCTACTGAAGATGATTCCGAAACTTCATTATGCAATGTCAAGTCGAAAAAAATCAAATGAACTTCCAAGAGTTCCAAGACCCATTTATGTCCAGACAATTGAGGGATCATCAGAAATAGGGATACAAACACAACAGCTCAATGTACAGAGGAAGGATTTGGATGAGGAGCGGCAGGTGGTGAATAAAGATAACTCCACCATGGTCAATCTATCCTCACATGCTCTGACAGATTCTCAGATCCAAATAGTGAGTGGTGGATTATCTTTCTCCATTTAAAGACATTTTAATTTATTTGATATTATTAAGGACTTACATTGCTTTTCAAGAAAACCGCTGATTAAACGCTTCTTTGCATCTCAAAAGGATTCCTTTCAAGTAGATGATTATAATGTTCAAGAGGATCTCAATACCACGGATACCATATGTGAAGCTATATCTCAACAACCAAGCCAAGAATTAAAATTAAAATGTAATTTTAATCTACCAACCTCTGGATGTTCAGCTGTAGATACATTCATGAAAGCAGTGATTAAAGATCTGGAAAAAATTAACACTACAGAATGTAAGAATGTATCTAAGTGATGCATTAAGAGAGATAGAAAGTTGGAAAGACATTGTAATAAAACCATGCAACAAAGGTGGTAACATTTTTTCAGTGGATTCTTATAAAAATTAGGCCAATAAACAACTACGAGATAATAAATGCTATAAGATCCTATATGGTGATCTCACTGAGAACTATCCAATGCAATATAATAGGATCATTATAGATGCTCGAGACCACAAACTAATAACATCTAAAGAATGGACTTATTTACTTACTTACAAGTCGTATATCCTCTTATTGCAACATACTACATGCTACCAAAAATACATAACAATAAAAAGAATCCCCCCGGTTGTCCTATCATTTCGGGGAATGGAAGTTTGGGGGAAAAAGCAAGCAGATTCATTGATATGAAATTACACATTTTGGATTGCCTTCTTTTGTCAAAGACACTACAGATGTTCTACCCTAACTTGTGACGTTGAATCTTTATACACTTCCATTGACAATAATGCATGTTCAATTAATTGTTGCTAGTTCTCTTAAGATTTATCCTCAATCACAATTATTTTGTCTTTAATGACAAATGTTATCTTCAAGTTCAAGATACGGTAATGGGGACTGCTTGCGCTCCCACATATGCAAACATCTATTTGGGACGGTGGGAGCGCGAGCATGTATTCTGTGAATCCAGTACACGTTACACAGATCATGTCTCCCTCTGGATAAGATACATCAATGATGTTTAGATAATATGGGATTATGTGAAAAAAGATTTGGAAGCATTAATATCTATTTTGGATCATAATGAATTTAATCTTAAACTATCACACGATATTAGTGCTAAATCAGTGGACTTTCTTGACATCAGGATTACTAAAAACAAAGAATGTAAAGTTATGACGGACATCTTTCACAAGTCTACAGCGACAAATTGCACTTTACACAATTCTAGTGCTTATGTCCCTGTGACTAAGAAATCCATAACTTACGGTTAGTTCCTTAGAGCACGTAGAAACTGCTCAGATTATATGATATTTAAGAGCAGATCGAAGGAACTCATGGAAAGACCTAAATCAAGGGGCTACAGCAAGAAATCTCTTAAAAGGGCATATCATAAGACCACCCATATACCAAGAGAACAATTATTGAGACTCCAATCACAAACAAAAAAAAATGTTTTTGCCAACAGTGGCATGATATTTCTACCATTATTAACAAACATACTCATATTCTGAGGACTGACGACAAATTGAACTCAATTGTAGGAGACGGAATCCATATGGGATGGAGGAGGAGTCAGTCTCTCAAAGATAAATTGGTTTGCAGACCTTTTTTTAAAACTTGTGAAGAGAGTAAATTACCCAGTGCTACTTCTGGATGTGGACACTGTGCTTTTTGCGATTACATGTCAAAAACCATGAAAGTTAAAGATAGACAGGATAACATGATAAAACTTTGTGGGCTGTACAATTGTACAAGTAAGTACCAATGTAGCTTATTGCATAGAATGTCCATGCCATCTAAAATACATTGGTATAACCACAAGACAACTACGGAGCAAATAGGGAGAGCATATCTGTAGTATAAAAAAATGTCTCCAAAGATTTGGATAAAAACAAAATGCTAACATCAATAGCAAGACATTATCTAACTACTCATGATTTCAAACCTAAATTAAGATGTTGGGTTCTCCAAAAAGATAATTTGGGACTAAGAAAAGGTGATGTGGAGAAATAACTTTTGAGGGCTGAGACCCGTTGGATTACACAATTAAACACCATCATAGCAAGGGGTCTAAATGAAATTTTTAATTTTATGGTCTTCACTTAACTTACCTTGACGTTATAAGATAACATCTTCAGTTATTTTAGACATGAATTCAGCAATTGGAGATATTGGTCCAAAATAACATTGGATGTATATAAACCATTATAAAATTAGGAGACTCTTTAGTCTTTTTGATAACTATCTTTATGGGTCTTGTTGTCTGCTTGCTATTTGACTTGGTGTGAATACTTCATAGGGTCCTCTCAATAATCTACCATGATAACATATTCTTATATATTAATTAGGTGATATAAGAAAAATTTTGATTGACTATTTGATTAGTTTTACAAATTAAAGAAAACACACTTATATATGTATGGTGACAACTCCTTAGAGGTTTGATAGAATTAGGATATATGAGATAATTCCAATCACTGGTATATATAAGATACAATTTAATTTTTAGCACAATTAAAAACAAAACCACGATGTATACAAATAGTTAAAAACATATACAATCCCTATTGGAGATGCGTCTAACTGATATTCAATATGGTGGAAAACCAAAATAGTTTTAATAATTATGAATTATGGCATTGCAAAAGACTGATAACAATATTAAAATACATTGCTGCGATTAATTTATTAGATTAATAATAATTATCATACAATAATATATGCAAAGTGTATTCAAAAGTGCCTTAGTGTAATGTGCTAAATTCTTAATCTCTGAGTATTTCAGTGGTAGTGGAGCCCACCACTTACTCCTTTACACTAACTCACCTGTGACCTACCTGGTAGAATACTTTCCCTATATCTAGTGGTAGAACTGGAGATCCACCGATTACCCCCCTAAACTCATGATCCAATAAACTACTCTGTATCAGTCTAAAGTAACTTGTCCCTAAAGAAAAACAGCAAAAATAAACAATAGTGCCTGATGCCAACAGCAATTATAAATCAAGTCAAAAGGTAGCTGTGCAGACTTATTGAAGTTGAAGAATGTCAATGATTTCCATGATCCATAGTGGATTTTCCTTGACTCTAGGAGAAACTTTGAAAAAGCAAGATAATTAATGATATTTAAAAACTGATTAATGGTAGACTTATCTCAGGATATTTAAAGCCCTCCAATCACTCAGATGGCAGGTCATGGTGAAGTACCCGCAAAACGTGCATTGACCTACTTCCGGCACATTTCCAGTGACGTCACACGCCGCAACACTATGCTGAGTAGAAGCGGCATGTTCTGTTGTTTAGATGTGGATTACTGACTACCTTAGTCAGTAACAAGGACTGTTGTGTTATATAAGATTAGTCACATCTATGCTTTATTGTTCATATTATCATTGATATGAGGATATCCATCTGTATTATATTTATTGCCCAATGAGATATTATATATTTTGGGATATAGGAATAGAGCATATCTGTGATATGTGTATGCCTAAATTTTGTAAATTCAAACATAATAATTATTGAGGTTAGTTACATATATTGGCAGTATACCTCTACAAGCTTACAGATTTATTAGAATGTGACAGATTATGGTATTTGCTTTGCACCCTTTGTAGACCTCTAGGCTAATAGATTTATTGGAATATAACATACTATGGTATTTTGTTTGCACTTTATGCTAATAATTGATCTATGTTGCTGAATCTCAGATGGTGTTTTTTCACCTCTATACTGATTATATACATACTAGCGACTTGTCCGTCAAAAAATGACGGTCAATAAAAGAAATTGTTGAAATGCTGTTTGTCACACAATGTGAGTGTACTGTGTGCCTCAAGTAACTAAATTCCTCAAAAAGCAGAAATCTACATTACATAAAATAAGAAAAACTAAAATCACCGCCCAAAAAAATGTACATTACAGAACAAAAAAAAAAACCTAAGTCACAAAAAATCAAAAAAGGAACATTACAGAAAATAACAAAATACATTACAACCCCCCCTCACTACAAATTGTTTTAAAAAATGACACACCTGAAAATGAAATGCAAATAATACATACATATAATACAATACAATACAATTAAATAAAATACAATACAATACAATTAAATAAAATACAATACAATACAACCCTATCTAATATACATGCCACTATCTAATATACATGCCACTATCTAATGTAATATACATCCCACTATCTAATGTAATATACATCCCACTATCTAATGTAATAACAATTCAATTAAATACAATACACCCCTATCTATTATACATGCCACTATCTAATGTAATATACATCCCACTATCTAATGTAATATACATCCCACTATCTAATGTAATAACAATTCAATTAAATACAATACACCCCTATCTATTATACATGCCACTATCTAATATACATGCCACTATATAATGTAATATACACCCCACTATCTAATATACAGTACTATCTAATAATACATCCCCCTATCTATCTATCTATCTATCTAATATACAATACATGCTATCTATATATATATATATATAGCTACCCTAATTGTAATCTACAATAAAATAATTAAGACCACTTGATGTTTCTTCAGATCAGCAACCTACGGTAAAAAAGATTTAAAAAATTAATACAACACGTTTACATGAAATACCTAAACCTTCTAAACATTCTAAACATTCTAAATATTCTAAATATTATTCTCACCTTTCCAGCATGTCCCGTTCCAGCATGTCACGTCCCAGCATGTCACGTCCTCCATGTTCCGTCGTCCATCTTTGCGTCTTTTCCGGCGGTACTCCTGTAAAAAAAAACATTACATTAGTAAACATAAACCAAACTTAAATAAACACAATCTACATTATACTTACCTGTCCGCGATGTCTCCAGCCTCCTCGCATGAAGAAAAAAAAAAAAAAGCAACACACATCCGCCCTGGCGGATGTCTCCGACGCTAATGACCTTCCTATGGAGTGTTCCAGAATAATATTGGCAATGGTGGCTTCTCATTGGCTGAAAAGGCTGTCTATCAAATTCAGCCAATGAGAAGACCCCATTTGTGAACCAATGAAAAAAGTATAGACCCCAAAATACAACAGTGATTGGATAACACACCTGTCTATCTTTATTTGTACCAATCCTAAGGCTTTATTGCCATCAGCCAATCACAATGGAATATACCCCCATGTACTGATTGGTGAAGACATCTGCACCTTCCCATTGGCTGTAATATTGATTGATATTAACATTAGCCAATGAGAATGCGCAAATCCTTCACCAATCAGTACGTGAGGGTGTATTCCATTGTGCTTGGCTATTGTCAGTACAACCAATCAGAATGCGCAGAGGCTCCAACCAATCACCCTGTGGGGGTGTATTCCATTGTGATTAGCTGAAGGCATCTGCGCCTTGTGATTGGTTTAGATAAAGATTGACAGGTGCATTATCCAATCAGAGTGGGATTTTAGGGTGTATCCCTTTCTGATTGACTCACACATTGGCGCCTCCTGATTGGGTGAATTTGATAGACAGCGTTTTCAACCAATCAGAAGGCGCCATTGCTTATTTTCTTCCGGAAAAGTCTCCTGGAGCCTCATTAGCGTTGGGGATGTCCGGGAGTGCGGGTGTAAGTATATATATATAAATATATATTTTTTTTTTTAAAGGGCGTGGCAGAAGAGGATCCGGAGGAGGCCGGAAACATTGCGGGGAGGTAAGTAGAATGTAGTTTATGTGTATTTTATTTTGATGTATGTCTATTAATGTTGTGTTTTTTTTAACAGGTGCCGCGCCGGAGAAGGATTAAAAGAATGCCGGATGGGACATGCCGGAAAGGTGAGTAGAATATTTAGAATGTATAGAATGTATAGAATGTTTATTTTAGATCTGTAACATTTTTTTTTTTTTCGTAGGTGGCTGATCCCAATGGACATCTGCAAAGGTAAGTGGTCTTAATTATTTTTTTTTAGCTTAGACTTAGATTAGTTAATATATAGATAGGATTTACTGTAGTTAGCTAGGGGTATGTGTTTTAAATAGATAGCATATGATGTATTGTAGATAGATTGTGGTATTTATTTAGATAGATTGGGGATGTATTATTATATAGCTATCTACAGAGATGCTCACGCACTGCAGAACGACTATGGAGGAAATCTCGAACCTCAGCAGACTTTCTCCACTACAAGTTTACCTTGCGCTCCTACTTGTCTGCCCTCAATCTTGCCAAACAACACTACTTCTCATCACTAATATCAGACCTGTCCTCCAACCCTAAACGTTTATTTGCTACATTTAACACCCTCCTCTGCCCACCCCCGCCTCCTGCCCCTTCCTGTCTAACTTCTGATGAATTTGCCAGCCACTTTAAAACTAAAATTGAAACTATCCAAAATGAGCTCTCCTCCCAGCTTGGCCCTATCCCACCATCCTTTCCACAAGCCGACAACACCCAACATTTACCCTTCCCCAATCCCTCCTCCACTATGGATTCCTTTGACCCTGTTACCGAGGATGAAGTACCTACTTTACTATCAACCTCTCACCTTACCACATGCCCACATGATGATATTCCTTCACAGCTAATTCCTCCCCTATCCACCGCACTTATCCCAGCTCTCACACATCTATTCAACCTCTCCCTAAACACTGGCAGGTTTCCATCCTCCATAAAACATGCCGTAATTACACCCATTCTCAAGAAGCCCTCATCTGACCCGGCTTCTGCCTCCAACTACCGCCCTATCTCACTACTTCCCCAGGCTTCTAAACTGCTTGAGCGGCTTGTTTACAATCGCCTCACTCAATTTATTTCTTCCAATTCCCTTCTTTACCCCTTCCAATCTGGTTTCCGTGCCCAACACTCAACAGAATCAGCCCTCACAAAAGTCACCAATGACTTGCTAACTACCAAATCAAAGGGTAACTTCTCCATGCTAATTCTCCTGGACCTCTCTGCTGCCTTCGACACAGTTGACCACCCTCTTCTAATCCAAACTCTCCGTTCATTTGGCATCCAGGGCACAGCTCTTTTATGGTTCACATCCTATCTAAAAGATCGTACATTTAGCGTCTCCTTCTCTGGCACCTCTTCTTCACCTCTCCCTCTGTCTGTTGGCATTCCCCAAGGTTCTGTCCTAGCCCCCCTCCTCTTCTCCATCTACACCTCCTCCCTTGGCACCCTCATAAAATCCTTTGGATTTCAGTATCATCTCTATGCAGATGATACTCAAATCTACCTCTCTGCACCCGATCTATCCCCCTCTCTTTTAGCTCAAGTTTCCAACTGCCTCTCTAGCATATCCTCCTGGATGTCTACCCGTCAACTCAAACTCAACATGTCTAAGACTGAACTCCTAATCTTTCCACCCTCTACTATAGCTTCCACTCCTCAAATATCTCTCACTGTTGACAACACCATCATCACTCCCACCTCCCAGGCCCGTTGTCTTGGGGTTCTACTGGATCCCGCCCTCTCTTTTATTCCTCACATCCAATCGATAACTAAATCTTGTCAGTTTCACCTAAAAAACATCTCCAAAATTTGTCATTATCTTACACAAGACACAGCTAAAATTCTAATACACTCTCTCATCATATCTCGACTCGACTACTGCAATTCCCTTCTTGCTGGCCTCCCCATCTCTCGTCTCTCTCCCCTCCAATCCATAATGAACGCCTCCGCTAGACTCATCTTCAATACCAAACGATCAGTGTCTGCAGCTCCTCTCTGTCAATCACTCCAGTGGCTTCCCATAGCTTCCCGAATCAAATTTAAAATCATGACCCTAACACATAAAGCCCTAAACAACAGTGCACCCCCTTATATCTCTGCTCTTGTTTCAAAATACTCTCCCAACTGCCCCCTTCATTCTGCTAACGACCTTCTTCTTTCCTCCTCTCTCATCACCTCCTCTCACTCCCGTCTTCAGGACTTTTCTCGTGCAGCCCCTACTATCTGGAACTCCTTGCCTCGCTCCATTAGATTAACTTCCTGCCTCAAAACCTTTAAAAAATTACTAAAAACACACCTATTTAAAAAATCATATCACCTTCAGCCTTTATAATTACAACTGCACACTCCACAGCTTAAAAACACTCCCACCCACAATCTACAGTACAGCTCACAGACCCCTCCAATTGATTAAACAAATTGCATTCACTTTGCCATTTTGTATTTGTCACCCTCTTGTATCACACCTAAACCCTTAGATTGTAAGTTTGCGAGTTTTCAATTGTGTGTCCGTGTCTTGGAAACAAGCACTATGTACATTTGATTATATGCTCAAAAACAGGGCCCTCCATTCTTTAAGGTGTTAAGTTAGTTTTTTGCCATGTACTAACCCCCTGTACAGCGCTACAGAATATGTTGGCGCAATATAAATAAAGATAATAATAATAATAATCAGATTCTGGTTCCATGGTGGAGTGACCACATGTGACCCTAGTAGTGCTATGCATCCTAATTATAATACAGTATTACATGTAAACTTTTAGGTGTACTCTTTTTTTCAAAACAGCTTCTTCCCCTTCCGTGATCTGCCCACACCAAGCACATGATATTAATGCACAGTCATACACATTTCTGAGTGTGCTCTGTGTATATAATAGAGTTTTGTTATACCGTTATTGCTGTTTCTGTGTATTTCCAATGGTTACGGTTTTCGGAAATCAACATACATAAGATTTCTGTAACGTTAATATATTTCTAGTTGAGTAATGTAATCATATGTTTGCATGTCACTAATCTTCAGTTAACTGGGATGTGGTGTTGTTTTGTCCGAGTGTTTAGAATTTCAATGTTAAAAGTGATGTTTATATCATGACTAGCGAATTGCCCGTCAAAAAATGACGGCAATGAAATTGTAAGGTAGCTAATGCTGTTTAGTGTGTAATAATGAAATATATAATACATTAATAAATGAATATACTTTACCTATTTTAAAGCATTGTGTGGAAGAGCTGTGAATGTGTTTTGATGTTGCTGCAGCATTAGTGGTGTGGATCTGCTGTGTAAGCGTGCTGAATGTGTGCAGTGTAACACTGTGCGTGCGCGAGCCCAAACCGTTGTCATGTACTTCCGCATTGGCGTAAAATGGCGAGTAATGTGTGGTATACGTTTGTATCGGAATATCCGTAGGTGTTTTGTGGTGTTTTGCGAGTTTCTTGTGGTGTTTTGCGAGTTTAGAGTGCTGTAGCCTCGTTTTCGTTTTGTTCGGCGGCCATTTTTTCTCTCGCTTCGATTTTTTTTTAGTCTCTAAACTGTTTTATTTCGAGTAAAATCGAGGTGTAAGTTGTATTTTTGAGGTGCTGGGTGCTCCCTCTTGGTGTAGGTAAGTTTTTTATGTATGTGGTGTGTGTATGTATTGTGTTTTACATTTTGTAATGTTCGCGAGTTGCGTCCGAGTGTTGCGAGTCCGTAATGTGTGTGAACGTGTGTCGTATGTTGTTTGCGAGTGTCGTAATGTGTGTGTCGTACTGTTTGGGTTGCGACGTGAAGTTTGCGAGGGTCGCAGTTGCTGGCAAGGAGCGCCTTCGGCGCTCCATGCCAGCAACTGCGGCCCTCGCTTTGCGAGGTCCTCAGGTGCTGGCATGGAGCGCCTACGGCGCTCCATGCCAGCAACTGAGGCCCTCGCTTCGCGAGGGTCCTCAGTTGCTGCCATGGAGCGCCTTCGGCGCTCCATGCCAGCAACTGAGACCCTCGGGCAGTGCCCTCGCTACGCGAGGGCCTCGGCTCGCTGTGCGAGCCGCGGCCCTCGCTACGCGAGGGCCGCAGCTCGCTACGCGAGCCCGCAGCGTTAGCAACAACTCGTACGCTCACAACTATATATGTGATGTTTAACATAATTTTACATACTGGTGCACCTAACACCTAAAAGCTGCATGAAGTGTGCCGTGGCATGATTTCCAAGTGATCATGTGTATTAATCATCACTATTTTAAGTGTTATTTTCAACATTTGTGGTCTCATGTTTGAAGAACATTTTTGGTGGGGTTTGTGAGTTAATACTCATGAAAAGTAGAAATTGTAGAACTGTTGAGTATCACAATTCTCCTGAAGTTTTTTTTTAATTATAAAACTTTATACAAATATATTATTTTTTATTCTTGTTTATTTTTCCCACTGAATTTTTGTAGACAATTATAATAATTATGAGCCAGTCCAGTGGCAACCTCACTCAGTGTACATCCTGTCATATGTATGCAATACTGGAACAGATGATCCAGGGTCCATACCTCTGTGACAGGTGTGAGCATGATTCCTCTCTGGAAGCTCAAATTGGAGAACTGTAGAGGAGAATTGCAGCACTTAGTGATTTTGCTCCACTGGAAAGTTTAGCTGGGCTTAGCATGGGGGTGGAACTGGGACTGGTGAGGAGGAGAGAAAGCTGGGTTACAGTTAGAAAGGGGAATCAGGGGAAAAGGAGTAGTCAGACCAGTTCTGAGTTGGCAAACACCAACAGATTTGCCAGATTGAGTGAAACTGTTGGGGATGTCCATTCATGAATGGCAATGCCAGATAGAGCTATTCCCTCTAACAGCCGGGAGAAAAGTTCGACTGGAGGAGTGGGAGGGCAGAATAGGTAGAGCAACAGACAGGTTTTGGTGGTAAGGTACTCTATTATTAGGAAGGTAGACAGGGTGATTTGTCACCCAGATCCCAGCAATCGAACAGTTTGCTGTCTCCCGGGTGCTTGGGTTCGGCACGTTGTGGATCAGGTAGATAAATAATTGGGAGGGGCCGGAAATGAACCGGCGGTCTTGGTACACATTGGTACCAATGACAAAGTCAGTGGAAGATGGCGTGTCCTAAAGAATGGTTTTAGAGGTCTAGGTAATAAGCTGAAGGCAAAGACCTCCAAGGTAGTATTTTCAGAGATACTACCAGTGCCTTGTGCTAGCCCAGGGAGGCAGAAGGAGCTTAGGGAGGTTAATGCATGGCTAAAGATGTGGTGAACTAAGGAGGGTTTGGGGTTTTTAGAGCACTGGGCTGACTTCTCACTTCGGTACAATCTCTCCAGCAGGGATGGATCGCACCTTAATAATAGGGGAGCTTTTGTGCTAGGGGATAGGCTGGTAGAAAGGCTGAGGAGTTTTTAAACTAGTAAGTGAGGGAGGGACTAGATATATGTAATTGGGTAAAAAGTGTAGAGGGTATTAGGGATGAATTAACAACTCATAGGGGAGGAGATGAGGGGAGGGGTAGTATAGTGAATAGGGAAGTATTACTAAGTAAGTCAAGTATAGTGGCAGGCACCACCAAACTACAAACTCATAACATAAGGTGTATGCTTGCAAATGCCAGAAGCTTGTCAGGACAAATGGGCAAGTTAGAATTATTAGCAATTAATGAAAAAGGGGATTTAATAGGCATTACCGAAACATGGTGGGATGAATCTCATGACTGGACTGTTAATCTGGGTGGTTATAACCCATTTAGGAAAGATAGGGGCAATGGTAAATGATGAAGAGGGATTTTTCTGTATGTTAAGCCTGAATTTAAGCCTATAGTTAGAGAAGATATTTATGGTGGAAATAGTGGTAATGTTGAATGTTTGTGGGTAGAGTTAAATAGCGGAGAAGCAAATTCCAAAAGAATATTAGTAGGAGTATGCTATAAACCCCCAAATATAGCTGATAGTGAGGAAATACAATTATTGTTTCAGATTGGAAATGCAGGCAAGCATGGCAAGTTCTAATAATGGGAGATTTTAATTACCCTGAAATAAACTGGGTAAATGAGACCAGCAGTTCCGCTAAGGGGAGCAGGTTCTTGAGTACACTCAGGGATTATTATCTGACCCAGGTTATATAAGAGCCTACTAGAAATGAGGCTATCTTAGATTTAGTTATCACAAATAATATCGATATAGTATCAAATGTAGAAATAGGGCAACCTTTGGTAAACAGTGATCAGAACACAGTCTCATTTAAGATTGAATTAAAAAAACAAAATTTTAAGAGGCCCATAAAAACTCCTTTTAAACTGTAGATTTTAACGGTCTAAGGGCAGCAATACAAAGTATAGACTGGGACAAAGAACTTGCAGGTAAAAATACTAAACATAAATGGACAACATTTAAATCCTTACTAAACATACATACTTATCACCATATACCAAGTGGGAATAAAAGTAAAAGGAGTAAATCACATCCAATGGGGCTTAACAATGATTTAAAGATCAAGATACAGAGTAAAAAACAGGCATTTAAATTATACAAACAATAGGGGACAGAGACTGCTTTACGGGAGTACCAGGAAATCAACAAGGCTTGCAAAAGGGATATTAGACTGGCTAAAATAGAAAATGAAAAATTAATTGCAAAAAAGAGTACGACTAACCCTAAAATATTTTTTAAGTATATTAAAGGAAAGAAGGCGAGGAAGGAAGCTATAGGAACATTACAATGTAACAAAGGCCATCTGAAAACTAGTGACCAGGAAAAGGCAGATGAGCTAAATAGGTTATTTTCTTCGGTATACACAAGGGAGGTACTAGGTGTTGGGACACTGCAACATAATGGGGCTACACTACCTTCACCAAATAACTGGTTAACGCAGGAAGAAATCCACAAGAGGTTGGAAAAAATAAATGTTAATAAAACCCCGGGTCCTGATGGAGTACAACTAAGGGTACTGAGGGAACTGGGTTCTGTAATAGCCAAACCATTATATTTAATTTTTCAAGATTCACTCAACACAAGGTCTCTACCAGATGACTGGAGAAAAGCAGATATGATATCTATATTTAAAAAAAGGGAGCAAGAGAAAATCTGGGGAATTATAGACCAGTGAGCCTCACTTCTGTAGTGGGAAAGCTTTTAGAAGGGTTAATAAGGAATACTATATAAGAATATGTCTATTTTAACAGGATTATAAGTAGGAGTCAACATGCATTTATGAGGGATAGGTCATGTCAAACAAATCTAATTAGTTTCTATAAGGAGGTTAGTAGGAGCTTGGATCAAGGCAAATCAGGGAATGTAGTCTATTTGGATTTTGCCAAGGCTTTTGATACAGTGCCACATGGGAGACTATTGTGCAAACTAAGGGATACAGGAATTGCAGTAAATATCTGCCCAGAGAGCTGGCTAAAAAACAAGAAGCAAAGGGTTGTCGTAAATGAAACATACTCCGATTGGACTAATGTAGTAAGTGGGGTTCTTCAGGGTTCAGTATTAAGTCCTTTCTGTTTTAACATATTTATTAATGACTTAGAGGTGGGACTGGAAAGTAGTGTCTCCATTTTCGCTGATGACACAAAGTTGTGCAAGGTAATTAAATCAGATGTGCTTTCTCTTCAAAGGGATTTGCATAAAATTGAGGAATGGGCATCTAAATGGCAGATGAGATTTAATATGAATAAATGTAAAGTTATGCATCTAGGAAGGAAAAGCAGCCACGCAATTTATAATCTTAATGGAGCAGATCTAGGGGTATTAGATATTGAAAGGGATTTGGGAGTGCTTGTGGAAAACATCCCAGCTAGCAGTACTCAATGCCAAGCAGCATCTGCAAAGGCCAATAAAATATTAACATATATTAAGAAGGCTGTAGAAGCAAAGGAAGCAGATTATAATTCTGCCATTATACAAATCCCTAGTACGCAATCATTTTGAATAGGGAGTACAATTTTGGGCACCACTTCATAAAAAGGACACTTTAGAGCTTGAAAAAAGTAGAGAGGAGGGCAACAAAACTAATTAGGGGAATGGAAGGGCTAAGTTATGAAGAAAAACGAACCAAATTAAGCTTATGTTCTCTAGAATAAGGGCATCTGTAACAGAACCCATCACTGTTTTACCCTGTTTTATGGTTATTTAATTATTATGGTTAAAATATGATCCTACTGTTATACTTTATGCATGTTGGTTTATGCTCTGCAGAATATTAGCCCAGACTATTGCAGATCTTGGCATAATACATAATCCTATTACAGAGACTCCTCATAAGATAAGGAAGTCTGTTGTATAAAGTGTTTTCATTATCAGACATAAGAACAAAGAAGTATAATATGATCAATGTCTGATTGTATCAAAGTAGCCAGGTAGCCTCAGGGAGGTGTGACCACACCTATTGTCTCTCTATGTGTATTGCCTGTGGGAAGAGATGTGTATATATATTTCTGCACAACAAAATAAAGACAGTATTCTTTTGACTCCCAATTGAGTGTCGTCCAATATGGGAGGTTGGGGATGGTGAGACTGTAGTGCTTCTTGGATATTTTACCGTATACCAGCGGAGATATTGGATTCATGTTCCAACTCCGTTACAGCGTCTAAGAGGAGATATTATTACATTATATAAATACATCCAGGGTCAGTATAAAGAATTGTCAAGGGAGCTTTTTGTACCAAGAGGTTTTCAACTGACAAGAGGACACCCCTTGAGGTTAGTAGTAAAAGGATTCCACCTTAAAAAAAGACAAGGGTTCTTCACAGTAAGGGTGGTTAATCTGTGGGATTCTCTACCAAGGAAGGTGGTGACAGCGGATTTGATAGCTAACTTTAAAAGGGGACAGGACTTATTTCTAATTAAGAAGGGAATTCAGGGTTATCCTGGATAATTAGAGAAAGTGTATTGATCCAGGGAGAAATCTGATCGCCAGTATCTGGGGTCAGGAAGGAATTTTTTATTTTTTTTCCTTTGAGACGATTGGCTAATTTTCATTTGGGTTTTTTTCTGTTTGGATTAATTACTGAGAAAGAATTTATTAACAATTAACAACTAATTCATTAATAACTAATCCTCATATGCAGATCAGAGGAGATCTTAAAAGATTAAACTTGATGAACTGAAGTCTTTTTTCAACCTTAATTACTATGTAACTATGTAACTATGTAAACAAATGACAGGTAACATTATTAATTCTTTAATTCATAACACTTGACATGATTTTGCAAAATTATTATTGGTATACATCTTGCCACATTCCCAACAGCAATGGTGTCGGACTTTACAGGATGGGTGAAGCCAAGATTGGCTCTGATGGAGGTGAGTTTCCTGCTGCTCCATGTGCCTCTCCACAGCTTCCATGTGTTTTTGTGGGCCTTCCTTTTAGGTTTGACAGCATTAATCTGGTGTATGTTCCCCTGGTACTTTTTGCCACTAGTTATTTTTCTAATATAGATATGATGGCAGACATATGTAAATACATATCTGTATTTTTGAAGTCTGCATTTGAGCCTCTGTGAGTGTTACATATCATTTGTTACAAAGTTACATAGTAACTGGGGTTGAATAAAGATGTTCAGTCCATCAATATCAACCTTTTTAGACCTCTTCTGATCATTATAATATGTGGATTATTTATTACCCTGTAATAATTGTTAATTGCTAATTATTAATTATTAATTGATCCAGAGGAAGGCAAACAGAAAAAAAAACATTTGAAACATTTGCCAATAGTTTTAGAGGGGAAAAAAACATAGTTTTTTTCCTGACCCTAGATACTGGTGATCAAACTCCTACTTTGATCAAAACTCTAATTATCCAGGATAATCCTGAATGCCCTTTTTATTCAAAAATATATTTAACGTCATTTTAAAGTTAACTATTGAATCTGCTGTCACCACCTCCTTTGGTACAGAATTACACAGATTAACCACCCTTAAGATTATAAATTGCATGGCTGTTTTTTCTTCCCAAATGCATAACTTTACATTTATTTGTATTAAATCTGTTCTGCTATTTAGTTGCCCATTCGTCTAATCTATGCAAATCCCTTTGGAGGGATAGTACATAGTTGTCTGATTAAATTACCTTGCACAATTTAGTGTAATCTGCAAACATTGAGACAATACTTTCATGTCCTATTTCTAAGTCATTAATGAATATGTTAAAAAGGAGACAACCTAATACTGATCCCTTAGGATCACATTAGTCCAATTCGAGTATGTTCCATTTACAACAATCCTTTGCTTCCTTTCTTTTAACCAGCTCTTAATCTATGTGCATATATTTACTGCAATCCCTGAATCACTTAGTTACACAACAGTTTTCCATGTGGCACTGTATCAAAAGCCTTTGCAAAATCCAAAAAGATTACATCCACTGAGTTGCCCTGATCCAAGTTCCTACTAACCTCCTCATAGAAACTAATTACATTTGTTTCACATTACCTATCTCTCATAAATCTGTGTGAAACACTGCTATGATGACTGCCGAATGAAGGTGAAGAGGATGATGACAGCGGATGCCAGAGCAGCCTGTGCAACCGGTGGTGGCCTGGTAGGTAACATCACCTAATGTGGATGGGAGCGTACTCTGAAGGAGTGGATGGAGCCAGCGACAGTAGTTGGCCTTCCAGGACAGCTGGATTCTGGCTTTCAGGAAACCCTGCAATGTGAGTATCCTATACACCATCACACCCTCATATGCACACACAAGAACCACACACACATATATAACTAACACACAATAGCACGGTAAGGCCTCTGGTTATGATTACAGATATATGGTGCAGCCATAACCATGTACATCCAGGAAGCAAAGATATTATTATCATAATTGATATCAATGAAATGTCTGTCCCGTACCTGCACTTAAAACTGATTCTAAATTGCAGTTGCCAATTCAGTTTGTATTAGTGTTATGTTTGCTGTTTGTTCAAAGTTCATATAACCAAAAAAGTTTACATTTCATTTGTAAGTGTATATTTTTTGTTATGAGGTTCCCTATCCCTCTCTTTCCCATGTTAAACTGCACCATTTAGAACTGTTTCGCTTAACATTCCTACTGCTTGGAACCTATCCACAGCGTTAAACCAGGTATAGCTGTAGAGCAACATTGACTTGACATCCAAAATAGAGTACATGTCCTAATGAACTGCAGATGGCACACCACACCAGCATTACATATATTGATATGAGTCATGATCCACAAAGCTTATCATACAGCTCAATGTTTATCTGAATTAAACAATCACCACAGCCAATTAGAAGTGATCATGATGTCAGGTATATGGAAACAAACAGCAAACAATTGTTTAGATAATTAATACTCAAATACTATTGTCCTCTCATTTCAGTACCCAGAAGGCATACCCCAGCCGCAGCGACCCAAGCTATAGCTCCACCACAATCACCAACGCATGTGGTGGTGGAAGAAACAGAAGGCCTGGGACCATCACAGAAGGCTGGCCCATCAGCAGCAAGACCACTGTGGGTAACACGCAACAGGCTATCACATGCATCATGGGCACATTCCCAGCCATGTGAACCAATACACATGTTGTGGATCCATCAACCACCTGCAGAAATGTTGAGGTCCTGTGGACTACTCTCAACAGGCCCAACACATCCACCTGGTGAGATGCAATGGATGCGGTGGCCAGACTCCAATGCTCTTCCACTTCTGAACGGGTCCCAACAGATGATGCCCCAACAGATGATGCACAGAAATGAAATTAGAGGTGTTCAATCTGAGAATGGACAATACTTTAAGTAGGTTTGTCCTATAGAGCTGGTTACCTACTCAGAGAGCAACCTCTTTTAGCTCACTTGTGCCCTTCACAGGGAGAAATATACTGTAGTAAATCAGTCTGGTCTCACTCAAAAGAGTGACCAAGCAATTCTACCCTGAACAGGAGAAACAGCAAACCTCCAAACCAGTTTTGGCCTCTGTGTGCCTCATCAGTGAGGTGCAACTGTACTCCCTAAGGCACAGTGAACAGGGAGTCCATGTGTGTGCCTTTTTCTAAGTCGTTCTGAGGTTACGTTAATATTCAGCTATGCATATGCAACAACAGATAGTAGAGATGCTCATTCAGAGAACTGAATTCCACTCAAATTGCCTTGTTTGTTGTGAGTGAATCTCTCTACAAAGTAACATTAGACTGATATGGTTCTGGTCAGGTCCCCATCTGAGTGTCCAAAGTTATGTATGGAGAGGCTGCTATCATAGCGGATTATCATTGCCAGAAAACTGACCTATTGGGATTATCACTGATTGAGCACTTATACATGTGAAGTTGCATAGCAGTGTCTGTTGGATACACACGCCTACATTTTACTTCTCCCCAAACGTATATCTCCTTATTCTGTATTATTGATAACTTTTCTTATTGAATGTTATAGTTGTCTTGATATCTGTAATAATATGATGTAAATGATATTGACTCATGTTGGATGATACACTGTAAATTCCCCTCAACTGATCATCCATCTCAATGTCAATCCCCCCGCCCTCATTCTGTTCCCATATCCCTATTCCCCTATGTTACTAGACCTATGTATCCTACCCACCTCCACCATGATACTTTGCATACATGTGATAATTTGACAGTGTGTGTCTTTGTTGATATGTTAATGTTATGATTTTTGCTAAGATTAAATATTATTTGTCAGCTATGTTGTTTGTGTTTGCCTCTCTAATGTTGATACAATAGCATTTCCGTAACACCATTTAAAACACCATGAAAGTCAACATCTGTGCTGTGCACCATCAGTTAGGGGTGTAAATATAATATTCACAATGAGTTTGCATTAATGAATTAAACCATGAGGGAAGATACATATTGTCAATCTAGTTCAGCCTTTGGAGCCAGTCTAACCAATATACTGTATGTAAAGCAGTAATTGCAGAATACAAGCCAAATTTCATGTTACATCTGTCACCTGATGTTCCTTGCAGCATGTGTATGCTCACATACTCTACATGTGTATGCTCACATACTCTACACAGATTAATATGTACCTACTAGAGAGCTCTCTCTCTCTCTCTGTGCGCGTGGTTCTCTCTCTGTCCTGTCTCTCTCTCTGTCTTGAATCACTCTCTCTGTCTTGTGTCTCTCTTTCTGTCTTGTGTCTCTTGCTCTAATTTTCTTCTCTCTGATCTGTCTCTCTCTCTCCTGGTGCGATCTTTCTCTCTATATATGCTCTCCCTCTCTGTGCACTTTCTCTCTCTCTCTGTGCTCTCTTTCTATGTGAGCTCTTTCTGTGCACTCTCTCTCTATGTGTACTCTCTCTTTCTGTGTGGTCTCTGCATTCTCTCTGTGCACTCTTTCTCTCTCTCTGCGCTTTCCGTCTGTGCACTCTCTCTCTCTGTGTGCTTTCTTCGTGCCTTGTTCTGACCTTGATCTGGAAGAAACACACAATAAACATACTATGATGAACATTACACATGCTATATGTTTACATGTTATTTAGTGATAGCTGAAGCAAGCTACTCATCTGGCAGATGAGGATTATGGATAATTCTAATTACTCATGAATATCACAACTATTACACACTGATGCATCTTTGGAGATCCACATGTGGTGTTTTACCTTGGATGTGGTCAAGAGGATATCCATGAGGAGATCTGTTCCCCCAAGACACATCCACAGGATATGATTATGCTTTCTGACCACTTCAGCAATATGTATGGGATGTATTTGGGAAAAGAGTGGTAGGCCTCTATTAATGGAGTTGTTATTTATTTCTTCTGCATACATGAGCATGTTTTCAGCAAATACTTACAATGTAGTCAACGTTGATGTAGCTGATGTTCTGTTGCTGTACATGCTTTTGTTCTTTGTCTGTGTGGTTAACTGATGAGTTGACACATGGCAGCACTTCTGTAATGGCAATATGATGATATTATTAAAGTCACACATGTAATCAGTTTGATTTCAACATTGATTTCTACTTTAATAAGTGATCACATCTTGGAGACCTTTACTGTTATCTGACCGTGACTGCAGCATTCACTGTCACATAACAGGAAAATATACATTCTTTGCATCCCATGCTAATCATGGGATTTTAATTTAAAATATGCTGGTATGTTAATATTTACAGATTTCTATTAATTGCATTAACCTCTATTGGATGTGGCTTAGCATGATCAGACAATGTAAACATTACTGTTCTGTACAGTGAAGAGGTTTTCATATAGGATAGAGGGGCCAAAATACATTGAAATTGTGGAATATATAATCCCACCCATTTAGCTTAGTTTCTGGAGGTTTGCAGATATCAGTGCATATGATGTGTATGGGAATGTGTGCATACTTACCATTAACGGATAGCATAGCATGTTCTAGTTGATCCAGTGTTAAGCAATAATGCATCATGAGACATACATTATATCAGGAAGCTCTCCTCTACTGTGGACTTTAGGATATTCTGTATGACAATAGGGAAGGAGAAAAGAGTTGTATTAGTTATGTATAATAAAGCTACATTATAGTTGGTTGTTATTTGTTTTGTACATACTTGTGGAGTCACAAATGATACAGGCACATTGTTGTGACCCCTGAAAATTATCTACAACAGGGGGAGGTAGAGGCTTTTCCTAGTGATGGAGCTGAGCCTTATCAATGTCCCCCAGACAGTTGGCCTGTACAGCTATCTTATGCAGACAACAGGAGACCATGATGATCTGACAAACCTTATCTGAGGTATACTGTAGCGCCCCTCCACTTTAATGTAAAATTCTGAAGAGCATCTTAAGCACACCAAAGGTGCGCTTTATTACATTCCGGCATGTGGCATGGGTCACATTGTACCTCTCCTCCACCTGTGTGTGAGAATTATTCACAGGGGTAAACAACCACGCAACCACCCATATCCTACATCACCTAAAGTAAACAAAATAAGAGATGTAGATATTAATGTGATGTTGTGATGTTTGTTAAACCATATGGACATATACATAATGATTCATGTGATGTTAGTTTATGGATATGTGGGTTTGAACTTGATACACCTATGACCAGATCACACAGGGCTTTGCACAGCAACAAGCAATGATGCAATGGCTCAGGCAGTCTTACTCCCTTAGTCACATGTGAATGTCAGAGCAATACAGTGGAGCATGATGGATATGTTAGGGTATTCTCTCTTGGTAAGATAGGCTTGCCTGTGTTTACTTATGGGTACACACCCAGTAGCCAACCAGATAGAAATTGACCATACTGTAAGTTATGATACGTGGAGGATTAATAGGATATGGGCATCGTGAGCACTTCCAGTGAAGCCTGCAAACACACTTTGTATGCCCATGTTTGCATCACAAACAACCTGTACATTGATGGAATGATAGTGTTTGTGATTTCTGAACAGCACTTCCTGAGCTTTAGGAAGTATCAATGCTACTTATGTGCAATCAATAGGACCTAGCACATTAGGGCCTCCACCTATTCAATGAAAATCCGATTTCACCTTCAAGCTCTCTTCCACAGTGTTGAGGAAACTGATGAATCTGGTAGTTTTCCGAACAATAGCATGGGGGAATGTGCTCAGACATTATTCCTACTATACTACCAGTGTTCTGGAAACTATCAGATGCAAGGAAGTGTATTGTGGCTAACATCCATGTCATGCTTGGGATGGCTCTATTGGCTAGTGAGGAAGGCTCAAGGTCCTCCCTCAGGACCGCATAGAGCTCCTCAAGACTGGCATGGGTAAGCCTATAACGCTCATACAATTCCCCGTCAGTTAACCCCTCTAATGTGACTCTCTCCCTGTATATTTTGGGTGCCTGGACCCTCATTACAGGCTTATGGGCCTGATCAGCCCCCTGTTGATGTTGCTGTAAAGGAGCCAGAACTTCAAGGGCATCCTGTTGGTTTGGAGCCACACCTAGTTCCCCCTAAAACCCACTTCAATGTCATCCTCCCTGTCTGCAGGTGCCCCTATATCCCCCTGTCCCTGTGCCACTAGAGTTGTGTTCCCTACCTGACCCCTCACCATGATACTAGTCAGAATCAACAGAGCAACTGGATTTGGAGAAATCGCCTGGCTGGAACCCAAGATTCCACCATTTAATTTTGGTGACATCATTAAGACAAGAGTGACGGGAGCTGACAGAAGAGGAGGAAAGAAAATGGTCATTATCAGAGTGAAGATGGCACTATTTTGAAACAAGGGCAGAGATGCAAGGGGGTACACTGGTGTTGAAGGCTTTATATGTTAGGGTCATGTTTTTGAATTTTATTCTGGAAGCTATGACAAGCCAATGGAGTGACTGAAAGAGAGGTGCGGACACTGAGAATTGATTATGGTAGATGAGTTTAATGGAGGCTTTTATAATGGATTAGAGTGGAGACGGATGATGGGGAGGTCAGCAAGGAGCAAGCTGCAGTAATTAAGGCAAGGTATGAAAAGAGAATGGATTAAACTTTTAACTGTGTCTTGTGGAAGTGACATATTTTGGAGATGCTCTTTTAGATGAAAATGTCAAGATTTTGCCATTGATTGTATGTGCGGAATGAAATAGAGAGCTATCTCAAGCAGATTTGAAGCCAGATTAATTTGAGAGTATATATATATATATATATATATATATATATATATATATATATATATATATATATATATATATACAGTATATATAAGCAAACCATATTTGAATATAAACTGGTAAAAAATAATTGTATTATATATTCATTCAACAGTCCCCAACAAGTGTCCAGAAATAATTATTGTAGATAGTATAGAGAGTATTGTAGATAGAATAAAATCCCATTACACTTGTCACCAAAGTACATAAATAAGGGGTTAAGTAACCCAATATGTAATTCTGAAAAGCCATGAGGGATATTAGATACTCAAAAATCAAATAACAAGTGTATTCAAAAACAAATAAATCATCAATTATTTAAAAAAACAGAGTATCTATGCAACTGGAAGGCAGAACCAAATGGTACAACAATTACTTGCTATTCCCAAATTATCTAATAGTTTCACCAGGCATGCTAAAGTACTAAAAACGCTAAAAAACAATTAAACAGATAGTAAGCAATAATGATTTATCAGCAGTATAGTTACATCTGGTAAAAAGCAAATATCTAACTGCCACTAAAAATAGAGAAATAACCAAAGTTCACACAAGAAAGAAAAACTAAAATGAGCTGTTGACCAAATTCTATTATGTACCACAAAAATAGAATAAGTATAAAACCAAGATCTATTTAGGGCAGCTCCTAAATGGAAGGCCTTACAGAAGTTAGAGCCCCTAAATCGAATTCGCTGTGTATATAGCTATAACATACAAGGTTATATTTTTACATTACCCCAATTATATAATGGGCTCAAACATAGAGCTGCTGGGCAGATTATAATATATGCTGGAGAAATAATGACTAATTTATCTATAAAAAGAACTTTGTGTAAAAGACTAATGGATAGATTACATTCTCCTGGTTATATCATGTGTTCAAACACAGAACCCCTGAATAGGTAATAATATATATCCAATGTGACCTAAATATATCTATGACCCTCAAATGTGTACCTCTTTACTTTAAACAGAAGTTAGAGCCCCAAATGTGGCTATTGTCGCTATATGACTTATAAACAGAGCTAAAGGTAGGTATACCATGAGTGTTATTCCTGTATTATCATAGGATCCAACATAAAGCATCACCAATGCTAATACATGATGTTAAAAAAACTACTACATTGCCAAATTCAATAGCAAGATAAGATACTTGACCATTTTATAATATAAATAAGTAGAAACAATTATAAGTTATATACCACAACAGAAAATTGTGTATATATAGTGCTTTAAATAGTTAATTATAGTGATAATTCCCCAAACTGAACAAAATAAATATATTAAATCAATTAATGGTAGAACAGGATAATGTGCTATATGTAGGTGCTACCATACCATATATACCGTATGTGAATACAATTATTTATCGAGAATTGCTAGAAAATGCATCATGGGCTCCCAACTGAGACAGTTTTTTTTTTTTAAGTACTATATCCTTTAAAATTATCTGCCCAAGCTGCAGTAAAGTCCAAATTAAGACTGAAAATTGTTACCAACTATGTCACATCTCTGTCAATAAAAAAACTCTCTACTCAAATAGGTTGAATTCATTAAAAGCTCTTAGAGTATTTGTTTTAATTAAATTGGGAATTCAAGTATTGTTTAAATATAACGAATATCACTGTGATATATACCTGCAACATATAAGCAGAATGCACCCGTCCACATTACCCATCTAGCAGCCTTATTAAATTGCGATCCAGCAAATTTTAAAGAGCTCTATTTAAGCACAGAGCATATTTTTTTACAGAAGTTTTTAGTTAGTGAAGACCTTGCTTTTGAATAGAAGTACACTAACTAAAAACTTCTGTAAAAAATATGCTGTGTGCTTAAATAGAGCCCATTTAAGTTTGCAGAATCACAATTTAATAAGGCTGTAGATGTCCATCGCATCGATGGCCTGTGACATAATCAACATGCAACGTCCTGCACTCTAGAAGTTAATCAGATGTGCATTTGCTAGGGGACACAGATAGCCTGCAATATTTAATGGTTAGAAAAGTCCAATACGAAGTTGTAACATTTAACCCATTAATATCTATGACAAAGCAGAGTGGGGGAAAAGGAAATAAAAAAATCAAATACACTTAAAATTAACTCCTTGAACAAAAAAAATTAAGGAAATTCAAGAACATTTTACATATATGATCATATCAATTAAAATAAAAGTGAAAATATCTTACATGAATATATATTTTTTTCCAATAAAATAATCAATTCATTATCTACTGTTGTGCGTTTGACTTTTTTTATTATAATTAATTAAACATTATATCTGATTTCATATTTTGTTATTATATTTGGTTTTTATTATAATTAATAATTATTCTTTGTTAATTACTTTTTGTTTCATATTTAGATATCTTGTAATTTATTATATATTTATAATATACAGTATGAATGAGTTAAAATTTTAAAGCAAATTGCAATGCAGCAACCAATAATTTCTTTAAACCTAAAAAAACATTTTACATCAAGATACATTCATTTTAAAATATTTTTTAAATAACAAACCAAATGCCAATAAATATATCATATTGAAGAAAAACTAATACGTAAATACTTAATGCAATTATTATAAATATAAAGTGTTGTCAACTATCTAATCAAAGTAACTGAAATCATCCGATTTATTAAGTGAATTAAGTACCCATGTAAAAAAAATTAAATGCCTCACAGTATCGACACAAAGAACCATTGTAATTAAATTAAAAAATAACCAAAGTTCACACAAGAAAGAAAAATATAAAAAGAGCTGTTGACCAAATTCTATTGGGTACCACAAAAAAAGAATTAGTATAAAACCAAGATCTATCTAGGGCACCTCCTAAATGAAAGGCCTTACAAAAGTTAGAGACCTTAAATCGAATTCCCTGTGTATATAGCCATAGCATACAAGATTATATTTTTACATTACCCCAATTATATAATGGGCTCAAACATAGAGCTGCCGGGCAGATTATAATATATGCTGGAGAAATAATGACTAATTTCTCTATAAAAAGAACTATGTGTAAAAGAATAATAGATAGATTACATTCTCCTGGTTATATCATGTGTTCAAACACAGAACCCCTGAATAGGTAATAATATATATCCAATGTGACCTAAATATATCTATGACCCTCAAATGTGTACCTCCTTACTTTAAACAGAAGTTAGAGCCCCAAATTGTGGCTATTGTCGCTATATGACTTATAAACAGAGCTAAAGGTAGGTATACCATGAGTGTTATTCCTGTATTATCATAGGATCCGACATAAAGCATCACAGATGCTAATACAGGATGGTAAAACAACTACTACATTGCCAAATTCAATAGCAAGATAAGATACTTGACCATTTTATAATATAAATAAGTAGAAACAATTATAAGTTATATACCACAACAGAAAATTGTGTATATATAGTGCTTTAAATAGTTAATTATAGTGATAATTCACCAAACTGAACAAAATAAATATATTAAATCAGTTAATGGTAAAACAGGATAATGTGCTATATTTAGGTGCTACCATACAGTACCCAGTTATTATATATATGTGAATAAAATTATTTATTGAGAAATAGCTAGAAAATGCATCATGGGCTCCCAAATGAGACATTTTTTTTTAAGTACTATATCACATATATAGTTGTGAGCGTACGAGTTGTTGCTAACGCTGCGGGCTCACTACGTGAGTCGCGGCCCTCGCGAAGCGAGGGCACTGCCCGAGGGTCTCAGTTGCTGGCATGGAGCGCCGTAGGCGCTCCATGCCAGCACCTGAGGACCTCGCAAACTTCACGTCGCAACCCAAACAGTACGACACACACATTACGACACTCGCAAACAACATACGACACACGTTCACACACATTACGGCCTCGCAACACTCGGACGCAACTCGCGAACATTACAAAATGTAAAACACAATACATACACACAGCACATACATAAAAAACTTACCTACACCAAGAGGGAGCACCCAGCACCTCAAAAATACAACTTACACCTCGATTTTACTCGAAATAAAACAGTTTAGAGACTAAAAAAAAATCGAAGCGAGAGAAAAAATGGCCGCCGAACAAAACGAAAACGAGGCTACAGCACTCTAAACTCGCAAAACACCACAAGAAACTCGCAAAACACCACAAAACACCTACGGATATTCCGATACAGACGTATACCACACATTACTCGCCATTTTACGCCAATGCGGAAGTACACGACTACGCTAACGGATTGGGCTCGCGCACGCACAGTGTTACACTGCACACATTCAGCACGCTTACACAGCAGATCCACACCACTAATGCTGCAGCAACATCAAAACACATTCACAGCTCTTCCACACAATGCTTTAAAATAGGTAAAGTATATTCATTTATTAATGTATTATATATTTCATTATTACACACTAAACAGCATTAGCTACCTTACAATTTCATTGCCGTCATTTTTTGACGGGCAATTCGCTAGTCCTTTATAATGATCTGCCCAAGCTGCAGTAAAGACTAAATTAAGGCTGAAAATTGTTACCAATTATGTCACATCTCTTTCAATATAAAAACTCTCTACTCAAATAGGTTGAATTCATTAAAAGCTCTTAGAGTATTTGTTTTAATTAAATTGGGAATTAAATTATTGTTTAAATATAATGAATATCACTGTGATATAAACCTGCAACATTAACTGATAAATGCAGCAGAATGCACCCGTCCACATTACCCATCTAGATGTCCATTGCATCAATGGCATATGACATAATCAACATGCAACGTCCTGCACTCTAGAAGTTAGTTAGGGGAAAAGGAAATAAAAAAATCAAATACACTTAAAATTAACTCCTTGAACAAAAAAAATGAAGGAAATACAAGAACATTTTACATATATTATCATATCAATTAAAATAAAAGTGAAAATATCTTACATGAATATATTTTATTTTACCATAAAATAATCAATTAATTATCTACTGTTGTGCATTTGTCTTTTTTTATTATAATTATTTAAACATTATATCTAATTTCATATTTGGTTATTACATTTGTTTTTTATTATAATTAATTATTATTCTTTGTTAATTACTTTTGTTTAATATTTAGATATCTTGTAATTTATTATATATTTATAATATACAGTATGAATGAGTTAAAATTTTAAAGCAAATTGCAATGCAGCAACCAATAATTTCTGTAAACCTAAAATAATATTTTACATCAATATACATTAATTTTGAAATATTTTTTAAATAACAAACCAAATGCCAATAAATATATCATGTTGAAGAAAAACTAATACTTAAATACTTAATGCAATTATTATAAATATAAAGTGTTGTCAACTATCGAATCAAAGTAACTGAAATCATCCAATTTATTAAGTGAATTAAGTACCCAAATGTCTCACAGTATCAACACAAAGAACCATTGTAATTAAATTAAAAAACAAAATATATATATATATATATATATATATATATATATATATATATATATATATATATATATATATTTATGTATGTAACTAAAATGCGAAGAAATTAAATAATATACCTTGTGGAAGATAATCCACCACTTATAAACTGACATGACCATATCACAAAAAGTCCAAAAAGTTTATATTTTCATTCAACCCATTCAGTATTAAGGTATTTAACAAGAAAATCAATTTACTCTTTGCTTTTAGCAGAGCTTAATTCAGGTTACCTCACCTAAAGCCAAGAGATACAGTGGTACCTTGTTACTTGTCTACCTCAAAACTCATCCAATTCTGTATTCTGAGCAAAACAATCCTTTGGCACTTGACGCTTGGTCAGTACTCATCGTGCTTGCGCCACCCTGTATCCTCTCTCTCCAGGAAGTAAAAAAGTCTGTGCCATAGTCTAGCTTGTGCTAACATGAACACAAGAGCAGTCTGTGCCTACAAGAACCAAAGTGTAGCTTGTGCTAACATAATGAGTTCGGGGAAGGACAGTGATACCACTCAGCAAAAAAGAAAAATAGTGAGAGCCACGATAGAACAGAAAAAAGAAATAATAAGTATTGTGGAAGCGGCATGTCTGATCTCGCTGAGTACAAGATACCTACAACAAGAATCTCTTTGATAGTGAAAAACAAGCAAGCTATTAAAGGAGCCTATGTGGTTAGAGCTGTGAAGGCAGTGACTAAGCAGAGATCACAGACATTGGAGGAAGTTGAGAAATTGTTGTACATTTGGATTAATGAAAAACAGTTAATGATAGTATTTCCCAGGCAATAATATGCGAGAAAGCAAAACAATTGCATGCTGATCTGGTAAAAAAGCCTACAAATGGCGAGAGCAGTGAAGTATTTAAACCCAGTCATGGTTGGTTTGATCATTTCAAAAATAACTTGCATTCACTATGTGAGAAGGTATGTAGGGGCAGCCAATGCCAACAAAGAAGTTGCTGAAACCTTTGTTAGGGAGTTTAGAGATTTTGTAGAGGCTGAGGCATTCATTCCCCAACAAATCTTCAACTGTGGCAAGACTGGTTTATTTTGAAAAAAAAATGCCTAACAGAATCTACATCATTCAAAAAGAAAAGACATTTTCAGGACACAAGCTGATGAATGACAGGCTAACTCTGTTGGTGTGTTGGAATGCTACTGGGGATTTAGAAATTAAGAATAAACGTAGTCTCTTAAGGGGGTCTATACAGACCCTCATAAGCCTCTATTTAACCCCTTTAGTCCCATAAGGGTGTTTAAAGACCGTCATGGGACAGTTAGAAGCCTAACATTACCCCGTAAGTGCTATGAGGGTTCTCCGGTACCCTCATGACACTAAGTACAAACACTACACTGCACTGAACCCACCCCAATAAACCATTAAATCTAAACTAACACCCCTCTACATTAACCAATTAACACCTACACTACCTACCTAAACTACCTACCTGATTGGCTCACACATTGGCGCCGTCTGATTGGCTGAATTTGATAGACAGTGTTTTCAGCCAATCAGAAGGCGCCATTGCGTATTTTCGTCCGGAAATGTCTCTAGGAGGCTCATTAGCGTCGGGGAGGTCCGCGAGTGCAGATCCCCGATATTTTTTTTTTTCAGAGCACGGCGTGTTCCAGGGCCCAGCTGGGGTAGAAGAGGAGGTAAGTACAATATATATTATGTTTATTTTTTATTTTTTAAATGTTTATGTATGTTGTACTAATGTAATGTTTTTTTTTTAACACCCGGAGAAAAAGAAAAGAAGAAGGAAGGGAACATGCTGGAAAGGTGAGTAGAATATTTAGAAGATTTTGAATGTTTATTTATCTTATGTAAATGTGTTGTACTAATTTATTTTCTTTTCCCCTAGGTTGGTGATCTGAAGGGACATCTGCAAAGGTAAGTGGTCTTAATTATTTTATTTTAGCTTAGAATTAGGGTTTGTATATAGAGATAGCATTTATTGTATGTTAGATAGGGGTATGTATTTTAGATAGTTAGGATTTAATGTATGTTAGGGGTATGTATTTTAGATAGTTAGGATTTATTGTATATTAGATTGGGGGATGTATTTTAAATAGATAGGATGTATTGTATATTATATAGATAGGGGTGTGTATTTTAGATAGTTAGGATTTATTGTATATTAGATAGAATGGGGAATGTATTTTAGATAGATAGTATTGGTTGAATGTTAGATAGGGGGAATTGTATGTTATTTTACATAGTTACATAGTTACATTGTAGTTACATAGTAATTAAGGTTGAAAAAATACTTTCAGTCCATCAAGTTCAACCTGTTAAGATCTCCTCTGATCTGCAATATGCAGATTAGTTATTAATTAATTTGTTGATTAAATAATTATTAATAGTATAGTATTGGAGGATGAATAAAGAGTTAGTCCATCAAGTTCAACCTTTTTAGATCTCTATTGATCTTTTTAATGCAGACTATTTATTATTAATTGTTAATTGATCCAGAGGAAGGCAAACAGAAAACAAAACTCCATTGAAACTTTGCCAATTGTTTCATAAGGGGGGGGGGGGGAAGCAAAATTCCTTTCTGACCCCAAAAACTGGTGATCAAATTTCTCCCTGGATCAATATTCCTTCGCTAGTTATCTAGGATAGCCTTGAATGCCCTCTTTATTCAAAAATATATCTAACCCCTTTTTGAAGTTGTCTATCGAATTCGCTGTTACCACCTCCTTTGGTAGAGAATTCCACAGTTTAACCACCCTAACTGTGAAGAACCCTTTTCTTTGTTTAAGGTGAAATCTTTTTTCCTCTAACCTCAAAGGGTGTCCTCTTGCCAGTTGAAAATCTCTTGCTACAAAAAGTTCACTTGACAAAGCCTTATATTAACCCTGGATGTATTTAAATAAGGTAATAATATCCCCTCGTAGATGCCTTTTTTCTTGCAAAAACAAGTTTCATTTGGTTAGTCTTTCTTCATAACTTAGCCCCTCCATTCCCCTTATTAGTTTTGTAGCACTTCTCTGTACTTTTTCCAGCTCTAAAATGTCTTTTTTATGAAGTGGTGCCCCAAATTGTACTCCATATTCCAAATTAGGGCATACTAGGGCTTTGTATAGTGGCAGAATTATATTTGCTTCCTTTGCTTCTATACCCTTCCTAATACATGCTAATATTTTACTTGCCTTTGCAGCTGCTGCTTGGCTTTGAGCGCTGTTATCTAGGTGGTTGTCCACTAGTACTCCCAAATCCCTTTCAATATCTGATACCCCTAGATTTGCTCCATTAAGATTATAGATTGCATGGCTATTTTTTCTTCCCAAATGCATAACCTTGCATTTATTTGTATTAAATCTCATCTGCCTTTTAGCCGCCCATTTCTCTAATTAATGCAAATCCCTTTGTAGGGAAAGTACATCATTATCTGATTTTATTACCTTGCAAAACTTAGTGTCATCAGCAAAAATAGAGACACTACTTTCGAGTCCTACTTCAATGTTATTAATAAATATGTTAAAAAGGAGAGGACCTAATACTGAACCTTGAGGAACCCCACTTATCACATTAAACCAATCGGAGTATGTTCCATTCACAACAACCCTTTGCTTCTTTCATAAATCCGTGTTGACTGCTACCTATGATCTTGTTCAAATAGACATATTCTTGTATTAAGTCCCTTATTAACCTTGCTTAAAGCTTCCCAACTACAGATGTGAGGCTCACTGGTCTATAATTCCCCGGATTTGCTCTAGATCCCTTCTTAAATATAGGTATCACCTCTGCTTTTCTCCAGTCATCCGGTAGAGACCCTGTAGTGAGTGAGTCTTGAAAGATTAGATATAATGGTTTGGCTATTACAGAACCCAGCTCACTCAGTGCCCTTGGATGTATTCCATCAGGACCTAGGGCTTTATTAACATTTATTTTCTCCAATCTCTTTTGAATTTCTTCCTGCGTTAACCAATTATTTAGTGGTGGTAGTGTAGCCCCATTATGTTGCTGTGTCCCAACCACTGGTACCTCCCTTGTGTATACCGATGAAAAGAACCTATTTAGCTCATCTGCCTTTTCCTGGTCACTAATCATCAGATGGCCTGTGTCACATTGTAATGTTCCTATACCTTCCTTCCTGGCCTTCTTCCCATTAATATATTTAAAAAATATTTTAGGGTTAGTCTTACTTTCCATTGCAACTGACTTCTCATTTTCTATTTTAGCTAGTCTAATAGCCCTTTTGCAAGCCTTGTTGATTTCCTTATAGTCACATAAAGCTGCCTCTGTTCCCTCCTTCTTGTATAATTTAAATGCATGTTTATTTTTCCTCATCATGATCTTTAAGTCATTGTTAAGCCACATGGGATATGATTTACTATTTTATTTCCACCTGGTACATGCCGATGAGTATGTTTATTTATTAAGGATTTAAATGTTTTCCATTTATTTTCAGTATTTTTCCGTGTAAGTACTTTGTCCCAGTCTATATGTAGTATTGCTGCCCGTAGCCCATTCAAGTTAGCCCTTTTAAAATTTAGAGTTTTTGTTGGCCCCTTACAACTCTGTTTTTTGTATTCAATCTCAAATGATACTGATGATTTATTGGGGGGTATAGTGCAGTGTCGTTTTGTACTTAGTGTCATGATGGTCCTTAAGGACCGTCATGGCAGTTATGTGGTTAATGTTAGGGTTGTAACAGCCCCATAAGGGCCATAATATACCCTTATGGGACTAATGGGGTTAAATAGAGGTTTATGAGGGTCTGTATTAATCCCCATGAGTGACAGGGTTAATTATGTGTTTATGGGTGTCTGTATTGACCCTCATGATTGACAGGGTTAAATAAGTGCTTATGGGGGTCTGTATTGACCCCCATGAGTGACCGGGTTAATTAAGTGCTTATGGGTGTCTGTATTGACCCCCATGAGTGACAGGGTTAATTATAGGTTTATGGGGGTCTGTATTGACCCTCATGAGTGACGGGGTTAATTAAGTGCTTATGGGGGTCTGTATTGACCCCCATGAGTGACAGGGCTAATTAAGTGCTTATGGGGGTCTGTATTGACCCCCATGAGTGAGAGGGTTAATTAATGTATTATGTCAGTCTATATTGACCCACATGAGTGACAGGGTTAATTAGGGGTTTATGGGTGTCTGTATTGACCCCCATGAGTGAGGGGGTTATTTAAGTGCTTATGGGGGTCTCTATTGACCCCCATAAGTGACAGGGTTAATGGACGGCTTATGGGGGTCTGTATTGACCCCCATGAGTGACAGGGTTAATTAAGGGATTATGAGGGTCTCTATTGACCCCCTTGAGTTACAGGGTTAATGAATGACTTATGGGGGTCTGTATTGACCCCCATGAGTGACAGGATTATTTAAGGGTTTATGGGGGTCTGTATTGACCCCAATGAGTGCCAGGGTTAGTTATGGGTTTATTGGGGTCTGTATTGACCCCCATGAGTGACAGAGTTTATTGATGTATTATGGGGGTCTGTATTGACCGCAGTGAGTGCAAAGGTTATTTATTGGCTTATGGGGGTCTGTATTGACCCCCATGAGTGACCAGGTTAAACAAGTGCTTATGGGCGTCTGTATTGAACCCCATGAGTGACAGGGTTAATTAGGGGTTTATGGGTGTCTGTATTGACCCCCATGAGTGACAGGGTTAATTAAGTGCTTATGGAGGTCTGTATTGACCCCCATGAGTGACAGAGTTTATTGATGTATTATGGGGGTCTGTATTGACCCCAGTGAGTGCCAAGGTTATTTATTGGCTTATGGGGGTCTGTATTGACCCCCATGAGTGACCAGGTTAAACAAGTGCTTATGGGCGTCTGTATTGAACCCCATGAGTGACAGGGTTAATTAAGTGCTTATGGGGGTCGGTATTGACCCCCATGTGTGACAGGGTTAATGAACGGCTTATGAGGGTATGTATTGACCCCCATGAGTGACAGGGTTAATTAAGTGTTTATGGGGGTCTGTATTGACCCCCATGCGTGATAGGGTTAATTAAGTGCTTTTGGGGGTCTGTATTGACCCCCATGAGTGACGGGGTTAATTAAGTGCTTATGGGGGTCTGTATTGACCCCCATGAGTGACAGGGTTAATTAATGTATTATTTCAGTCTATATTGACCCCCATGAGTGATCGGGTTAATTAAGTGCTTATGGGGGTCTGTTTTGACCCCAATGAGTGACAGGGTTATTTAATGGCTTATGGGGGGTCTGTATTGACCCACATGAGTGACAGGGTTAATTAGGGGTTTATGGGTGTCTGTATTGACCCCCATGAGTGACAGGGTTAATTAAGTCCTTATGGGGGTCTGTATTGACACCCATGAGTGACAGGGTTAATTAAGTGCTTATGTGGGTCTGTATTGACCCCCATGAGTGAGAGGGTTAATTAAGTGCTTATGTGGGTCTGTATTGACCCCCATGAGTGAGAGGGTTAATTAATGTATTATGTCAGTCTATATTGAACCACATAAGTGACAGGGGTTAATTAGGGGTTTATGGGTGTCTTTATTGACCCCCATGAGTGAGGGGGTTATTTAATTGCTTATGGGGGTCTATATTGACCCCCATAAGTGGCAGGGTTAATTAAGGGCTTATGAGGGTCTCTATTGACCCCCTTGAGTGACAGGGTTAATGAATGACTTATGGGGGTCTGTATTGACCCCCATGAGTGACAGGGTTAATTAAGGGCTTATAGGTGTCTGTATTGACCCCCATGAGTTACAGGCTTAATTAAGGGTTTATGGGGGTCTGGATTGACCCCCACGAGTGACAGGTTTTTTTAGGCGTTGATGGGGCTCTGTATAGAGCCCCATGAGTAATAGGGTTAATTTTTTTTATTACCGGTCCTTTAAGGACCTTTTCAATCCTTTGCGGACCCGTTAGGTGGGAAATTAGAATTTTCATTGCACCGGGGCTCGGGGACCCCCACTGCGAGGGTTAATGTGGGGTTCATGCGGGTTTCCAAGCCTATCTTGGATCCTGTGGCATTAATGAGGGTTTCCGAGCTTATCTCGTATCCCTGCAAGGGCTGGGCGGTCCGGGGTCATGTAGCCTTGTTTTCATTTTTTTCGGCGGAAATTTTTTCTCTCACTTAGGGGAGTTTTGTGTGTCTAAACTCTGAAATTTTTACTTAAACTGAGGTGTAACTTCACTTGCAGAGGTCCTGAGTGCCCCCCACCCCCTTGCAGTGGTTAAGTTTTTTATGTATTTTTTGTGTGTATTCATTGTGTTTTAAAGTCCGTATATAGTGATTGCGTGTTAGATTTATTTATGTAAAGTGCCGCTTGTGTGGGTGTTTGTATCCGCGTGTGAGGCGCCCTAGAGCCTCCACCTCCGCAACTGCGGCCCCTCACTTCTGGAGGGTCCGCATTTGCAGCCTGCAATGAGCCTTCGGCCCAGTAATTTGGTGCTGAGATTGCTCTCCCTCTCTTGCTGTGGCCTTGATTAGGGTTGAGATTTGTGTTCCTTTGTGAATTCCTACCTAAGAAAGAAGGTTTATCAAGATGAAAGGTTTTATCCCTAACAATTGTATCATTAACCCCAGTTTCAAGTTCATCTTCTGTAACTGATGATCTGTATTTTGACTAGGAAGGTGCTTGCATTCTACATGGTTACTGGAACAAAATTTTAATATTTTCCCTTATCATTTTTACTGTCTCAATTAAAGACTTTCCCAGATTGATATATTTTAATTGCCAATACAATAATCAATTTATTATTTTCTGTTTTGAATTTGTCTTTTTATTAAAATTATTTATTATTAACCATTATTTCTGATTTCATATTCTGTTATTATATTTGTCTTTTATGTGTTAAAACGTTATAGCTATTTTTATAGGGAAATTAGACACATTTTGGAGCTGTTAGGCCTTCCATTGAGGAGGCACCCATATGGTGGTCATAGATTGTTCAGGGCTCCCTCTATTACATTATTTCTTCAGCATATATTATGATTTGCACAGAAGATCTGTTTGAGCCCATGATATCATTGAGATAATGTAACAATATATTTCCCTTAAAATGTTATAGCTATTTACACAGGGGATTGGTTAAATGTTATGTCTCAAGCTTAGTTGGGCCCTCAAGCTTAGAGGTGCCCCTTAGAGGACATTACATAGATCTAGGTTTCATACTTGCTTTATTTTAGTGGTACATAATACAATTTGCTCAGCAGCTCTTTTTATTTTTTCTTTCTTTTTCTTTTGGTTATTTCTCATTTTATTTTTAGTGGTGATTCAATATTTTATTATTGCTATATGAAGCTATATGCTTAGTATCTTTTTTAGACAAGTTTGCAAATATGAAGTGCCTTTGGAAAATATTAGATACTAGCGACTTGCCCGTCAAAAATGACGGCAATACAATTTGAAGCCTGGCAATACTGTTTGCCACACAATGCTCTGCCCCCTCTGAGCACCTTTGGTGCTCATTGGGAGCAGCACTGAGTGCCTTTAGCGCTCATCTCATGGCTCGCAATGAGCACCTTTTTGCACTCTTTGCGAGCCTCTCCTCCCATCTACTTCACTGCTCATTACAGGCCTCGGCAACTTGCAACTTTTGTGCTTGGGAATGCCATGTGTCTCTTTCCACCATCTCCCCCTGTCCCTTCCCTGTGTCTTTCTCCTCTGTTTCTCTGCTGAATATTTTCATGGCGCGCGCTGACTGACGTTGGTTTTATTTTCCTGCGTGCCTAGCGTTGTTGGTGTAAATGTTACTGTCTTTGCCATCATGTATTTTCTAAGTTCTACGTGTCTGGCGTTCGTCTGTGTCCAGTGTGCCTGGTGTTGTTGGTGTAAGTGCTCTCTTGCTCTTTTCCAGTTCGATGGTTTGACCATTATTCTTATTTTTTGCGAGCTTGTGCCTCAACAGCTTGCCTTGCTTTGCGAGGCTTGCAAGCGTTACAACAACTCAAAGTTTGACAACCATTATATGTGATTCTGGGAGTCTATAGTAATGGTTGACCACGGTACTGTTAGATCTCGGGTCACCAATAAAAGATATTATTATTATTATTATTATTATTATTATTATATTATTAATGGGATTCAGCTTGCCAATGAAAAACTTACAATAAAATATTGCAAAATGCTTGTGAGAGAAATGTCTATATGATTATAGAATGAAGTGAGTAACAACTGCACAACTTATTATAGAGTTACAAAGAAATATGATGACATCACATAAACTAAACATCCAAGCTAAACATTCATCACACATTCATTCAGTCTTACAGCCTTAAATTGCGATACGGCCAATTGAAAAGGGCTCCATATAAGCACAGATAATATTTTTTTACAGAAGTTTTTAGTTAGGGAACTTTCAATATCTCCAGTAAATCCTAGGTATCCTTTAGGTTATTTCATTGTTCATAGCATCTTAGTCCATTTTGGTATGTTTGTCCAGCCCATAGATATTTTTTTCCATATGTTTGGTACTAGATAAATCAATAAACAAGGGTTATCCAATATCGCCATTTAAGTGTATATGCACGAGATCAGTACATTCCATTCTAGCCAGTATTAACCCTTTTGTGTAACCCCTTGCTTGCTAGGTTGATCCTAACTAATTTGATAGGATTTCATTCATTGGTCAGTTCATTTACAGAATACTTTATTTGTAATGAATATTGTTTATGCATGATCAATTCCATTCTAACAGGTACAATTTGGTTCTCCCCACTAGTTGCATAGATACGTTTTTTTAAAGAATTGATGACGATTTCTTTGCTTTGCTTTGTAACATGTGTTATTTGATTTTTTTTAGTACTACAGAATAATATATATGTACACATATTGAGAGCCATCTAATAAGTAAATAAAATGAGTAGAGGATAGAGTAGTAGTATGCAATATGGTGTAAGACAATTTAAGGTGAAAATTGACTGACTCTCCTAAAACATGTTTTTGAATATCTAATATCTCTGATGGTTTTTCAGAATTATGTATTGAGTTATTTAACCACTTATTTATACACTTTTGTGATATATCTTACAAGTCTATTGGGATTTTATCCTATGTGCAATACTCTATTTCTGGAACACCAGTCAGGGGACTTTTATGGTTTATACCTCTCTAGTCCCAACTTTATATAATTAATTGCATTTTCCATAAATCCATAAGACCGCAAGATTTTTCATTGTAGGAGGTACCCAAAGGAAGCTTTCTGGATGATAAATGGCTGAGGATTTCTTCCTTTCAAATCCCCGCTGAGCAATCAGAGCAATCTGAATGGTCCAAAATATTCAAAGTACTGAGTGAGCAGGATGGAATTCTGATTGTCTGAAATATGATTGACATCTATTTCATCCAATCACTATGCTCAAAATTCTTATCTAAGTTGAAGCAAACACAGCAACCACTATTTTCAGTAGAGTAGCTCCTCCTAGGAGGAGCTCCTTTAGTTACGTTTTTTCTTTTTTCAGAGCAGCATGGTATATTTTGGAGGGCCCTTTCCTGGCCAGAAGATGAGGACATGGGCTTCAATGAAGATAGAAGAGGACTGGACCCTCTTAAATTAACATGGACAGCCCCACTAGTCTAGGGCAGAGGAGTGAGGACCAGAGCCTCGCTGGATGATCATTTGGGGTAGGTCAGTATTTTTATTTTAATAATTATTATTAATTTATTCATAATTATTTGTTATTTTTAATGTAAGCCTTTTTCATTTTTTATAATGTAAGTTTTATTATTTTTGTAATTTAGCTTTTTATTTTTTATAATTTTAATTAGTAGGGTTATTTATTTACTTATTTGAGGTGTTTTTTTATTTATTAGTGGAGATTTATTTATTAATGGGGTTTATTTATTTATTGGATGTGTTTTCACCTTTTTAATATTATGTACAGTTTTAAAATATGTGTTTTACATTAATATATTATTAGATATTATTTTTTTTATAGCTCATATACCAATAAATCCTAATCGAGTTGCTGTTTGTAATTTGCCATACGACTGTACTGTGTACCTGTTTCTATTTGAACATATAAATCAACACCTTTTAAGGTCCTATAAGATCTTTAAAGAAACATAAAATGCTCCATGCATACAACAACATTGTATTTACTCCTTTTAACAAAATGAACAGTTGTTTATGAAATTAAATATGGCTGACTACCAAGGAAATTAAACTTGCATGTGCTTTTAATGTAAAAAAGATCTGCAAATTGAATAATTGGAGTGTCTGAAACTTATCTCTTAGAATAAGAGCAACAATGTTTCCTATTTGAAATAATTTCTTGTGAGGATAACGACCGACAAAAAAACATGATATATAGAGACATGACTGATGCCAATACCATGATGCCCGGGTGCTTGTTGAGGGGCTAACTCCATGAGTTCTGTTGCAGTGAATGTGTAGGATGAGCTGTCTGGATTTACATCTCCTGGGAAAGGAGCAGCACAGGATTCATGTAATAATATTACATATAATGTCTTCAAATATTATTGTCAATAGATAAATCATCAGTTTAAAGTGAATTCTTCATATACGTTAAGTATAGATTAGCACTTACCTAAACAAGCTCTTATTCTGGGATTTGTCTAGATGTTCTGGTATAAAGGTGCAGTATGTAGTGTCAGTAAAGAAAAAGCAGAGTTCAGATTGTGTGACTGAAGGTGCAATATCCGGATCCTGTGTGTAGTGTCAGTACAGGAATAGCAAATCTCACACTGTTTGTATGAAAGTGCAGTATTCAGATGATGTGCGTAGTGTCTACTGAGCATGCTCATTACACTATCTTTTCAACTATTATGTCTAAAAAATGGCTTGTTATCTAAAAAATAAAAAATAAAGGCATGGAGGCTTGTTAGATCTTCATAAAACGTTCAAACAAATCCATCCAGACAATGTTTTGATACAAGTGAGCAAAAATTCTTACTGGAAAAACACAATGTCATCACCCCAAAATTCAACAATACCAACTTTTTTTGTCAGGAAAGAATGGAATGAAAAATTGACAAAATATTCAGACCTCCAATCCCTTCTAAAAGTCAACATTTCAAACAGATTTGTCAAACAAACTCAAAGTTAGAATGTTTGAGAGAACCTTAACTATATATATATATATATATATATATATATATATATATATATATATATATATATATATATATATATATAGATATATTGTAACCGTTTGCCCCGCAGAGAATGGTAACCTTCTAAAGAACTCCTAATTGTTGCAGGTGCAACTTCACTTTAAAGCCTGGAAAGCAGACATGGGGGAGAGGCTGATTAGGCTCTGGCCTGAGTGCCATGAGGAGTCTGTGTGGAGCTGCAGTCTATGTGAGAACCTGTGTGAGACAGTCAGGAAGACTGGATCCTGGGAGCTGAGCTGAAATAAGCTCTGAAGTGAGACAGTCAGGAAGACTGCTTATAATACAGATTAAAGTACAGAGAGACACTGGCAAGCAAGTTGGATTGCCTGGAGAATACAGCCAGCAGCCTAAGAAGAGACACTAAGTGTTTCTGTGTGACCTGAGAGGAGAACGAGACAGAGCTCCTGAACAGGACATACCAGGACTTACAGAGCAGTAGAGGAAGTTGCCAGTAAGAGGAACAGTCTGTGTGACTGCAACAACACTTAACTGAGAGACTGTTTGCTTTAAAAGTGGAGGACCTAGAAAGGATCCATTGCAGCTGAGAAGCTGAAAGAGACTGAACTTAAAGGTACCACCCCTCTGTGTGAACAGATGTTTATTTTATGCTGAAGTTAAGCTATTGTTTTTTTTTTTAAAGCCTTTATTAAAACAAAGCTAAAAGTATATCGGACTCCGTGGTTTATGGGACAATCACAGGAGCAACCAGTAGCCAAAGGCCGGCCCTGTCACAATATATATATATATATATATATATATATATATATATATATATATATATATATATGTAGGTAGGAGTAATGTGTGTGTGGGGTTAAAAGAGATAATATTTTTTTATTTATTTATGTTTTTATTATTTTATCCGTGGTGTCTACTGGCAATTGGTCCCTGGTGACTAATCATTTGAGTTGTAGGAAATATTGGAGAGTTAGAATTATTAGCAGTTAATGAGAAATGGGATTTGAAACATGATGGGATGAATCTCATGACTGAACTGTTAATCTGTATGGTTATAACCTATTTAGGAAATATAGGGCAATGGTAAAAGGGGGGGAGGGGTTTGTCTGTATGTTCAGCCTGAATTTAAGCCTATAGTCAGAGAAGATTTTTATGCTGGAACTAGTGATAATATTGAATGTTTGTGGGTAGAGTTAAATAGTGGACCAGCAAATTCCAAGAGAATATTGGTAGAAGTGTGCTATAAACACCCAAATATAACTGAAAGTGAGGAAATACAATTATTATTACAGATTGGAAATGCAGCTAAGCATGGGCAAGTTCAAATAATGGGAGATTTTAAGTTCCCTGATATAAACTGGAGGAGTGAAACTAGCAGTACGGGTAAAGGGAGCAGGTTCTTGAGTACACTCAGGGATCATTATCTGGTCCAGGTTATACAAGAGCCTACTAGAAATGCAGCTATTTTGGAATTAGTTATCACAAATTATATTGATACAGTATCAAATGTTGAAATAGGGCAAGCTTTGGGAAACATTGATCACATCTCATTTGAGATTGAATTAAAAAAAACAAACTGTAAGTTGCCAAAAAGAATCTGAAATTTAAAAGGGCAGATTTTAATAGTCTAAGGGCAGCAATACAATGTATATACTGGAACAAAGAACTGGCAGTTAAAAATATTGAACATAAATGGACAACATTTAAATCCTTACCAAATATACATACAGTGCCTTGCAAAAGTATACACCGCCTTGACTTTTTACCTATTATGTTACATTAAAGCCTTAAATGTAATGTTTTGTTAATCTGAATTTTATGTGATGGATCAGAACACAATAGTCTAAGTTGGTGAAGTGAAATGAGAAAAATATATATATAAAACTATTTTTTAGAAATAGTTAACAGAAAATTTGCATGTGCGTATGTATTCACCCCCTTTGTTATGAAGCACATAAAAAGCTCTGGTGCAACCAATTACCTGCAGAAGTCACATAATTAGTGAAATGATGTCCACCTGTTTGCAATCTAAGTGTCACATGATCTGTCATTACATATACACATCTTTTTGTTAAAGGCCCCAGAGGCTACAACACCCAAGCAAGAGGCACCACTAACCAAACACTGCCATGAAGACCAAGGAACTCTCCAAACAAGTAAGGGACAATGTTGTTGAGAAGTACAAGTCAGGGTTAGGTTATAAAAAAATATCCAAATCTTTGATGATCCCTGAGAGAACCATTAAATCTATCATAACCAAATAAAAAGAACATAGCACAACAGCAAACCTGCCAAGTAGTGATGTCGCGAACATAACATTTTTGGTTCGAGAACCGCGAACGCGAACCGCCGCAAATGTTCGCTAACCGGCGAACCCGGCGAACAGCCATAGATTTCAATGGGCAGGCGGATTTTAAAACCCACAGGGACTCTTTCTGGCCACAATAGTGATGGGAAAGTTGTTTCAACGGGACTAACACCTGGACTGTGGCATGCCGGATGGGGATACATGGCAAAACTCCCACAGAAAATTACATAGTTGATGCAGAGTCTGGTTTTAAACCAAAAAAGGGCATAAATTACCTAACATTCCTAGATTGTTTTGAATAACCTGCTTTAAAACATCAGGTATGATGTTGTATCGATCAGGTAGTGTAAGGGTTAGGCACGCTTCACAGTGACAGACCAAACTCCCCGTTTAACGCACCCCAAACAACCGCAAACAGTCCATTTACACAACCGCAAACTCCTCTTTTGCACAAGGTTGGATACAAAGCTAGCCATGTCCCGTTCCTTGTCCTCACTGATGTCATTGAAGGTCTCTTCCTCCACCCAGCCACAAAGGGTCCCCAAAAGGTGACAACAAGCCCCCTGGGACGCCTGCTGTGTTTGGTCTTCCACCTCCTCAAAGTCACCTTCCTCCTCTGACTCCTCTTCTTCAGACTCCTCTCACTGCGTTGCCTCTCTCTGCATTATTATAAGGTGTGTTAAGTAGTACTACTCTTATCAGTTTATAAACCTGTTACGTCACCTATCAGGGGACGTGTATAAGGCCTGGATTTTTGGAACAGGGAGATGGAAAAAGATACTTGGTTGGTCGTATCACTTCAAATTTGGGGCACGGCGCGTGCAATCAAAGGTGCCACCAGATATAAGTAGCGTGTTTGTAAGTACTACTCTTATCAGTTTAAAACCTGTTACAGCACATATCAGGGGGCGTGTATAAGGCCTGGATTTTTAGAACTGGGAGATGGAAAAAGATGCTTGGTTGGTCGTATCACTTCAAGTTTGGGGCACAGCACGTGCAATTAAAGGTGCCACCAGATAGGAGTGGCGTGTTTCTAAGTACTACTCTTATCAGTTTAATACCTGTTACAGCACCTATCAGGGGGTGTGTATAAGGCCTGGATTTTTAGAACTGGGAGATGGAAAAAGATGCTTGGTTGGTCATATCACTTCAATTTCGGGGCACGGCGCGTTCAATCAAAGGTGCCACCAGATAGGAGTGGCGTGTTTGTAAGTACTACTCTTATCAGTTTAATACCTGTTACTGCACCTATCAGGGGGTGTGTATAAGGCCTGGATTTTTAGAACCGGGAGATGGAAAAAGATGCTTGGTTGGTCGTATCACTTCAATTTTGGGGCCAGGCACGTGCAATCAAAGGTGGCACCAGATAGGAGTGGCGTGTTTGTAAGTACTACTCTTATCAGTTTAATACATGTTAAAGCACCTATCAGGGGGCATGTATAAGGCCTGGATTTTTAGAACCGGGAGATGGAAAAATATGCTTTGTTGGTCGTATCACTTCAATTTTGGGGCACAGCACATGCAATCAAAGGTGCCACCAGATAGGAGTGGCGTGTTTGTAAGTACTACTCTTATCAGTTTAATACTTGTTACGTCACTTATCAGGGCACGTGTATAAGGCCTGGATTTTTGGGACCGGGAGATGGAAAAAGATGCTTGGTTTGGCGTATCACTTAAATTTTGGGGCACGGCACATGCAATCAAAGGTGTCACCAGATAGGAGTGGTGTGTTTGTAAGTACTACTCTTATCAGTTTAATACCTGTTACAGCACCTATCAGGGGGCGTGTATAAGGCCTGGATATTTAGAACCGGGAGATGGAAAAAGATGCTTGGTTGGTCGTATCACTTCAATTTTGGGGCACGGCACGTGCAATTAAAGGTGCCACCAGATAGGAGTGGCGTGTTTGTAAGAACTACTCTTATCAGTTTAATACCCGTTACGTAACCTATCAGTGGGCGTGTATAAGGTCTGGATTTTTAGAACCAGGAGATGGAAAAAGATGCTTGGTTGGTCATATCACTTCAATTTTGGGGCACGGCGCGTGCAATCAAAGGTGCCACCAGATAGGAGTGGCGTGTTTGTAAGTACTACTCTTATCAGTTTAATACCTGTTATAGCACCTATCAGGGGGCGTGTATAAGGCCTGGATTTTTAGAACCTGGAGATGGAAAAAGATGCTTGGTTGGTCATATCACTTTAATTTTGGGGCACGGCACGTGCAATCAAAGGTGCCACCAGATAGGAGTGTTGTGTTTGTAAGTACTACTCTTATCAGTTTAATACTTGTTACGTCACCTATCAGGGCACGTGTATAAGGCCTGGATTTTTGGGACCGGGAGATGGAAAAAGATGCTTGGTTGGTCGTATCACTTCAATTTTGGGGCTCGGCACGTGCAATCAAAGGTGCCACCAGATAGGAGTGGCGTGTTTGTAAGTACTACTCTTTTCAGTTTAATACCTGTTACAGCACCTATCAGGGGGCGTGTATAAGGCCTGGATTTTTAGAACCGGGAGATGGAAAAAGATGCTTTGTTGGTCATATCACTTTAATTTTGGGGCACGGCACGTGCAATCAAAGGTGCCACCAGACTGGAGTGGCGTGTTTGTAAGTACTACTCTTATCAGTTTAATACTTGTTACGTCACCTATCAGGGCATGTGTATAAGAACTGGATTTTTGGGACCGGGAGATGGAAAAAGATGCTTGGTTGGTCGTATCATTAAAATTTGGGGCACTTTGTGACATTAGCTTCTTACGCTCAAACATGTCCTTTACAGGTAGCTGACTATGGGCAGATGAGCAGGAACTGCTCAAGGCGAGAGACGGAGTGGCGGATGGTTGAGAGGGGGCAGGGAAAACAGCAGTGGTTGATGTGGCTGATGATGCTGGACCAGGAGGAGGATGGCGGCTTTGAGTTCATGTGTTGGTCTGGAGTCACCCAAACATTAGGTCTCAACCTGTAGAGGATAAGGGAACCAGTCTACTCTATACCTCATTCATCATTGCAGGTTTTGACAGATTGTTACTATGCGTGCAAGCTACTGTGACAACATATATGAGTGGCACTGTGCACTTGCAGAAGTTGGCAGAGTAGACGCTGTAGGTCTGACACACACGCTTGCAGACAACTAACTGCTATGCAATCTATTACAGCAGAAATTTCGTTTTTGTTTTAAATGTTACACCAACAATGAGTGGTGTGTTAAGTATTACTACTCCTATCAGTTTAATCCCTGTTATGTGCCTTTTTTTTGGGTTTGGTTGTTGAAGCCACAGTGCAGCACCAGAGGCCAGAAAAAGTAGGCATGTACACATGCCTGAAAACTTAGGTATTGTTGATCTTGCAGCGAGCAGAGAAGAATGTAGGCCTGATTCAACGCCCCAGCCCTACATACCCACACTCAGAGATTGAGGAGGGGACCTGAGAAGGCCAAGGGCCGGAGATATAAAGGGGGGCCATCCCAAATAAGCACACAAGGGGGGATAAAGGTAGTGAAGGGGACATAGAGGCCCATGGACTGACGGTCGCCATCTTGGCAGAAAAAGTGCCCAGCAATTAAGCCAAACTGACCCAGCACAGGCAGCTACTTGAGTAAAACGCTGTACAATTACACCTTAATAAAGCTGAAACATGCAGCAGCAGGGATTCTAAACGGCCACACAGGGACAAGGAGGCTAACAGCCCCCACAGTCTCTGCACCACTCTTTTTAACAGATAACCCAAGGGGCTAACCAGGGACCTTGCCCACATAAAAAACAGAATTTTATTGGAGGAATTATTAGTGTCTTTACCCCCCAAGAGAGGACATAATATACGGTATCTTTAGACTACCTGATGGCCAAACCTCCTTTAGCCCCAATGCTATCCAAGAAACATTTCAAAACTTCTATCAGACCATATATTCATCCCAATCCCGCTGCAGCGGATCTGACATAGAGTCCTTCCTACTACAGCAAGAAGTCCACAAAATACCTGTACCTCAATTGGACAGCTTGAACCTAGACATATCCTAAGAGGAAGTAAAATCTACAATCCAAGATCTTAAATTTGGCAAGTCCCCAGGGCCAGACGGTTTTACTCATCTGTACTATAAGAAATTTGAGCCCTTGCTTACCACCGTACCTAACATCTTTGTTTAACGCTATACTAAATGGAGAAGCTATGCCCCCTTAATTGAATCAGGCCGACCTCATAGTCTTCCCAAAAGAGGGTAGGGACCCTTTAGAGGTTAAAAATGATCGCCCCATACCCCTGATAAATGTGGATGTCAAGATCCTAGTTAAAATTATGGCCAAACGAATATCTAACTTTTTACTGGACTAAATACACAAGGTCCAAACGGGCTTCATTCCTTTCAAAGAGGCAGGAGATAATGTTAGGATGGTTCTGAACGCCCAGTTCTTGGCTCAACAGTATAACAACCCAGTTTGCCCTCTAGCCCTAGACATAGAGAAGGCTTTTGATACGGTGGAATGGCCATATATGTACAAAATGCTAGATAAGTTTGGATTTGAGGGACGCTTTCTCAACCTGCTCAGAAGGTACTACGACTCACCAGTAGCTAACTTAAAGATACCAGGGGACCATAAGGCCAAAATCCAAGTACACAGAGGGACCAGGCAGGGATGCCCACTCTCCGCACTGCTCTTTGCTCTTGCCATTGAACCCTTAGCACAGGCAATCAGAACCAACCATGCCATCCAGGGGGTTCAAGTAGGACACCATCAGTTTAAGTGTTCACTTTTCGCGGACGATATGCTTTGCACACTGACCAAGCCCCTTCTCTCTATACCAGCACTCATGTCCACTATAAAAGACTTCAGCTAAATCTCGGGCCTCCAATCCTTGCAAAAGGATATTTCTCTTTCAATGGAATCCTGCTTACTGGGGATACACAGAAAAAAACTTATCTCAATCCTAGAACATGCTATTCCAATTAATGGCTTTAGCATTCAAAATACACATAGCTACCCGGGCCCGGAGGGATTTACAAATCTCTATTACCAAACTTTTATAGACTTGTTATTACCCCACTTAGCCACACTTTTCAATCAAATTATAGAATGCTCTCCCATGCCACAAGAACTAAACCATGCAAATATGATATGTTTCCCGAAAGAATGACGAGACCTATTAGAACTTAAAAATTACTGCCCCATATCACTCCTAAACGGGGATATAAAAATTGTGGCCAAATTAATGGCAAACAGGATTTCACGATTTCTCCCCTCCATAATCCATAAAGACCAAACAGGGTTTATCCCCCATAGACAAACGGGGGACAATATCAGAGGGACACAAAATTTAATCTCATGGTCATCCCAACATCAAATACCAACATGCCTTTTGGCGCTAGATATAGAAAAGGCCTTTGATACTTTGGAATGGCCTTATTTAAAAGCAGTATTACCGAAATTTGAGTTAGCAGGCAAATTTATGAACTTGATAGATACATACTACAAATACCCGTCAGCCAGATTAAAACTCCCGAGAGATCGCTTACAACACATAAAGATACAAAGGGGAAAAAACAAATGTTTTGATTTATTTGGAATCATAAAGCCCAGAGGATCTCAAAAAATAATATGTGTAGACCAAAAGGGAAAGGGGGCCTATCGTGCCCTAATCTCAAACTGTATTACAAGGCAGCGCAGCTGGCTTTCATTCCTCTGGCGCATTCTCCCACACATCAGCCGCTCTGGGTATTTATGGAAAATGTAAGCATGTCACCTTATACATGGGATACAGTAATATGGATTCCAGGCCTGTATACTTTTTTGAGAAACTTGAAAAACCCGTTGATTAAGCACTCATTAAAAATATGGACGGAGATGAACTGGACACAAAAACTGGACACTCGAGTATCAGATCTTACCCCTATCGTACCTAATCCCCACTTTAAGATACATCTTCCGGAAAGCTCTCTCAGTTGGTGGAAGTCTCAGAACCTACTAAGGGTTGGTCCATGGTGGCATGACGACAAAATAATGACCTTTGAGTGGGTGAGAGATAGATACAATTTACCCCTGGCTGAACACTATAATTTTTGCAGGATACATAATTTTATATATACGATAAGTGGTAGGGGAACCCCCCAAAGAAACACTTGGCTACTCAAAAAATGTAGGGATTCCCCCTTTCAGCCTGGTGGGAGTGTTCGGCAGTCATATGACTATGGGAAGAAACATGCTTACTAGCTTCTAAAATGTTTAAGATTCAGATTTCTGCTAATATAGAAAACTGCATGCTGGGTGTTCCGCATGTCTGTCTCTTGCCCGCTCAAAATAGGCTATTAAAGTTCATCATGTTGGCCACAAAGAACCATATAGCCAGACAATGGAAATCGGATACCCTACACTTTCAGGTGGTTAAAAATAAATTAAACTTTATCCTTATAAATGAACGCCTTACCCATTTAGTAGACAACTCCATTGATACATTTTGAGATATATGGTCTCCGTGGCTGCAATTAAGAGATAGCATATCATCTGGAGACAATTAAAGAAATTTAGGTCCGGAATAGGGGCTCCCCTAAATGGGAGAGGATATTCTCAAGAGAATGGGATGGATAGAGGTGTGTGTGGATCCTTAGAGGGGCGGAGGACGGAGGTAAGTGCTATATTTTACATCATATTTATGTAAAAAGGAGGATGTTTATGGACCTTTCCCTTTCCCAACATGTTAAATGTTAAAACTAGTTATTTTTTTTCCCAATTATAGTCGGATTCAAGACTTAAAGGGAATCAACTTAAAACAAACCGAATTAAAGCTATATTAATAACTGAAAAGTAAAAAACAATATATATTTTTAGGCTACAGGTACAACCAAATCCAGATAACATACTAGCCCTGGATATGGTATAGGCTCCAAGATTATGGAATGGAAAGTTGTAAACTGAGTATTAATAGAGATAAGATAACTCAGTGATGTATTAACATGTATGGATATATATATGTAACATGGAAATGGTTGTTTGAATATGATATATTACCTGACCTAATAAAATATTTTTTGAAAGAAAAAATACACATAGCTAGTAGTTGGAAAACCCCAAATTAAAACTTTCAGGAATTAATAAAAAAAACAACTATTTACTGCTCAACGAGAGATTAAACCATGTAGTCTTGGATAGAATCACCCAGTTCCAGACAATTTGGGATCCCTGGATAACATCCCCATTTAGTGCCCCCCTAATATAATAAAACATTTGTTAATGGTTGAAGTAACTCGGGGGGAAGGACCGGAGTGGGGGAGCCCTGCAAAATCATCCGAGGAAAGGAGATGTCGCCTACTGAAGCCGGCCCTAGGGTAACCCAAGGGCGATTGAGCAGGTTAGATATTGTAAATAATAAGCTACTGCTGGAGTGATGATAGATAATAGGACTTTGGTGTTAACTGCTGATATACTCTTTACTATTGTCTGTTTTACCATGTCTTAGGTTTCTCTTAAAAATTGCAATCACAGTAAAAAAAAAGAAAATTTATTAACCAAAAAAGTAAAAATAAGAAGGCCTAGCCAGCTAATTTTAACAAAATGTCTTCATTGTAGATATGTATTTTTGCACAACTGTTTTGTTATGCAAGACTGTTCAATATGCTTTCTTTTTCATTACATGCCGTACGCCTTCTGACATAAAAATGTAAATAAAAAAATTAGGTACTGTTGCAGCGGCCAGAAAAATTGACCATTGTTCCGCAGGCAGAAAGTGCCATAAAACATTGCGTCTTCTTGAACCCTAGTTGGTGGCGGATAAGTCACTCAAGTCATCCGGCATTCACAGATAACATACAGCAGCGTGTGGACCATTTTTAGCCGAAGGCAGCTCATCTCATCAGGCCTTTTTCAGTCGAATGTATCACCCAGTGTCAGTCCCTTCGGGATCCATCCCTCATTCATCTTTATAAAGGTGAGGCAATCTAGACTTTTTTGCCCTAGGCGACTTCTCTTCTCGGTGACAAAACCTCCTACTGCACTGAAGGTCCTTTCTGACAGGACACTTGAAGCGGGGCAGGCCAGAAGTTCAATTGCAAATTGGGATAACCTGCATACCCAGTAGTCAAGGGGTTCATCGGTCCTCAGAGTGTCGATATCTGCAGTTAAGGCGAGGTAGTCTGCTACCTGTCGGTCAAGTCGTTCTCTGAGGGTGGATCCCAAAGGGCTGATGCGATGCGAAGGACTGAAAAAGGTCCGCATGTCCTCCATCAACAACACGTCTTTTAAACGTCCTGTCCTTGCCGGCGTGGTCGTGGGAGAAGGATTACTTTTACCTCTTCCACTGTTATATTGCCCATGTGCTGTGACATCAACCTTATATGCTGTGTAAAGCATACTTGTTAATTTGTTTTGGACCTGCTGCATCCTTTCTGACTTGCCGTAATTTGGTAACATTTCAGGCACTTTCTGCTTATACAGGGGGTCTAGTAGCGTGCACACCCAGCACAGGTCGTTCCCCTTCAGCCTTTTTATACGAGGGTCCTGCGACTGGCATGACAGCATGAAAGACCCCATTTGCACAAGTTTGGATGCCGAGCTACCCATGTCCTGTTCCTCGTCCTCAGTGATCTCGCTGAAGATATGTTCTTCCCCCAGCCACGTACAACACCACCCTGGGATGCCTGTTGTGATTGGTCTTCCTCCTCCCCCTCAAAGCCACATTCCTCCTCTGACTCCTCTTCCTCACAATCCTCTTCCAGCGTTGCCGCAGGTCCAGCAAGCGATGCTGATAAGGCTGTTTCTGGTGGTGATGGTGACCACAACTCTTCCTCGTCACGCTCATCTATGGCCTGATACAGCACTCTGCGGAGGGCACGCTCCAGGAAGAAAATAAATGGTATGATGTCGCTGATGGTGCTTTCGGTGTGACTGACAGGGTTTGTCACCTCCTCAAAAGGACGCATGAGCCTACAGGAATTGCGCATGAGCGTCCAGTAACGTGGCAAAAAAATCCCCAGCTCCGCAGAGGCTGTCCTAGCACCCCGGTCATACAAATACTCGTTAATGGCTTTTTCTTGTTGGAGCAGGCGGTTGAACATTAGGAGTGTTGAATTCCAACGTGTGGTGCTGTCACAAATCAAGCGCCTCACTGGCATGTTGTTTCGCCGCTATATATCTGAAAAGTATGCCATGGCCGTGTAGGAACGCCTGAAATGGCCACACACCTTTCTGGCCTGCTTCTGGACGTCCTGTAAGCATGGATACTTATGGACAAAGCGTTGTACGATCAGATTACACACATGTGACATGCACGGCACATGCGTCAACTTGCCCAAATTCAATGCCGCCAACAAATTTATTCCGTTGTCACAAACCACTTTGCCAATCTCCAGTTGGTGCAGAGTCAGCCATTGATCCACCTGTGCGTTCAGGGCGGACAGGAGTGCTGGCCCGGTGTGACTCTCTGCTGTCAGGCAAGTCAACCCCAAGACGGCATGACACTGCCGTATCCGGGATGTGGAATAGTATCTGGGGAGCTGGGGGGATGCCATTACTTCCTTTTGCACAATCAAGTACAGGTTGGGGATTGCCTTTTGGGCAAAGAAATTTCGGTTACCTTCCACTGTGGTGTCCCAATCGCTACAAATCTTTTGAAAGCCTCAGATTCCACCAGCTTGTATGGTAAAAGCTGGCGGGCTAAGAGTTCAGACAAGCCAGCTGTCAGACGCCGGGCATGAGGGTGACTTTGTGGCATTGGCTTGTTACACTCAAACATGCCCTTGACAGACACCTGACTGTGGGGAGATGAGCAGGAACAGCAAGAGGTGAGAGACGGAGTGGCGGATAGTTGAGAGGGGGCAAGGAGGACAGCAGTGGTTGACGTGGATGAAGATGCTGGACCAGGAGGAGGATGGCGGCTTTGAGTTTGTGTGCTGCTTGTACTCATGTGTTGATCCCATTGGCGTTTGTGATGTGACATCATGTGCCTTCGCAAAGCAGTTGTACCTAGGTGGGTGTTTGACTTCCCACGACTCAGTTTCTTTTGGCACAGGTTGCAAATGATATCGCTGTTGTCAGAGGCAGACACACAAAAAAAATGCCACACTGCTGAGCTCTGCGGTGATGGCATTCTGGTGGTGGCAACAGCATGCGTTGATTGGCGTGCTGTCTGGCTGACCCCGGGTGCTGATGCATGCTGTCTGACTGTGCCACTAGCTCGTTGCGATGACCTCCCTCTGCTTCCAACTCGTCTCCTCCTCCTCTCTGTCTCCCCATCTGAACTTTCCCCCTGTTCTTCTTCTCTTCTAGTGGGCACCCACGTGACATCCACGGACGCATCGTTATCATCATCACCCGCCTCAATTGTATCTGACAACTGAACAAAGGAAGCAGCAGCGGGTACATCATCATCATCACATCGTACGTACATGTGTGTACTGCTGCCTGACTGAGACATATCCCTGTTATCTACATCCTCTGGCAATAATGGTTGCGCATCACTCATTTCTTCAAACTGATGAGTAAATAACTCCTCTGACTGATCAATTGAATCGGCTGTGGTACTAGTGTTGGTGGTGGAGGCAGGCGGGTGAGTGGTAACTTGAGAGGTGCCTGAAGCTAAGCTGGAGGAGGATTGTGCGTCAATGTTCCAAGCGGAAGCTGTAGAAGATTGGGTGTCCTGTGTTAGCCAGTCAACTACGTCCTCTGAACTTTTCAAGTTCAGGGTAACTGGCCTCTGAACACTGGGCATTATTGTAGGGCAAAAGGGAATCACAGCACCACGACCACGACGGTCCCTGCCGGGTGTCCTGCCTCTGCCTGTCATTTTTTTTCCGATTAGTGGTACTATGCGTGCAAGCTACTGTGACAACAGATATGAGTGGCACTGTGCACTTGCAGAAGTTGGCAGAGTAGACGCTGTAGGCCTGACACAGACGCTTGCAGACAAGTAACTGCTATTCAATGTATTACAGTCAAAATTGTATTCTTTGTTTAAATGTGCACTACTGACTGTTACACCAGATATGAGTGGTGGCACTGACTGGGCAAGTGGGCACAGTGTATTTTGACATTATGAAATGATCTGTAAACTAAATAAAAATCATTTTAGGAGGTTAAGAGAAAAAGAAACCGAATGGAACGATACCGAGCAGAGCACACCATCTACAGCCCACTGGGAGACAAACTCATCCATTCCCCCAGTGGACAAAGCCAGGTGGTACTCTGCCCGGATACGGGAGCACACCAGCACCCGGAACATGGCCTCAGGTGACAAGGGAACCCCCCCTATCAAACACTGCTTCCTGGACTTATATATAGCCAATTTGGCTAATGCCAGGAGCAGGTTGACGAGGAGGTCCCTGGCCTTATTGCCCCGGGACACTGGTGCCCAAAACTAAAAATGTGAGGGGAGAAATGCAGCCAGAACTGCAGGAGGAGGCCCCTCAAGAGTGACAAGAGGGGCTGCAGTCTGGCGCAACTAAAATAAATATGATACACGGACTCTCTCTTGCCACAGAATAAACAAGTGGAGGGAGAGTCCGTGAATTTAGCTAAGTACTCTCCCGTGCTCAGTGCACCATGGAGCACTCTCCAACTCAAGTCCCCGGTGGGTGGTGGAACTAAATCAGAATAAAGTTCCCTCCACCGGGGCCTCTTGCCCTCATCAGCTGGTAGGACCCGCCTCCAGATGGTATCGGGACGGGTCACGAGGGCAAGGAAGTGCACTGTATGGAGCACGAGAGAATATAAGCTCTTCCTCGGCATGCCGCGAAAGCATGCCGAGGGTATGTCCCTCAACTTTGAGAGGTTGGGGAAAGGAGGAGCCTGAGGGGAAACACGGGGCTTGTGTCCAATGCAAACAGCCGGAGCAGGGGTGTTGAAAGGTGCATGTGGCACTCCGGCCTGCAAAGCCCCGCGAAGGAAGGTGCGCGAGTCGGGGGAGATGGCATCCCTAATCTCCTGGAGCAAGCGCCCTGAGACTTTGGGCGTCACATATCCCAAACGGAGCGCAAGCTCCTGGGGTGACACCCAATCAGAACGCCCGTATTCCAGGAGATCCCCGACTCGGGTCATCCGTGCATGACTAAGGCGGCGGATGATACAGGGGGACTGTAACATTGGAGCCCCCACTGCTGGATTAAATAGCAGGGGCTCCGTGAATATTTCATCCCCCAAAGGCACGCCCTGCCTGGTCACGGAGATTATGCTCCAGGCCTTTAGGGTTTCCTGGTAGTATGCCGGCAACACAGAGAGGTCTCTCCCAAACCCCTCGGGCCCGATCAGAAATAATTGCCGGTCATACCCCAGGTTGCGCAACTGGCGATAAAAGCTGGATGCCAGTGCGCACCACTGTGGAGAGGGATCTGCATATAGGTATCTCTGCAGGTACTGAAGGCGGAAGGTAGACAACTGGGAGCACACACAAACTACTCCCTGTCCACCCTCCACCAAAGGCAGACTTGCCACCCCTGCAGAGACCCAATGCCTTCCCATCCAGAGGAAATCTAACAAATTCCTCTGGATATTGGTGACAAACTCGGGGGTCGGACTCAGACAAATCAGCCGGTGCAAGATCTGAGAAGCCACCTGCTGATTCATTACTAGAGTCCGCCCCCTAAGGGAAAGCATTTTTGCTAGACCCCTCCATCGTCCCAGACGAGAGAGGACACTGCCCTCTAACTCCCTCCAGTTGTCTGGGACGGAAGCGCCCGTAGCGGACAGGTAGACCCCCAGATATTTAATGACATCTGCCTCCCATGTGATGTCACGAAACGTGGGAGGCAAAGAGTCTACCTGTAAATTACCCTCTAAAAGGCCTGTGCATTTGGACCAGTTGATCTGAGCGGAGGAGGCAGCTGAATATACCTCCTGGCACAGTTTTGCCAGCTCAAGATTAACTGGATCCTGGGCCATGAGGAGCACATCGTCAGCATAAGCTGAAAGGACAATCCGCATGTCTGGATCTATTAGCACCAGCCCTGTGAGCCTTTTCCTCAGTAGGCAGAGGAAAGGCTCGATGGCCAGTGCATATAACTGTCCAGACAAGGGACATCCTTGACGCACCCCTCGTCCAAATACTAAAGGTTCTGTTAGGGACCAATTGATTTTAAGTAAACACTCTGCAGAGGCGTACAGCGTTCTTATAAAGCCCACAAACTGTGGGCCAAAGCCGTACTCATGCAGAGTGGCTATGAGGTAACCATGGTCCACCCTGTCAAACGCCTTCTCTTGATCTAAAGAGAGAAAGGCGAGTGACAGACCAGTCCTGCGAGAATAATGCAATAGATCCCGGACCAGAAAGATACTATCAAAGATAGTCCGGCCCGGGATCGCATAGGACTGGTCAGGGTGAACCAATTCTGCCAGCACAGACCCAAGTCTAAGCGAGATGGCTTTAGATACAATCTTGTAGTCCGTGCTGAGCAGAGAGACCGGTCGCCAGTTCTTAATAAGCCGGAGATCCCTCTTTTTGGGCAGCAGGGCAAGTACTGGAAATCAGGTCCCAGAGTCTCCCAGAAAAATTGGAAAAACTCTACAGTCAGTCCGTCCAGTCCTGGAGACTTCTCACAGGACATGGCACGGAGGGCTTCAGAGAGCTCTTGAAAAGATAGTGGTATATCAAGCCGCTCTCTTACACCCTCACTGACTGTGGGGAGCCCCTCCCATAGCACCCTGCAGGCGTCTGGAGAAATGGGATCCGGAGAGTAAAGATCTTTATAAAAGTTCTGGGCTCTATCCCGGATACTCTCCGGATCTGTAAGGGGGGCACCGTCTTCATCTAGAAGACAGGTGATGTGCCTACTGTTACCCCCCTTTTTCTCCAGTGAGTAGAAGAGGCGCGAGCCGCGGTCTAGATCTTTGAGAAAACCTAAGCGGCTGCGCACGTATGCCCCCTTGGCCTGGTGTCGTTCCAGGTCACAGAGGACACCCTTCCTCTCTACATACTCGCTCTGCAGGGATTGGTCCCTACAAGTGAACAGCCTCTGCTCCAGATGGAGTACCTCCCCCCGGAGTGACTCCAACTCAGCTTCGCGCTGCCCACTCGCACCCTTGGTATATTCCTGACACAGAAGTCGCAAATGAACCTTGCCCACGTCCCACCACAGTTTTAACGTGATATAAATAGGAGAGTACCTGGAACCTGCGGAAACTGTCTTGACAGCCATTGGTATTTAGCGTGCTGATGTGCAAAGCCATTACTGCGTGTCAGGAATTGTGCGTTCCTCAGACCCTTGAGACTGCTGATAGGACACGCACATTTTATAGAATTTCCCGGACGCGGAGATGCTCCGCAGTCCCAGAATTCTTGGCCCTAGTGCTGACCACTAGATATTGCTGGAGAGAGTGGAGAATAAACGACATATTCTTCCACCTCTCCAAGGCCAGCCGCACCTTCCTTTTCTTTTGTCCATGAAGGGTGCTCTCAAGGAATAGATCTATTTCCTTGACAGGGATAACCCACCCAGAATCTGATGTTCCTTCTAGTGGGTCACCCCTGGGCTCCTCTTGGCTGAGGGCTTTTACTCCATCCTCTCCGGCTGGAGTCAGTTTCCTCAGCTTTATTCTCAGGGACCCCCTCTTAGATGATACAGAAGGAGTCCCTTTAGCACCCTTCAAGGTAAATAATGGACCCTTGGATTGCTGCTGCACCCCTGTAGCTTCAGGAGTGCATTCAGGGGTAGCTGGCTGGACAGCAGTGGCTGGCATGGCTTCCTTAATGGAAGCCTTGGAGGCTTTATATGCCTCCTCTGCCAGTTCCACCGCTGCTTGCTCAGCTTGGATGGCACCGATGTTAGGGTCAGTGGACGGCTGAGGAGGGTAGACAGGCTCTCCCATGATGTTAAAAGGAAAACCTGTTTTATCACCCTCCCCAATTTCCACTTCCCCTTGTGCCACATCCCCCCTGACAGACAAATCCATGGGGTCCTGAATGGGGGTCATGCCTATATTCCCCCCCCTCCAGTAGTGACTCAGCCTGGAACTCTAACAAAGCCCGAGGTACGTCACTAGAGAGTGACACTGGAGGAGGAGACTGACTGGTGCCCTTGAAGCTCAGCACCTCAGGGACACTGACTACCCATTCAGCAGGGGCTTTGTTGGGTCCCACCTCAAAGGCCAGAGGCAGAACCTGATCTTTCTTGTCTACCCCTGCCTCACTTGGGAGACCCTCTTGCCCCTGCTTTTCCTCCAGACCCTTTTCCACATTAACCCCTATAGGGTCTGGAGAGAGAGATGTGTGGTCTGGCACCGGCTGGCTGAGCTTAATAACTGGGCCAGACAATGTCACCGGATGAGGAGGAGATGTTTTGTTCCTCTTCTTGCTTTTAGAGGGAGGTGCTCCACTATAGAGCACTTCCCACTTATCAGCAACCTCCCTGTTGGTTTTATGCTTCCTCTTCCTGGGGACGTCACTCCTGGAAGAGGAGCTGCCACTAGCTGCCTCCCCTGCAGAGGGATAATAAGCCCTCTGCTTACACTGTGCCCCCACACTAACTGATGTAATTATGGTGGGGGCAGATTGGGACTTGGGAGATGCAGCTGTGACACTGGGAGGACCGGTGACATTCTTCCCCTTTTTCCCCGTGTCTGCAGTCTTGCTGGAGACCACAGACACAGATGGCTTTTTTGGGGAAGAAGGGGGTTTGGAGGCCGTGGTGGTGGCTTGAGGAACGGCCTCCTTGCCTGAGCTCTGTGGGGGGGCTATGACCCTTGAGGTCCCCGCTGTTATGGGCTCAGCGGGGATGGGTGCCGTACTGACGGAGGTGCCATTTGCTGGGGCTGGGGCATGATGCTTTACATTAGGACAATTCCTACGTGTATGCCCCAACCCTTTGCAATGATAGCACTGCACCTCCGTAGTGCTGTAAAAAATCCTGTACAGCACCCCCTCAAATGGAACCCCAAAAGACCCCTCTATGTTTTCTGCGCCCTGAGGCAGGCACATTTGTACCTGCCTCTTGAAAGAGAGCACATGACGAAGTGCTCTCTCTCTGCACCCCAGGGGAATTTTTATAAATGGTGTTTTTACTTCCCCTAGGGTTAGCAGGTGGGGGCGCAGGAGGGAGTCTGGTAGGAAGGGGGGCACATTAGAGAGTGTTACTTTTGTGCCCAACCCTTTCAGTGGTTCTATTGGGACATATAATCCCCCCACTGTGATGCCTCTCTGTACAAGAATGTGAGCAGCAGCCAGCGTACGGGTAAAGAAAACTGCTTTCCCGTACATTTTGCTGGCTGCTACTATAACAGAGGGGCTGATGACGTTAGCTGCAGCACGCAGATAGATATCAATGCTGTAGACCCCAGACATCTGACATTTAACCCCATGCTTCCTAGTGATCTGCCCCTCAGCCCCAGCGGTGATATTACTGGGGCCAGCAGAAACCACCTGTGACCAGGTATTAGCCACAGGGGTAGGTCTGCTGGCAGAACCACCAGGAGCTGGGGCTGCCTTATCTGCCTGGGGCCTATGCTGTGCAGTGCTGCAGCTAGGATTTTCAGGGGCCATTATTCCCCCTTTTGACCCCTGAGGCTTCTTAGTAGTCTTATCCCTCATGTTTAGACCCTTTTTTTTAGTTTATTTGTTTTATTTATTTTTATTTTTTGTTTTATGATTTTTTTACTGTTTTCTTTTTTTTTTATATAAAAGTGGGAAAAAGAAACAAAAAGACAAAACTAAGGGAGACAAAACTAAGGGAGAGAGAGAGGTGAAGCTTGGCAGTGGAAGGGTTAATGGTCTGTTGCAAGGTGACTAATTGCAACAACACAGAGAACACAGAGGCTTTTTAACCCCTCTGTGTCTCTGTGTCAGATGTTAAAAAAAAACAACCTTTTCAACAAAAATTCTAATTGTTTCCCCCCCCCACTGCCTACAAAGATGTTACTTGTCTTCTCTCCCCCAAAACATAAAACCCAACACCAAACAAACAAAACTTCAATAAAACCTAATAAACTTTTTAAAAGAAAAAAAAGTCAAAGTAACAAAGCTCCAGGAGTGAAGGTGTAGTGCTAAGGGAGGGGTGTGGCAAAGTATCCAGGAGACAGCTCACTCTCCTGGGATAGAGGGCTGAGCCTGGCTCCCAGAAAACTAAAACTTAAATAAAACTAAGAAAAATACCACAAAAACTCCCAAAAATTAACAACACCGTGCACAAAGTGCTTATAAACAGAAAGGTGTTAAAATAAAATTTGTATTTGAGGGACTAAGACCCTAAAAAGCCTTTTGTTTAGAGCTCAAGCATGCACACAACCTCTTGGCACAGTACTTGTAAGCCTGACACACACACTGGCTAGCGGTCAGGTAAATTAACTTAGATTGGCGGTCATCCAAATGAACTTAGATTTAAGAAAATAAAATTATTGGTTTTTTAAATGTAGACTGCTGGTACACCACTAGATTGGATTGGTTGAACTTGGCACAATAATTGTAAGCCTGACACACACACTTGCTAGCGGTCAGGCAAATTAACTTAGATTGGCGGTCAGGCAAATGAACTTAGATTTAAGAAAATAAAATTATTGGTATTTTAAATGTAGACTGCTGGTACCCCAACTAGATTGGATTGCTTGAACTTGGCACAGTACTTGTAAGCCTGACACACACACTGGCTAGCGGTCAGGCAAATTAAGTTAGATTGGCAGTCAGGCAAATGAACTTAGATTTAAGAAAATACAATCATTGGTATTATTAATGTAGACTGCTGGTACCCCAACTAGATTGGATTGCTTGAACTTGGCACAGTACTTGTAAGCCTGATACACATACTGGCTAGTGGTCAGGCAAATTAACTTAGATTGGCGGTCAGGCAAATTAACTTAGAATTAAGAAAATAAAAGTATTGTTTTTTTAAATGTGGACTGCAGGTACACCACTAGATTGGATTGGTTGAACTTGGCACAATACTTGTAAGCCTGACACACAAACTGGCTAGCGGTCAGGCAAATGAACTTAGATTGGCGGTCAGGCAAATGAACTTAGATTTAAGAAAATAAAATTATTGTTTTTTTAAATGTAGACTGCTGGTACACCACTAGATTGGATTGGTTGAACTTGGCACAATACTTGTAAGCCTGACACACACACTGGCTAGCAGTCATGCAAATTAACTTAGATTGGCGGTCAGGCAAATGAACTAAGATTTAACAAAATAAAAGTTTTGGTTTTTTAAAAGTAGACAACTAGTAAACAAGATTGTATTGGTTGCACTGTGCACACACAGTATAAGTTGTGAGCCTGACACACACACTTGCTAGCAGGGGCTAGCAGGGAGACAGGCAAAAGAAGTTAGATTAGACAGAAAAAAACAAACAAAAAAAATGATGTTATAGCCCTAAAAAGTGCTTTTTGGGGTGCTGTGTTTACAGCAGAGATCTTCAGCACTGCACTGGACACTGAATAAACTTGCCTAGCTATTGATTTCCCTATTCAATCAGCATCACCTACACTCTCCCTCCTCTAAGTAAGACTGCAAGTTAGTTATGATTCCAAAATGGCTGCTGTCCATGAGGTAGAAGGCTCTGGAAGGGAGTGTATGCTGCTGATTGGCTGGAATGTGTCTGCTGACTGTGGGGTGCAGGGTCAAAGTTTGCTCAATGATAAAGTATTGGGGCGGATCGAACATCGCATATGTTCGCAGTTCGCCGCGAACGCGAACATGCTATGTTCGCCGGGAACAGTCCGCCGGCGAACTATTCGCGACATCTCTACTGCCAAGAGATAGCCACCCACCAAAACTCAAGGACCGGGCAAGGAGGGCACCCATCAGAGAGGCAGCACAGACACCTAAGGTAATCCTGGAGGAGCTGCAGAGTTCCACAGCAGAGAATGGAGTATTTGTACATAGGATGACAATAAGTCGTACACTCCATAGAATTGGGCTTTATGGCAGAGTGGCCAGAAGAAAGCCATTAACTTTAGCAAAAAACAAAATCACACGTTTTGAGTTTGCGAAAAGGCATGTGGGAGACTCCCAAAATGTATGGAGGAAGGTGCTCTGGTCTGATGAGACTAAAATTGAACTTTTTGGCCATCAAAGAAAATGCTTCTTTCAACCGGGACTGGGAAATTGGCCAGAGTTGAGGAAAAAATGGTGCTAAATACAGGGATATTCTTGAGCAAAACTTGTAACACTCTGTGCGTGATTTGAGACTAGGACGGAGGTTCACCTTCCAGCAGGACAACGACCCCAAATACACTGCTAAATCAACACTTGAGTGGTTTAAGGGGAAACATGTAAATGTATTGGAATGGCCTTGTCAAAGCCCAGTCCTCAATCCAATAAAAAATCTGTGGTCAGCCTTAAAGATTGCTGTTTACAAGCGCAAACCATCCAACTTGAAGGAGCTGGAGCAGTTTTGCAAAGAGGAATGGGGAAAAATCCCAGTGGTAAAATGTGTTAAGCTCATAGAACCTTATCCAAAGCGACTTGGAGCTGTGATTGCCGCAAAAGGTGGCTCTACAAAATATTGACTTTAGGGGGGTGAATAGTTATGCACATTGACTTTTTCTGTAATTTTGTCCTATTTGTTGTTTGCTTTACAATAAAAATATATACATATCTTCATAGTTGTTGGCATGTTCTGTAAATTAAATAATGCAAATCCTCAAACAATCCATGTTAATTCCAGGTTGTGAGGCAACAAAACACGAAAAATGCATGGGGTGTGAATACTTTTGCAAGGGGCTATAGACATCTGCGAATACCAGATGGAAATAAAAGTAAAAGGATTAAATCACATCCAACTTGGCTTAACAATGATTTAAAGATCAAGATACAGAGTAAAAAACAGGTATTTAAATTCACAAACAAGATGGGACAGAGACTACTTTACGTGAGTACAAGGAAACTAACAAGGCTTGCAGAAGCGCTATTAGACTGGCTAAAATAGAAAATGAATAATTAGTTGCAAAAGGAGAGTAAGACTAACCCTAAAATATTTGTTAAGTATATTAATGGGAAGAAGGCCAGGAAGGAAGCTATAGGAACATTACAATGTGAAACAGGCCATCTGACAATTAGTGACTAGGTAAAGGCAGATCAGCCAAATAGGTTATTTTCTTCGGTATACACAAGGCAGGTACCAGTGGTTTGGACACTGCAAAAAAATGGAGCTACATTACCTTCACCAAATGATTGGTTAAAACAGGAAGAAATCCAAAAGAGGTTTGAAAAATAAATGTTATTAAAGCCCAAGGTCCTGATGGAATACTTCCAAGGGTACTGAGAGAACTGGGTTCTGTAATAGCCAACCCATTATATCTAATTTTTCAAGATTCATTGAACTCTGGGTCGCTACCAGATGACTGGAGAAAAGCAGAGGTGATACCTATATTTAAGAAGGGAGCAAGAGCAAATCCAGGGAATTATAAACCTGTAAGCCTCACTTCTGTGGTGAGAACATTTATGGAAGGGTTAATAAGTGATAATATACAAGCATATGTCTATTCAAACAAGATTTTAAGTAGGAGCCAAAATGGCTTTATGAGGGATAGGTCATGTCAAACAAATTGAATTTGTTTCTATGAGGAGGTTAGTAGAAACCTGGATCAAGGCAACTCAGTGGATGTCTTTTTCTCGATTTTGCAAAGGCTTTTGATACAGTGCCACATGAGACACTATTGTGCAAAGTAAGGGATTCAAGAATTTGCAGTAAATATATGCACAAGGATTGAGAGCTAGGCTCAAAGACAGTAAGCAAAGGGTTGTGGTTAGAGATGTCGCGGACAGTTTGCCCGCGGACTATTCACAGCGATTTTGGCATGTTCGCGTTTGCAGCGGACGGCGAACACATGCGCTTTTTGGTTCGCCCCCTACACTTTATCATTAGGAAACTTTGACCCTGCACCTCACAGTCAGCAGACACATTCCAGCCAATCAGCAGCATACACTCCCTTCCAGAGCCTTCCATCTGAAGGACAGCATACATTTTAGAATCATTCTGAAGCTGCATTCATTGTGAGAGGACAGATAGTGTAGCTGCTGGAGATTTAATTTAAGGGAAATAGATAGCCAGGCTGTGTATTTAGCTTCCATTACAGACCTGAAGGACTCATCTGATATCTGCTGCAAGGACAGCAACCCAAAAAGCCCTTTTTAGGGCTAGAACATCATTTATTTTATTTTATAATTTTTTTCTGTGTAATCTAATTGCATATGCCTGCCTGCCAGCGTGTGTGTGTGACAGGCTAACACCTAAAAGCTTATATTGTGCTTATTTTCACTACTCATACCTGGTGGTGTACCATACATTGAAAACAACTCTTTTTTTCCTGTAATCTAATTTCAGTTGCCTGCCTGTGTCAGGCTCACAGCTTATATTGTGCTCAGTGAAATAAAACAACACTTTTTTGACTGTAATAGATTGAATAGCAATTGCCTGCCTACAGCCGCGAACGGGCGAACCTGGCCAACCGCCATAGACGTGTGTGTGAAGCCTATTGCATCTACTCTGCCAACTTTTGCCAGTGCACAGTGATACGTCATATCTGGTGCAACCATAGTGTACAGTGACATAAAATAACACTTTTTTTACTGTAATCGATTGAATATCAGTTGCCTGCCTACAGGCATGTGTGTGAGGCCTACAGTGCCTACTCTGCCAACTTTTGCCAGTGCACAGTGACACTCATATCTGGAGGCACCTTAGATTGCATGCGCAGTGCCCCAAATTTGAAGTGGGAGGACCGACCAAGCATCTTTTTCCATCTCCCGGTTCCAAAAATCAATGTCATATACACGTCCCCTAATAGTGGATGTAACAGGGATTAAACCGATAGGAATAGTACTACTTAACAGAACACACCTTATAATAACGCAGACAGAGGGAACGCAGAGAGAGGAGTCTGAAGAAGAGGAGTCAAGGAGGAAGGTGGCTTTGAGGAGGTGGAAGACCAAACACAGCAGGCGTCCCAGGGGGCTTGTTGTCACCTTTCGGGGACCCTTGGTGGCTGGGTGGAGGAAGAGACCTTCAATGACATCAGTGAGGACAAGGAACGGGACATGGCTAGCTTGGTATCCAACCTTGTGCAAATGGGGAGTTTGCGGTTGTGCAAAGGGACTGTTTGCGGTTGTTTGCGGTGCATTAAACGGGGAGATTGGTCTGTTACTGTGAAGCGGGTGTAACCCTTACACTACCTGATCGATACAACATCATACCTGATGTTTTAAAGCATGTTATTCCAAACAATTTAGGAATGTTAGTTGATGTATGCCCTTTATGGCTTAAAACCAGACTCTGCATCAACTATGTAATTTTCCGTGGGAATTTTGCCATGGATCCCCCTCCGGCATGCCACAGTCCTGGTGTTAGTCCCCTTGAAACAACTTTCCCATCACTATTGTGGCCAGAAAGAGTCCCTGTGGGTTTTGAAATTCGCCTGCCCATTGAAGTCTATGGCGGTTGGCCAGGTTCGCCCGTTCGCGAACAGTTGATGGAAGTTGGCGTCCGCTGTTCGCGAACCGAAAATTTGATGTTCGCTACATCACTAGTTGTGGTTAATGGAACATACTGTTTGGACTAATGTGGTAAGTGGGGTTCCTCAGGGCTTAGTATTAGGTCCTCTCCTTTTCAAAATATTTATTAACGACTTAGAAGCAGGACTGGAAAGTAGTGTCTCCATTTCTGCTGATGACGCAACGTTGTGCAAGGTAATTAAATCAGAAAATGATGTACTTTCCCTCCAAAGGGATTTGCATGAATTAGAGAAATGGGCAATTAAATGGCAGATTACATTTAATACAAGTAAATGTAAGGGTAGACATCTGGGAAGGAAAAATAGCCATGCAATTTATAATCTTAATAAAATAATTCTAGGGGTATCAGATAGAGATGTCGCGAATAGTTCGCCCGCGGACTGTTCCCGGCGAACATAGCATGTCCGCATTTGCGGCGAACAGTCAACATATGCTAGATTCGAACCGCCCCCTATACTTTATCATTGAGCAAACTTTGACCCTGCACCCCACAGTCAGCAGACACATTCCAGCCAATCAGCAGCATACACTCCCTTCCAGAGCCTTCTACCTCATGGACAGCAGCCATTTTGGAATCATAACTAACTTGCAGTCTTACTGAGAGGAGGCTGAGTGTAGGTGCTGCTGATTGAATAGGGAAATCAATAGCTAGGCAAGTTTATTCAGTGTCCAGTGCAGTGCTGAAGGACTCATGAGATCTCTGCTGTAAACACAGCACCCCAAAAAGCCCTTTTTAGGGCTATAACTTCTTTTCTTTTTTTTCTGTCTAATCTAACTTAATTTACCTGTCTCCCTGCTAGCCCCTGCTAGCAAGTGTGTGTGTCAGGCTCACAGCTTATAATGTGTGTGCACAGTGCAACCAATACAATCTTGTTTACTAGTTGTCTACTTTTAAAAAAAACAAAACTTTTATTTTGTTAAATCTAAGTTCATTTGCCTGACCGCCAATCTAAGTTTATTTGCATAACCGTTAGCCAGTGTGTGTGTCAGGCTTACAAGTACTGTGCAAAGTTCAACCAATCCAATCTAGTTGGGGTACCAGCAGTCCACATTTAAAAAAACAATAATTTTATTTTCTTAAATCTAAGTTCATTTGCCTGACCGCCAATTTATGTTAATTTGCCTGACCGCTAGCCAGTGTGTGTGTCAGGCTCACAGCTTATACTGTGTGTGCACAGTGCAACCAATACAATCTTTTTTACTAGTTGTCTACTTTAAAAAAAACAAAACTTTTATTTTGTTAAATCTAAGTTCATTTGCCTGACAGCCAATCTAAGTTAATTTGCATAACCGTTAGCCAGTGTGTGTGTCAGGCTTACAAGTACTGTGCCAAGTTCAACCAATCCAATCTATTTGGGGTACCAGCAGTCCACATTTAAAAAAACAATAATTTTATTTTCTTAAATCTAAGTTCATTTGCCTCACCGCCAATTTAAGTTCATTTGCCTGAACGCTAGCCAGTGTGTGTGTCAGGCTCACAGCTTATACTGTGTGTGCACAGTGCAACCAATACAATCTTGTTTACTAGTTGTCTACTTTTAAAAAAACAAAACTTTTATTTTGTTAAATCTTAGTTCATTTGCCTGACCGCCAATCAAAGATAATTTACCTGACCGCTAGCCAGGGTGTGTGTCCTGCTTACAAGTACTGTGCAAGAGAGCATGTTGTGTGCATGCTTGAGCTCCAAACAAAAGGCTTTTTAGGGTCTTAGTCCCTCAAATACAAGTTTTATTTTAACACCTTTCTGTTTAAAAAGCACTTTGTGCACGGTGTTGTTAATTTTTGGGAGTTTTTGTGGTATTTTTCTTAGTTTAATTTAAGTTTTAGTTTTCTGGGAGCCAGGCTCAGCCCTCTATCCCAGGAGAGTGAGCTGTCTCCTGGATACTTTGCCACACCCCTCCCTTAGCACTACACCTGCACTCCTGGAACTTTTTTACTTTGACTTTTTTTAAAAGTTTTTCAGGTTTTGTTAAAGTTTTGTTTGTTTGGTGTTGGGTTTTATGTTTTGGGGGAGAGAAGACAAGTAACATCTTTGTAGGCAGTGGGGGGGAAAACAATTTGAAGTTTTGTTTAAAAGGCTTTTTTAACATCTGACACAGAGACACAGAGGGGTTAAAAAGCCACTGTGTTCTCTGTGTTGTTGCATTTAGTAACACCTTGCAACAGGCCATTAACCCTTCCACTGCCAAACATCATCTCTCTCTCTCCCTTAGTTTTTGTCTCCCTTAGTTTTGTCTTTTTGTTTCTTTTTCACACTTTTATATTTTAAAAAAAAAGAAAACAGTAGAAAATCATAAAACAAAAAATAAAAATAAATAAAACAAATAAACTAAAAAAAAAAAAAAGGGTCTAAACATGAGGGATAAGACCATTAAGAAGCCTCAGGGGTCAAAAGGGGGAATAATGGCCCCTGAAAATCCTAGCTGCAGCACTGCACAGCATAGGCTCCAGGCAGATAAGGCAGCCCCAGCTCCTGGTGGTTCTGCCAGCAGACCTACCCCTGTGGCTAATACCTGGTCACAGGTGGTTTCTGCTGGCCCCAGTAATACCATCGCTGGGGCTGAGGGGCAGATCACCAGGAAGCATGGGGTTAAATGTCAGATGTCTGGGGTCTACAGCATTGATATCTATCTGCGTGCTGCAGCTAATGTCATCAGCCCCTCTGTTATAGTAGCAGCCAGCAAAATGTACGGGAAAGCAGTTTTTTTTACCCGTACTCTGGCTGCTGCACACATTCTTATACAGAGAGGCATCACAGTGGGGGGATTATATGTCCCAATAGAACCCCTGGAAGGGTTGGGCACAAAAGTAACACTCTCTAATGTGCCCCCCTTCCTACCAGACTCCCTCCTGCGCCCCCACCTGCTAACCCTAGGGGAAGTAAAAACACCATTTATAAAAATTCCCCTGGGGTGCAGAGAGAGAGCACTTCGTCATGTGCTCTCTTTCAAGAGGCAGGTACAAATGTGCCTGCCTCAGGGTGCAGAAAACATAGAGGGGTCTTTTGGGGTTCCATTTGAGGGGGTGCTGTACAGGATTTTTTACAGCACTACGGAGGTGCAGTGCTATCATTGCAAAGGGTTGGGGCATACACGTAGGAATTGTCCTAATGTAAAGCATCATGCCCCAGCCCCAGCAAATGGCACCTCCGTCAGTACGGCACCCATCCCCGCTGAGCCCATAACAGCGGGGACCTCAAGGGTCATAGCCCCCCCACAGAGCTCAGGCAAGGAGGCCGTTCCTCAAGCCACCACCACGGCCTCCAAACCCCCTTCTTCCCCAAAAAAGCCATCTGTGTCTGTGGTCTCCAGCAAGACTGCAGACACGGGGAAAAAGGGGAAGAATGTCACCGGTCCTCCCAGTGTCACAGCTTCATCTCCCAAGTCCCAATCTGCCCCCACCATAATTACATCAGTTAGTGTGGGGGCACAGTGTAAGCAGAGGGATAATAAGCCCTCTGCAGGGGAGGCAGCTAGTGGCAGCTCCTCTTCCAGGAGTGACGTCCCCAGGAAGAGGAAGCATAAAACCAACAGGGAGGTTGCTGATAAGTGGGAAGTGCTCTATAGTGGAGCACCTCCCTCTAAAAGCAAGAAGAGGAACAAAACATCTCCTCCTCATCCGGTGACATTGTCTGGCCCAGTTATTAAGCTCAGCCAGCCGGTGCCAGACCACACATCTCTCTCTCCAGACCCTATAGGGGTTAATGTGGAAAAGGGTCTGGAGGAAAAGCAGGGGCAAGAGGGTCTCCCAAGTGAGGCAGGGGTAGACAAGAAAGATCAGGTTCTGCCTCTGGCCTTTGAGGGGGGACCCAACAAAGCCCCTGCTGAATGGGTAGTCAGTGTCCCTGAGGTGCTGAGCTTCAAGGGCACCAGTCAGTCTCCTCCTCCACTGTCACTCTCTGGTGACGTACCTCGGGCTTTGTTAGAGCCCCAGGCCGAGTCACTACTGGAGGGGGGGAATATAGGCATGACCCCCATTCAGGACCCCATGGATTTGTCTGTCAGGGGGGATGTGGCACAAGGGGAAGTGGAAATGGGGGAGGGTGATAAAACAGGTTTTCCTGTTAACATCATGGGAGAGCCTGTCTACCCTCCTCAGCCGTCCACTGACCCTAACATCGGTGCCATCCAAGCTGAGCAAGCAGCGGTGGAACTGGCAGAGGAGGCATATAAAGCCTCCAAGGCTTCCATTAAGGAAGCCATGCCAGCCACTGCTGTCCAGCCAGCTACCCCTGAATGCACTCCTGAAGCTACAGGGGTGCAGCAGCAATCCAAGGGTCCATTATTTACCTTGAAGGGTGCTAAAGGGACTCCTTCTGTATCATCTAAGAGGGGGTCCCTGAGAATAAAGCTGAGGAAACTGACTCCAGCCGGGGAGGATGGAGTAAAAGCCCTCAGCCAAGAGGAGCCCAGGGGTGACCCACTAGAAGGAACATCAGATTCTGGGTGGGTTATCCCTATCAAGGAAATAGATCTATTCCTTGAGAGCACCCTTCATGGACAAAAGAAAAGGAAGGTGCGGCTGGCCTTGGAGAGGTGGAAGAATATGTCGTTTATTCTCCACTCTCTCCAGCAATATCTAGTGGTCAGCACTAGGGCCAAGAATTCTGGGACTGCGGAGCATCTCCGCGTCCGGAAATTCTATAAAATGTGCGTGTCCTATCAGCAGTCTCAAGGGTCTGAGGAACGCACAATTCCTGACACGCAGTAATGGCTTTGCACATCAGCACGCTAAATACCAATGGCTGTCAAGACAGTTTCCGCAGGTTCCAGGTACTCTCCTATTTATATCAGGGAGGGTACTCTGTGAGCTTCCTGCAGGAAACTCACACCACTCCAGAGGCTGAGGCCTCGTGGCAACTGGAGTGGAGAGGCAGGGTCTTCTTCAGCCACTTCACATCGGCGTCATGTGGAGTGGTGACCCTGTTCTCAGAGTCTTTTCAGCCAGAGCTGCTGCTTGTGAAAGCTGTTATCCCAGGCCGTCTAATCCACCTCCGGGTCCGAGAGCAGGGTAGCATCATTAACCTAGTTAATATATATGCCCCTGCTGGAGGGCTCGAGAGAGTGAGGTTCCTCGCCAGACTGTCCCAGTTTTTGGAGACGGTTGACGCAGATGAGTGTTTGGTACTCGGGGGTGATTTCAACTGCACCCTCGACGCTCTGGACCGGAATAGTCCAGAGCCGTACCCGCCTTCTGCGTCAGCCCTGCGGGAGATCATCGCCCGCTTCTCCCTGGAGGACATCTGGCGAGAGCAGAACCCAGGGGCATCAGACGGTTTCACCTACGTCAGGGTGAGAGCCGGTCTGATGTCCCACTCCCGGATCGACAGACTATATATATCTAGTCACTATATGTCACGAGTCGGTTCTTGTGCCATTAGGCTGGCTCCGTTCACAGACCACAACTGTGTGTCTGTGACAGTGGCGCTAACGCCAACAGCGCCACGAGCCGCCTATTGGCACTTCAACAATGCTTTGTTGAAGGACCAGGGGCTCGTGACATTGATCCGGGAGTTTTGGACGGACTGGAGGGGTTGCAAGGGGGACTTTGCCACGTTAAAACTGTGGTGGGACGTGGGCAAGGTTCATTTGCGACTTCTGTGTCAGGAATATACCAAGGGTGCGAGTGGGCAGCGCGAAGCTGAGTTGGAGTCACTCCGGGGGGAGGTACTCCATCTGGAGCAGAGGCTGTTCACTTGTAGGGACCAATCCCTGCAGAGCGAGTATGTAGAGAGGAAGGGTGTCCTCTGTGACCTGGAACGACACCAGGCCAAGGGGGCATACGTGCGCAGCCGCTTAGGTTTTCTCAAAGATCTAGACCGCGGCTCGCGCCTCTTCTACTCACTGGAGAAAAAGGGGGGTAACAGTAGGCACATCACCTGTCTTCTAGATGAAGACGGTGCCCCCCTTACAGATCCGGAGAGTATCCGGGATAGAGCCCGGAACTTTTATAAAGATCTTTACTCTCCGGATCCCATTTCTCCAGACGCCTGCAGGGTGCTATGGGAGGGGCTCCCCACAGTCAGTGAGGGTGTAAGAGAGCGGCTTGATATACCACTATCTTTTCAAGAGCTCTCTGAAGCCCTCCGTGCCATGTCCTGTGAAAAGTCTCCAGGACTGGACGGACTGACTGTAGAGTTTTTCCAATTTTTCTGGGAGACTCTGGGACCTGATTTCCATCTGGTCCTTGGGGAAGCCCTGGAGACCGGGGAGATGCCCCTGTCTTGTCGCAGGGCAGTACTTGCCCTGCTGCCCAAAAAGGGGGATCTCCGGCTTATTAAGAACTGGCGACCGGTCTCTCTGCTCAGCACGGACTACAAGATTGTAGCTAAAGCCATCTCGCTTAGACTTGGGTCTGTGCTGGCAGAATTGGTTCACCCTGACCAGTCCTATGCGATCCCGGGCCGGACTATCTTTGATAGTATCTTTCTCGTCCGGGATCTATTGCATTATTCTCGAAGGACTGGTCTGTCACTCGCCTTTCTCTCTTTAGATCAAGAGAAGGCGTTTGACAGGGTGGACCATGGTTACCTCATAGCCACTCTGCAAGCGTACGGCTTTGGCCCACAGTTTGTGGGCTTTATAAGAACGCTGTACGCCTCTGCAGAGTGTTTACTTAAAATCAATTGGTCCCTAACAGCACCTTTGGTATTTGGACGAGGGGTGCGTCAAGGATGTCCCTTGTCTGGACAGTTATATGCACTGGCCATTGAGCCTTTCCTCTGCCTACTGAGGAAAAGGCTCACAGGGCTGGTGCTAAAAGATCCAGACATGCGGATTGTCCTTTCAGCTTATGCTGACGATGTGCTCCTCGTGGCCCAGGATCCAGTTGATCTTGAGCTGGCAAAACAGTGCCAGGAGGTATATTCAGCTGCCTCCTCCGCTCAGATCAACTGGTCCAAATGCACAGGCCTTTTAGAGGGTAATTTACAGGTGGACTCTTTGCCTCCCACGTTTCGTGACATCACGTGGGAGGCAGATGTCATTAAATATCTGGGGGTCTACCTGTCCGCTGCGGACGCTTCCGTCCCAGACAACTGGAGGGAGTTAGAGGGCAGTGTCCTCTCTCATCTGGGACGATGGAGGGGTCTAGCAAAAATGCTTTCCCTTAGGGGGCGGACTCTAGTGGTGAATCAGCTGGTGGCTTCTCAGATCTGGCACCGGCTGATTTGTCTGAGTCCGACCCCCGAGTTTGTCACCAATATCCAGAGGAATTTGTTAGATTTCCTCTGGATGGGAAGGCATTGGGTCTCTGCAGGGGTGGCAAGTCTGCCTTTGGTGGAGGGTGGACAGGGAGTAGTTTGTGTGTGCTCCCAGTTGTCCACCTTCCGCCTTCAGTACCTGCAGAGATACCTATATGCAGATCCCTCTCCGCAGTGGTGCGCACTGGCATCCAGCTTTTATCGCCAGTTGCGCAACCTGGGGTATGACCGGCAATTATTTCTGATCAGGCCCGAGGGGTTTGGGAGAGACCTCTCTGTGTTGCCGGCATTCTACCAGGAAACCCTCAAGGCCTGGAGCATGGTCTCCGTGACCAGGCAGGGCGTGCCTTTGGGGGATGAAATATTCACGGAGCCCCTGCTATTTAATGCAGCAGTGGGGGCTCCAATGTTACAGTCCCCCAGTATCATCCGCCGCCTTAGTCATGCACGGATGACCCGAGTCGGGGATCTCCTGGAATACGGGCGTTCTGATTGGGTGTCACCCCAGGAGCTTGCGCTCCGTTTGGGATATGTGACGCCCAAAGTCTCAGGGCGCTTGCTCCAGGAGATTAGGGATGCCATCTCCCCCGACTCGCGCACCTTCCTTCGCGGGGCTTTGCAGGCCGGAGTGCCACATGCACCTTTCAACACCCCTTCTCCGGCTGTTTGCATTGGACACAAGCCCCGTGTTTCCCCTCAGGCTCCTCCTGTCCCCAACCTCTCGAGGTTGAGGGACATACCCTCGGCATGCTTTCGCGGCATGCCGAGGAAGAGCTTATATTCTCTCGTGCTCCATACAGTGCACTTCCTTGCCCTCGTGACCCTTCCCGATACCATCTGGAGGCGGGTCCTACCAGCTGACGAGGGCAAGAGGCCCCGGTGGAGGGAACTTTATTCTGATTTAGTTCCACGACCCACCGGGGACTTGAGTTGGAGAGTGCTCCATGGTGCACTGAGCACGGGAGAGTACTTAGCTAAATTCACAGACTCTCCCTCCACTTGTCCATTCTGTGGCAAGGGAGAGTCCGTGTATCATGTTTATTTTAGTTGCGCCAGACTGCAGCCCCTCTTGTCACTCTTGAGGGGCCTCCTCCTGCAGTTCTGGCTGCATTTCTCCCCTCACATTTTTATTTTTGGGCGCCCAGTGTCCCGGGGCAATAAGGCCAGGGACCTCCTCGTCAACCTGCTCCTGGCATTAGCCAAGTTGGCTATATATAAGTCCAGGAAGCAGTGTTTGATAGGGGGGGTTACCTTGTCACCTGAGGTCATGTTCCGGGTGCTGGTGCGCTCCCGTATCCGGGCAGAGTACCACCTGGCTTTGTCTACTGGGGGAATGGATGAGTTTGTCTCCCAGTGGGCTGTAGATGGTGTGCTCTGCTCGGTATCCCCCCATCCGGTTTCTTTTTCTTTCAACCTCCTAATATGATTTTTATTTAGTTTACAGAAAATGTTTTCTCATAATTTTAAAATACACTGTGCCAAGTTCAACCAATCCAATCTATTTGGGGTACCAGCAGTCCACATTTAAAAAACCAATAATTTTATTTTCTTAAATCTAAGTTCATTTGCCTCACCGCCAATTTAAGTTCATTTGCCTGAACGCTAGCCAGTGTGTGTGTCAGGCTCACAGCTTATACTGTGTGTGCACAGTGCAACCAATACAATCTTGTTTACTAGTTGTCTACTTTTAAAAAAACAAAACTTTTATTTTGTTAAATCTTAGTTCATTTGCCTGACCGCCAATCAAAGATAATTTACCTGACCGCTAGCCAGGGTGTGTGTCCTGCTTACAAGTACTGTGCAAGAGAGCATGTTGTGTGCATGCTTGAGCTCCAAACAAAAGGCTTTTTAGGGTCTTAGTCCCTCAAATACAAGTTTTATTTTAACACCTTTCTGTTTAAAAAGCACTTTGTGCACGGTGTTGTTAATTTTTGGGAGTTTTTGTGGTATTTTTCTTAGTTTAATTTAAGTTTTAGTTTTCTGGGAGCCAGGCTCAGCCCTCTATCCCAGGAGAGTGAGCTGTCTCCTGGATACTTTGCCACACCCCTCCCTTAGCACTACACCTGCACTCCTGGAACTTTTTTACTTTGACTTTTTTTAAAAGTTTTTCAGGTTTTGTTAAAGTTTTGTTTGTTTGGTGTTGGGTTTTATGTTTTGGGGGAGAGAAGACAAGTAACATCTTTGTAGGCAGTGGGGGGGAAAACATTTTAAAGTTTTGTTTAAAAGGCTTTTTTAACATCTGACACAGAGACACAGAGGGGTTAAAAAGCCACTGTGTTCTCTGTGTTGTTACAATTAGCAACACTTAGCAACAGGCTATTAACCCTTCCACTGCCAAACATCATCTCTCTCTCTCCCTTAGTTTTGTCTCCCTTAGTTTTGTCTTTTTGTTTCTTTTTCACACTTTTATATTTAAAAAAAAAAAGAAAACAGTAGAAAATCATAAAAAAAAAAAAAATAAAAAATAAAACAAAGAAACTAAAAAAAAAGGGTCTAAACATGAGGGATAAGACCATTAAGAAGCCTCAGGGGTCAAAAGGGGGAATAATGGCCCCTGAAAATCCTAGCTGCAGCACTGCACAGCATAGGCCCCAGGCAGATAAGGCAGCCCCAGCTCCTGGTGGTTCTGCCAGCAGACCTACCCCTGTGGCTAATACCTGGTCACAGGTGGTTTCTGCTGGCCCCAGTAATACCACCGCTGGGGCTGAGGGGCAGATCACCTGGAAGCATGGGGTTAAATGTCAGATGTCTGGGGTCTACAGCATTGATATCTATATGCGTGCTGCAGCTAATGTCATCGGCCCCTCTGTTATAGTAGCAGCCATCAAAATGTACGGGAAAGCAGTTTTTTTTTTTTTACCCGTACTCTGGCTGCTGCACACATTCTTATACAGAGAGGCATCACAGTGGGGGGATTATATGTCCCAATAGAACCCCTGGAAGGGTTGGGCACAAAAGTAACACTCTCTAATGTGCCCCCCTTCCTACCAGACTCCCTCCTGCACCCCCACCTGCTAACCCTAGGGGAAGTAAAAACACCATTTATTAAAATTCCCCTGGGGTGCAGAGAGAGAGCACTTCGTCATGTGCTCTCTTTCAAGAGGCAGGTACAAATGTGCCTGCCTCAGGGCGCAGAAAACATAGAGGGGTCTTTTGGGGTTCCATTTGAGGGGGTGCTGTACAGGATTTTTTACAGCACTACGGAGGTGCAGTGCTATCATTGCAAAGGGTTGGGGCATACACGTAGGAATTGTCCTAATGTAAAGCATCATGCCCCATCCCCAGCAAATGGCACCTCCGTCAGTACGGCACCCATCCCCGCTGAGCCCATAACGGTGGGGACCTCAAGGGTCATAGCCCCCCCACAGAGCTCAGGCAAGGAGGCCGTTCCTCAAGCCACCACCACGGCCTCCAAACCCCCTTCTTCCCCAAAAAAGCAATCTGTGTCTGTGGTCTACAGCAAGACTGCAGACACGGGGAAAAGGGGGAAGAATGTCACCGGTCCTCCCAGTGTCACAGCTGCATCTCCCAAGTCCCAATCTGCCCCCACCATAATTACATCAGTTAGTGTGGGGGCACAGTGTAAGCAGAGGGATAATAATCCCTCTGCAGGGGAGGCAGCTAGTGGCAGCTCCTCTTCCAGGAGTGACGTCCCCAGGAAGAGGAAGCATAAAACCAACAGGGAGGTTGCTGATAAGTGGGAAGTGCTCTATAGTGGAGCACCTCCCTCTAAAAGCAAGAAGAGGAACAAAACATCTCCTCCTCATCCGGTGACATTGTCTGGCCCGGTTATTAAGCTCAGCCAGCCGGTGCCAGACCACACATCTCTCTCTCCAGACCCTATAGGGGTTAATGTGGAAAAGGGTCTGGAGGAAAAGCAGGGGCAAGAGGGTCTCCCAAGTGAGGCAGGGGTAGACAAGAAAGATCAGGTTCTGCCTCTGGCCTTTGAGGGGGGTCCCAACAAAGCCCCTGCTGAATGGGTAGTCAGTGTCCCTGAGGTGCTGAGCTTCAAGGGCACCAGTCAGTCTCCTCCTCCAGTGTCACTCTCTAGTGACGTACCTCGGGCTTTGTTAGAGCCCCAGGCCGAGTCACTACTGGAGGGGGGGAATATAGGCATGACCCCCATTCAGGACCCCATGGATTTGTCTGACAGGGGGGATGTGGCACAAGGGGAAGTGGAAATGGGGGAGGGTGATAAAACAGGTTTTCCTGTTAACATCATGGGAGAGCCTGTCTACCCTCCTCAGCCGTCCACTGACCCTAACATCGGTGCCATCCAAGCTGAGCAAGCAGCGGTGGAACTGGCAGAGGAGGCATATAAAGCCTCCAAGGCTTCCATTAAGGAAGCCATGCCAGCCACTGCTGTCCAGCCAGCTACCCCTGAATGCACTCCTGAAGCTACAGGGGTGCAGCAGCAATCCAAGGGTCCATTATTTACCTTGAAGGGTGCTAAAGGGACTCCTTCTGTATCATCTAAGAGGGGGTCCCTGAGAATAAAGCTGAGGAAACTGACTCCAGCCGGGGAGGATGGAGTAAAAGCCCTCAGACAAGAGGAGCCCAGGGGTGACCCACTAGAAGGAACATCAGATTCTGGGTGGGTTATCCCTGTCAAGGAAATAGATCTATTCCTTGAGAGCACCCTTCATGCACAAAAGAAAACCAAGGTGCGGCTGGCCTTGGAGAGGTGGAAGAATATGTCGTTTATTCTCCACTCTCTCCAGCAATATCTAGTGGTCAGCACTAGGGCCAAGAATTCTGGGACTGCGGAGCATCTCCGCGTCCGGAAATTCTATAAAATGTGCGTGTCCTATCAGCAGTCTCAAGGGTCTGAGGAACGCACAATTCCTGACACGCAGTAATGGCTTTGCACATCAGCACGCTAAATACCAATGGCTGTCAAGACAGTTTCCGCAGGTTCCAGGTACTCTCCTATTTATATCAGGGAGGGTACTCTGTGAGCTTCCTGCAGGAAACTCACACCACTCCAGAGGCTGAGGCCTTGTGGCAACTGGAGTGGAGAGGCAGGGTCTTCTTCAGCCACTTTACATCGGCGTCATGTGGAGTGGTGACCCTGTTCTCAGAGTCTTTTCAGCCAGAGCTGCTGCTTGTGAAAGCTGTTATCCCAGGCCGTCTAATCCACCTCCGGGTCCGAGAGCAGGGTAGCATCATTAACCTAGTTAATATATATGCCCCTGCTGGAGGGCCCGAGAGAGTGAGGTTCCTCGCCAGACTGTCCCAGTTTTTGGAGACGGTTGACGCAGATGAGTGTTTGGTACTCGGAGGTGATTTCAACTGCACCCTCGACGCTCTGGGCCGGAATAGTCCAGAGCCGTACCCGCCTTCTGCGTCAGCCCTGCGGGAGATCATCGCCCGCTTCTCCCTGGAGGACATCTGGCGAGAGCAGAACCCAGGGGCATCAGACGGTTTCACCTACGTCAGGGTGAGAGCCGGTCTGGTGTCCCACTCCCGGATCGACAGACTATATATATCTAGTCACTATATGTCACGAGTCGGTTCTTGTGCCATTAGGCTGGCTCCGTTCACAGACCACAACTGTGTGTCTGTGACAGTGGCGCTAACGCCAACAGCGCCACGAGCCGCCTATTGGCACTTCAACAATGCTTTGTTGAAGGACCAGGGGCTCGTGACATTGATCCGGGAGTTTTGGACGGACTGGAGGGGTTGCAAGGGGGACTTTGCCACGTTAAAACTGTGGTGGGACGTGGGCAAGGTTCATTTGCGACTTCTGTGTCAGGAATATACCAAGGGTGCGAGTGGGCAGCGCAAAGCTGAGTTGCAGTCACTCCGGGGGGAGGTACTCCATCTGGAGCAGAGGCTGTTCACTTGTAGGGACCAATCCCTGCAGAGCGAGTATGTAGAGAGGAAGGGTGTCCTCTGTGACCTGGAACGACACCAGGCCAAGGGGGCATACGTGCGCAGCCGCTTAGGTTTTCTCAAAGATCTAGACCGCGGCTCGCGCCTCTTCTACTCACTGGAGAAAAAGGGGGGTAACAGTAGGCACATCACCTGTCTTCTAGATGAAGACGGTGCCCCCCTTACAGATCCGGAGAGTATCCTGGATAGAGCCCGGAACTTTTATAAAGATCTTTACTCTCCGGATCCCATTTCTCCAGACGCCTGCAGGGTGCTATGGGAGGGGCTCCCCACAGTCAGTGAGGGTGTAAGAGAGCGGCTTGATATACCACTATCTTTTCAAGAGCTCTCTGAAGCCCTCCGTGCCAGGAGTCTCCAGGACTGGACGGACTGACTGTAGAGTTTTTCCAATTTTTCTGGGAGACTCTGGGACCTGATTTCCATCTGGTCCTTGGGGAAGCCCTGGAGATCGGGGAGATGCCCCTGTCTTGTCGCAGGGCAGTACTTGCCCTGCTCCCCAAAAATGGGGATCTCTGGCTTATCAAGAACTGGTGACCGGTCTCTCTGCTCAGCACGGACTACAAGATTGTAGCTAAAGCCATCTCGCTTAGACTTGGGTCTGTGCTGGCAGAATTGGTTCACCCTGACCAGTCCTATGCGATCCCGGGCCGGACTATCTTTGATAGTATCTTTTTGGTCCGGGATCTATTGCATTATTCTCGCAGGACTGGTCTGTCAATAGCCTTTCTCTCTTTAGATCAAGAGAAGGCGTTTGACAGGGTGGGCCATGGTTACCTCATAGCCACTCTGCAAGCGTACGGCTTTGGCCCACAGTTTGTGGGCTTTATAAGAACGCTGTACGCCTCTGCAGAGTGTTTACTTAAAATCAATTGGTCCCTAACAGCACCTTTGGTATTTGGACGAGGGGTGCGTCAAGGATGTCCCTTGTCTAGACAGTTATATGCACTGGCCATCGAGCCTTTCCTCTGCCTACTGAGGAAAAGGCTCACAGGGCTGGTGCTAAAAGATCCAGACATGCGGATTGTTCTTTCAGCTTATGCTGACGATGTGCTCCTTGTGGCTCAGGATCTAGTTGATCTTGAGCTGGCAAAACAGTGCCAGGAGGTATATTCAGCTGCCTCCTCCGCTCAGATCAACTGGTCCAAATGCACAGGCCTTTTAGAGGGTAATTTACAGGTAGACTCTTTGCCTCCCACGTTTCGTGACATCACGTGGGAGGCCGATGTCATTAAATATCTGGGGGTCTACCTGTCCGCTGCGGACGCTTCCATCCCAGACAACTGGAGGGAGTTAGAGGGCAGTGTCCTCTCTCGTCTGGGACGATGGAGGGGTCTAGCAAAAATGCTTTCCCTTAGGGGGCGGACTCTAGTGATGAATCAGCTGGTGGCTTCTCAGATCTGGCACCGGCTGATTTGTCTGAGTCCGACCCCCGAGTTTGTCACCAATATCCAGAGGAATTTGTTAGACTTCCTCTGGATGGGAAGGCATTGGGTCTCTGCAGGGGTGGCAAGTCTGCCTTTGGTGGAGGGTGTATAGGGAGTAGTTTGTGTGTGGTCCCAGTTGTCCACCTTCCGCCTTCAGTACCTGCAGAGATACCTATATGCAGATCCCTCTCCGCAGTGGTGCGCACAGGCATCCAGCTTTTATCGCCAGTTGCGCAAATTGGGGTATGACCGGCAATTATTTCTGATCAGGCCCGAGGGGTTTGGGAGAGACCTCTCGGTGTTGCCGGCATACTACCAGGAAACCCTCAAGGCCTGGAGCATGGTCTTCATGACCAGGCAGGGCGTGCCTTTGGGGGATGAAATATTCACGGAGCCCCTGCTATTTATTCCAGCAGTGGGGGCTCCAATGTTACAGTCCCCCAGTATCATCCGCCGCCTTAGTCATGCACGGATGACCCGAGTCGGGGATCTCCTGGAATACGGGAGTTCTGATTGGGTGTCACCCCGGGAGCTTGCACTCCGTTTGGGATATGTGAAGCCCAAAGTCTCAGGGGCTTGCTCCAGGAGATTAGGGATGCCATCTCCCCCGACTCGCGCACCTTCCTTCGCGGGGCTTTTCAGGCCGGAGTGCCACATGCACCTTTCAACACCCCTGCTCCGGCTGTTTGCATTGGACACAAGCCCCGTGTTTCCCCTCAGGCTCCTCCTGTCCCCAACCTCTCGAAGTTGAGGGACATACCCTCCACATGCTTTCGCGGCATGCCGAGGAAGAGCTTATATTCTCTCGTGCTCCATACAGTGCACTTCCTTGCCCTCGTGACCCGTCCCGATACCATCTGGAGGCGGGTCCTACCAGCTGATGAGGGCAAGAGGCCCCGGTGGAGGGAACTTTATTCTGATTTAGTTCCACGACCCACCGGGGACTTGAGTTGGAGAGTGCTCCATGGTGCACTGAGCACGGGAGAGTACTTAGCTAAATTCACGGACTCTCCCTCCACTTGTCCATTCTGTGGCAAGGGAGAGTCCGTTTATCATATTTATTTTAGTTGCGCCAGACTGCAGCCCCTCTTGTCACTCTTGAGGGGCCTCCTCCTGCAGTTCTGGCTGCATTTCTCCCCTCACATTTTTATTTTTGGGAGCCCAGTGTCCCGGGGCAATAAGGCCAGGGACCTCCTCGTCAACCTGCTCCTGGCATTAGCCGAATTGGCTATATATAAGTCCAGGAAGCAGTGTTTGATAGGGGGGGTTCCCTTGTCACCTGAGGCCATGTTCCGGGTGCTGGTGCACTCCCGTATCCGGGCAGAGTACCACCTGGCTTTGTCCACTGGGGGAATGGATGAGTTTGTCTCCCAGTGGGCTGTAGATGGTGTGCTCTGCTCGGTATCCCCCCATCCGGTTTCTTTTTGTCTCAACCTCCTAAAATGATTTTTATTTAGTTTACAGAACATGTTTTCTCATAATTTTAAAATACACTGTGCCAGAGAGCATGTTGTGTGCATGCTTGAGCTCTAAACAAAAGGCTTTTTAGGGTCTTAGTCCCTCAAATACAAGTTTTATTTTAACACCTTTCTGTTTATATGGGAGTTTTTGTGGTATTTTTCTTAGTTTCATTTTAGTTTTCTGGGAGTCAGGCTCAGCTCTCTATCCCAGGAGAGTGAGCTGTCTCCTGGATACTTTGCCACACCCCTCCCTTAGCACTTCACTCCTGGAGCTTTTTTTTACTTTGACTTTTTTTTAAAGTTTTTCAGGTTTTGTTAAAGTTTTGTTTGTTTGGTGTTGGGTTTTATGTTTTGGGGGGAGAGAAGACAAGCAACATCTTTGTAGGCAGTGGGGGGGAAAACAATTGGAAATTTATTTTAAAAGGCTTTTTTAACATCTGACACAGAGACACAGAGGGGTTAAAAAGCCTCTGTGTTCTCTGTGTTGTTGCAATTAGCAACACCTTGCAACAGGCCATTAACCCTTCCACTGCCAAACATCATCTCTCTCTCTCCCTTAGTTTTGTCTTTTTGTTTCTTTTTCACACTTTTATATAAAAAAAAAAAGAAAACAGTAGAAAATCATAAAACAAAAAATAAAAATAAATAAAACAAATAAACTAAAAAAAAGGGTCTAAACATGAGGGATAAGACCATTAAGAAGCCTCAGGGGTCAAAAGGGGGAATAATGGCCCCTGAAAATCCTAGCTGCAGCACTGCACAGCATAGGCCCCAGGCAGATAAGGCAGCCCCAGCTCCTGGTGGTTCTGCAAGCAGACCTACCCTTGTGGCTAATACCTGGTCACAGGTGGTTTCTGCTGGCCCCAGTAATACCACCGCTGGGGCTGAGGGGCAGATCACCAGGAAGCATGGGGTTAAATGTCAGATGTCTGTGGTCTACAGCATTGATATCTATCTGCGTGCTGTAGCTAATGTCATCAGCCCCTCTGTTATAGTAGCAGCCAGCAAAATGTACAGGAAAGCAGTTTTCTTTACACGTACGCTGGCTGCTGCTCACATACTTATACAGAGAGGCATCACAGTGGGGGGATTATATGTCGAAATAGAACCCCTGGAAGGGTTGGGCACAAAAGTAACACTCTCTAATGTGCCCCCCTTCCTACCAGACTCCCTCCTGCGCCCCCACCTGCTAACCCTAGGGGAAGTAAAAACACCATTTATTAAAATTCCCCTGGGGTGCAGAGAGAGAGAGCACTTCGTCATGTGCTCTTTTTCAAGAGGCAGGTACAAATGTGCCTGCCTCAGGGCGCAGAAAACATCGAGGGGTCTTTTGGGGTTCCATATGAGGGGGTGCTCTACAGGATTTTTTACAGCACTACGGAGGTGCACTGCTATCATTGCAAGGGGTTGGGGCATACACGAAGGAATTGTCCTAATGTAAAGCATCATGCCCCAGCCCCAGCAAATGGCACCTCTGTCAGTACAGCACCCATCCCCGCTGAGCCCATAACAGCGGGGACCTCAAGGGTCATAGCCCCCCCACAGAGCTCAGGCAAGGAGGCCGTTCCTCAAGCCACCACCACGGCCTCCAAACCCCCTTCTTCCCCAAAAAAGCCATCTGTGTCTGTGGTCTCTAGCAAGACTGCAGACACGGGGGAAAAGGGGAAGAATGTCACCGGTCCTCCCAGTGTCACAGCTGCATCTCCCAAGTCCCAATCTGCCCCCACCATAATTACATCAGTTAGTGTGGGGGCACAGTGTAAGCAGAGGGATAATAAGCCCTCTGCAGGGGAGGCAGCTAGTGGCAGCTCCTCTTCCAGGAGTGACGTCCCCAGGAAGAGGAAGCATAAAACCAACAGGGAGGTTGCTGATAAGTGGGAAGTGCTCTATAGTGGAGCACCTCCCTCTAAAAGCAAGAAGAGGAACAAAACATCTCCTCCTCATCCGGTGACATTGTCTGGCCCGGTTATTAAGCTCAGCCAGCCGGTGCCAGACCACACATCTCTCTCTCCAGACCCTATAGGGGTTAATGTGGAAAAGGGTCTAGAGGAAAAGTAGGGGCAAGAGGGTCTCCCAAGTGAGGCAGGGGTAGACAAGAAAGATCAGGTTCTGCCTCTGGCCTTTGAGGGGGGTCTCAATGAAGCCCCTGCTGAATGGGTAGTCAGTCTCCATGAGGTTCTGAGCTTCAAGGGCACCAGTCAGTCTCCTCCTCCAGTGTCACTCTCTAGTGACGTACCTCAGGCTTTGTTAGAGCCCCAGGCCGAGTCACTACTGGAGGGGGGGAATATAGGCATGACCCCCATTCAGGACCCCATGGATTTGTCTGACAGGGGGGATGTGGCACAAGGGGAAGTGGAAATGGGGGAGGGTGATAAAACAGGTTTTCCATGGGAGAGCCTGTCTACCCTCCTCAGCCGTCCACTGACCCTAACATCGGTGCCATCCAAGCTGAGCAAGCAGCGGTGGAACTGGCAGAGGAGGCAAATAAAGCCTCCAAGGCTTCCATTAAGGAAGCCATGTGAACCACTGCTGTCCAGCCAGCTACCCCTGAATGCACTCCTGCAGCTACAGGGGTGCAGCAGCAATCCAAGGGTCCATTATTTACCTTGAAGGGTGCTAAAGGGACTCCTTCTGTATCATCTAAGAGGGGGTCCCTGAGAATAAAGCTGGGGAAACTGACTCCAGCCGGGGAGGATGGAGTAAAAGCCCTCAGCCAAGAGGAGCCCAGGGGTGACCCACTAGAAGGAACATCAGATTCTGGGTGGGTTATCCCTGTCAAGGAAATAGATCTATTCCTTGAGAGCACCCTTCATGGACAAAAGAAAAGGAAGGTGCGGCTGGCCTTGGAGAGGTGGAAGAATATGTCGTTTATTCTCCACTCTCTCCAGCAATATCTAGTGGTCAGCACTAGGGCCAAGAATTCTGGGACTGCGTGTCCTATCAGCAGTCTCAAGGGTCTGAGAAACGCACAATTCCTGACACGCAGTAATGGCTTTGCACATCAGCACGCTAAATACAAATGGCTGTCAAGACTGTTTCCGCAGGTTCCAGGTACTCTCCTATTTATATCAGGAAAGGTACTCTGTGAGCTTCCTGCAGGAAACTCACACCACTCCAGAGGCTGAGGCCTCGTGGCAACTGGAGTGGAGAGGCAGGGTCTTCTTCAGCCACTTCACACCGGCGTCATGTGGAGTGGTGACCCTGTTCTCAGAGTCTTTTCAGCCAGAGCTGCTGCTTGTGAAAGCTGTTATCCCAGGCAGTCTAATCCACCTCCGGGTCCGAGAGCAGGGTAGCATCATTAACCTAGTTAACATATATGCCCCTGCTGGAGGGCCCGAGAGAGTGAGGTTCCTCGCCAGACTGTCCCAGTTTTTGGAGACAGTTGATGCAGATGAGTGTTTGGTACTCGGGGGTGATTTCAACTGCACCCTCGACGCTCTGGACCGGAATAGTCCAGAGCCGTACCCGCCTTCTGCGTCAGCCCTGCGGGAGATCATCGCCCTCTTCTCCCTGGAGGACATCTGGCGAGAGCAGAACCCAGGGGCATCAGACGGTTTCACCTACGTCAGCGTGAGAGACGGTCTGGTGTCCCAGTCCCGGATCAACAGACTATATATATCTAGTCACTATATGTCACGAGTCGGTTCTTGTGCCATTAGGCTGGCTCTGTTCACAGACCACAACTGTGTGTCTGTGACGGTGGCGCTAACGCCAACAGCGCCACGAGCCGCCTATTGGCACTTCAACAATGCTTTGTTGACAGACCAGGGGCTTGTGACATTGATCCGGGAGTTTTGGACGGACTGGAGGGGTTACAAGGGGGACTTTGCCACGTTAAAACTGTGGTGGGACGTGGGCAAGGTTCATTTGCGACTTCTGTGTCAGGAATATACCAAGGGTGCGAGTGGGCAGCGTGAAGCCGAGTTGCAGTCACTCCGGGGGGAGGTACTCCATCTGGAGCAGAGGCTGTTCACTTGTAGGGACCAATCCCTGCAGAGCGAGTATGTAGAGAGGAAGGGTGTCCTCTGTGACCTGGAACGACACCAGGCCAAGGGGGCATATGTGCGCAGCCGCTTAGGTTTTCTCAAAGATCTAGACCGCGGCTCGCGCCCCTTCTACTCACTGGAGAAAAAGGGGGGTAACAGTAGGCACATCACCTGTCTTCTAGATGAAGACGGTGCCCCCTTTACAGATCCGGAGAGTATCCGGGACAGAGCCGGAACTTTTATAGAGATCTTTACTCTCCGGATCCCATTTCTCCAGACTCCTGCAGGGTGCTATGGGAGGGGCTCCCCACAGTCAGTGAGGGTGTAAGAGAGCGGCTTGATATACCACTATCTTTTCAAGAGCTCTCTGAAGCTATCCGTGCCATGTCCTGTGAGAAGTCTCCAGGACTGGACGGACTGACTGTAGAGTTTTTCCAATTTTTCTGGGAGACTCTGGGACCTGATTTCCATCTGGTCCTTGGGGAAGCCCTGGAGACCGGGGAGATGCCCCTGTCTTGTTGCAGTGCAGTACTTGCCCTGCTGCCGAAAAAGGGGGATCTCCGGCTTATTAAGAACTGGCGACCGGTCTCTCTGCTCAGCACAGACTACAAGATTGTAGCTAAAGCCATCTTGCTTAGACTTGGGTCTGTGCTGGCAGAATTGGTTCACCCTGACCAGTCCTATGCGATCCCGGGCGGACTATCTTTGATAGTATCTTTCTGGTCCGGGATCTATTGCATTATTCTCGCAGGACTGGTCTGTCACTCGCCTTTCTCTCTTTAGATCAAGAGAAGGCGTTTGACAGGGTGGACCATGGTTACCTCATAGTCACTCTGCATGAGTACGGCTTTGGCCCACAGTTTGTGGGCTTTATAAGAACGCTGTATGCCTCTGCAGAGTGTTTACTTAAAATCAATTGGTCCCTAACAGAACCTTTAGTATTTGGACGAGGGGTGCGTCAAGGATGTCCCTTGTCTGGACAGTTATATGCACTGGCCATCGAGCCTTTCCTCTGCCTACTGAGGAAAAGGCTCACAGGGCTGGTGCTAATAGATCCAGACATGCGGATTGTCCTTTCAGCTTATGCTGACGATGTGCTCCTCATGGCCCAGGATCCAGTTAATCTTGAGCTGGCAAAACTGTGCCAGGAGGTATATTCAGCTGCCTCCTCCGCTCAAATCAACTGGTCCAAATGCACAGGCCTTTTAGAGGGTAATTTACAGGTAGACTCTTTGCCTCCCACGTTTCGTGACATCACATGGGAGGCAGATGTCATTAAATATCTGGGGGTCTACCTGTCCGCTACGGGCGCTTCCGTCCCAGACAACTGGAGGGAGTTAGAGGGCAGTGTCCTCTCTCGTCTGGGACGATGGAGGGGTCTAGCAAAAATGCTTTCCCTTAGGGGGCGGACTCTAGTGATGAATCAGCAGGTGGCTTCTCAGATCTTGCACCGGCTGATTTGTCTGAGTCCGACCCCCGAGTTTGTCACCAATATCCAGAGGAATTTGTTAGATTTCCTCTGGATGGGAAGGCATTGGGTCTCTGCAGGGGTGGCAAGTCTGCCTTTGGTGGAGGGTGGACAGGGAGTAGTTTGTGTGTGCTCCCAGTTGTCCACCTTCCGCCTTCAGTACCTGCAGAGATACCTATATGCAGATCCCTCTCCGCAGTAGTGTGCACTGGCATCTAGCTTTTATCGCCAGTTGCGCAACCTGGGGTATGACCGGCAATTATTTCTGATCAGGCCTGAGGGGTTTGGGAGAGACCTCTCAGTGTTGCGGTCATACTACCAGGAAACCCTCAAGGCCTGGAGCATGCACCTTTCAACACCCCTGCTCCGGCTGTTTGCATTGGACACAAGCCCCGTGTTTCCCCTCAGGCTCCTCCTGTCCCCAACCTCTCGAAGTTGAGGGACATACCCTCGGCATGCTTTCGCGGCATGCTGAGGAAGAGCTTATATTCTCTCGTGCTCCATACAGTGCACTTCCTTGCCCTTGTTAACCGTCCCGATACCATCTGGAGGCGGGTCCTACCAGCTGACGAGGGCAAGAGGCCCTGGTGGAGGGAACTTTGTTCTGATTTAGTTCCACGACCAACCGGGGACTTGAGTTGGAGAGTGCTCCATGGTGCACTGAGCACGGGAGAGTACTTAGCTAAATTCATGGACTCTCGCTCCACTTGTCCACTCTGTGGCAAGGGAGAGTCCGTGTATCATATTTATTTTAGTTGTGCCAGACTGCAGCCCCTCATGTTACTCTTGAGGGGCCTCCTCCTGCAGTTCTGGCTGCATTTCTCCCCTCACATTTTTAATTTGTGTCCCGGGGCAATAAGGCCAGGGACCTCCTCGTCACCCTGCTCCTGGCATTAGCCAAATTGACTATATATAAGTCCAGGAAGCAGTGTTTGATAGGGGGGGTTCCCTTGTCACCTGAGGCCATGTACCGGGTGCTGGTGCGCTCCCGTATCCGGGCAGAGTACCACCTGGCTTTGTCCACTGTGGGAATGGATGAGTTTGTCTCCCAGTGGGCTGTAGATGGTGTGCTCTGCTCGGTATCCCCCCATCCGGTTTCTTTTTGTCTCAACCTCCTAAAATGATTTTTATTTAGTTTACAGAAAATGTTTCTCATAATGTTAAAATACACTGTGCCAAGTTCAACCAATCCAATCTAGTTGGGGTACCAGCAGTCCACATTTAAAAAAACAATAATTTTATTTTCTTAAATCTAAGTTCATTTGCCTGACCGCAAATCTAAGTTCATTTGCCTGACCGCTAGCCAGTGTGTGTGCAAGGCTTACAAGTACTGTGCCAAGTTCAACCAATCCAATATATTTGGGGTACCAGCAGTCTACATTTTTAAAAAAAATGACAGGCAGAGGCAGGACACCCCACAGGGGCCGCCGTGGTCGTGGTGCTATGATTCCCTTTTGGCTCTACAATAATGCCCAGTGTTCAGAGGCCAGTTACCCTGAACTTGAAAAGTTCAGAGGACGTAGTTGAATGGCTAACACAGGACACCCAATCTTCTACAGCTTTCGCTTGGAACATTAACGCACCATCATCCACCAGCTTAGCTTCGGGCACCTCTCAAGTTACTATTCGCCCGCCTACCGCCACCACCAACACTAGTACCACAGCCGATTAAATTGATCAGTCAGAAGAGTTATTTACACATCAGTTTGAAGAAATGAGTGATGCGCAACCATTATTGCCAGAGGATGTAGATAACAGGGATATGTCTCAGTCAGGCAGCATTACACACATGTACGTACGATGTGATGATGATGTACCCGCTGCTGCTTCCTTTGTTCTGTTGTCATATACAAGTGAGGCGGGTGATGATGATGACGATGCGTCCGTGGATGTCACGTGGGTGCCCGCTAGAAGAGAAGAAGAACAGGGGGAAAGTTCAGATGGGGAGACAGAGAGGAGGAGGAGACGAGTTGGAAGCAGAGGGAGGTCATCGCAACGAGCTAGTGGCACAGTCAGACAGCATGCATCAGCACCCGGGGTCAGCCAGACAACACGCCAATCAACGCATGCTGTTGCCACCACCAGAATGCCGTCACCTATGAGCTCAGCAGTGTGGCATTTTTTTGTGTGTCTGCCTCTGACAACAGCGATGCCATTTGCAACCTGTGCCAAATGAAACTGAGTCGTGGGAAGACCAACACCCACCTAGGTACAACTGCATTGCGAAGGCACATGATGTCACATCACAAACGCCAATGGGATCAACACATGAGTACAAGCAGCACACAAACTCAAAGCCGCCATCGTCCTCCTGGTCCAGCATCTTCATCCACGTCAACCACTGCTGTCCTCCTTGCCCCCTCTCAACTATCCGCCACTCCGTCTCTCGCCTCTTGCTGTTCCTGCTCATCTCCCCACAGTCAGGTGTCTGTCAAGGGCATGTTTGAGCGTAAAAAGCCAATGCCACAAAGTCACCCCCTTGCCCGGCGTCTGACAGCTGGCTTGTCTGAACTCTTGGCCCGCCAGCTTTTACCATACAAGCTGGTGTAGTCTGAGGCGTTCAAAAAATTTATAGCGATTGGGACACCGCATTGGAAGGTACCCGGCCGAAATTTCTTTGCCAAAAAAGCAATCCCCAACCTGTACTCGATTGTGCAAAAGGAAGTAATGGCATCTCTGGCACACAGTGTTGGGGCAAGGGTCCATCTGACCACTGATACCTGGTCTGCAAAGCATGGTCAGGGCAGGTATATCACCTACACTGCGCATTGGGTAAACCTGATGATGCCTGCCAATCATGGAATGAGTGACTCTGCAGAGGAGTTGGTGACACCGCCACGACTTGCAGGCAGCCCTGCTGCCACCTCCTCTACTCCTCCTACTCCATCCTCTTCCATAACCTCCTCAGCTGAGTCCTCTTCTGCTGCGTCTTGCTCCACATTAACGGCACCCACCCAGCTCCCCAGATACTATTCCACATCCCGGATACGGCAGTGTCATGCCGTCTTGGGGTTGACTTGCCTGAAAGCAGAGAGTCACACCGGGCCAGCACTCCTGTCCGCCCTGAACGCACAGGTGGATCAATGGCTGATTCCGCACCAACTGGAGATTGGCAAAGTGGTTTGTGACAACGGAAGAAATTTGTTGGCGGCATTGAATTTGGGCAAGTTGACGCATGTGCTGTGCATGGCACATGTGTGTAATCTGAGGCTTACAGGACATCCTGTAGCAGGCCAGAAATGTGTGTGGCCATCTCAGGCATTCCTACACGGCGATGGCGCACTTTTCAGATATCCAGCGGCGAAACAACATGCCAGTGAGGCTCTTGATTTGTGACAGCCCCACACGTTGGAATTCAACACTCCTAATGTTCGACCGCCTGCTCCAACAAGAAAAAGCCATTAACGAGTATTTGTATGACAGGGGTGCTAGGACAGCCTCTGCGGAGCTGGGGATTATTTTGACACGATACTGGACGCTCATGCGCAATGCCTGTAGGCTCATGCGGCCTTTTGAGGAGGTGACAAACCTTGTCAGTCGCACCGAAGGCACCATCAGCGACATCATACCATTTGTTTTCTTCCTGGAGCGTGCACTGCGAAGAGTGCTGGATCAGGCCGTAGATGAGCGAGACGAGGAAGAGGAAGAGTTGTGGTCACCATCACCACCAGAAACAGCCTTATCAGCATCGCTTGCTGGACCTGCGGCAACGCTGGAAGAGGATTATGAGGAAGAGGAGTCAGTGGAGGAATGTGGCTTTGAGGGGGAGGAGGAAGACCAATCACAACAGGCATCCCAGGGTGCTCGTTGTCACATATCTGGTACCCGTGGTGTTGTACGTGGCTGGGGGGAAGAACATATCTTCAGCGAGATCACTGAGGACGAGGAACGGGACATGGGTAGCTCGGCATCCAACCTTGTGCAAATGGGGTCTTTCATGCTATTGTGCCTGTCGCAGGACCCTCGTATAAAAAGGCTGAAGGGGAATGACCTGTACTGGGTGTGTACGCTACTAGACCCCCGGTATAAGAAGAAAGTGCCTGATTTGTTATCAAATTACCGCAAGTCAGAAAGGATGCCGCAAGTCAGAAAGGATGCTGGACCTGCGGCAACGCTGGAAGAGGATTATGAGGAAGAGGAGTCAGTGGAGGAATGTGGCTTTGAGGGGGAGGAGGAAGACCAATCACAACAGGCATCCCAGGGTGCTCGTTGTCACATATCTGGTACCCGTGGTGTTGTACGTGGCTGGGGGGAAGAACATATCTTCAGCGAGATCACTGAGGACGAGGAACGGGACATGGGTAGCTCGGCATCCAACCTTGTGCAAATGGGGTCTTTCATGCTATTGTGCCTGTCGCAGGACCCTCGTATAAAAAGGCTGAAGGGGAATGACCTGTACTGGGTGTGTACGCTACTAGACCCCCGGTATAAGCAGAAAGTGCCTGATTTGTTATCAAATTACCGCAAGTCAGAAAGGATGCAGCAGGTCCAAAACAAATTAACAAGTATGCTTTACACAGCATATAAGGGTGATGCCACAGCACAAGGGCAATATAACAGGGGAAGAGGTGAAAGTAATCCTCCTCCCACAACCACGCCGGCACGGCAGGACGTTTAAAAGACGTGTTGTTGATGGAGGACATGCATACCTTTTTCAGTCCTACGCATTGCAACAGCCCTTCGGGATCCACCCTCAGAGAACGACTAGACCGTCAGGTAGCAGACTACCTCGCCTTAACTGCAGATATCGACACTCTGAGGAGCGATGAACCCCTTGACTACTGGGTATGCAGGCTAGACCTGTGGCCTGAGCTATCCCAATTTGTAATTGAACTTCTGGCCTGCCCCGCTTCAAGTGTCCTGTCAGAAAGGACCTTCAGTGCAGCAGGAGGTTTTGTCACTGAGAAGAGAAGTCGCCTAGGGCAAAAAAGTCTAGATTGCCTCACCTTTATAAAGATGAATGAGGGATGGATCCCGAAGGGACTGACACTGGGCAATACATTCGACTGAAAAAGGCCTGATGAGATGAGCTGGTCCACACACTGCTGTATGTTATCTGTGAATGCCGGATGACTTGAGTGACTTATCCGCCACCAACTAGGTTCAAGAAGACGCAATGTTTTATGGCACTTTCTGCCTGGGGCTGCAACAATACCTAATTTTTTTATTTAAATTTTTATGTCAGAAGGCATACGGCATGTAATGAAAAAGAAAGCATATTGAACAGTCTTGCATAACACAACAGTTGTGCAAAAATACATATTTACAATGAAGACATTTTGTTAAAATTAGCTGGCTAGGCCTTCTTATTTTTACTTTTTTTGATTAATAAATTTTCTTTTTTTTTACTGTGATTGCAATTTTTAAGAGAAACCTAAGACATGGTAAAACAGACAATAGTAAAGAGTATATCAGCAGTTAACACCAAAGTCCTATTATCTATCATCACTCCAGCAGTAGCTTATTATTTACAATATCTAACCTGCTCAATCGCCCTTGGGTTACCCTAGGGCAGGCTTCAGTAGGCGACCTCTCCTTTCCTCGCATGATTTTGCCGCAGGTTGCTTCTGAAGGGTCTCCTTTCAGGGCTCCCCCTATCCGGTCCTTCTCCCCGAGTCACTTCAACCATTAACAAATGTTTTATTATAGTAGGGGGGCACTAAATGGGGATGTTATCCCAAATTGTCTGGAACTGGGTGATTCTATCCAAGACTACATGGTTTAATCTCTCATTGAGCAGTAAATAGTTGATTTTTTTTATTAATTCCTGAAAGTTTTAATTTGGGGTTTTCCAACTACTAGCTATGTGTATTTTTTCTTTCAAAAAATATTTTATTAGGTCAGGTAATATATCATATTCAAACAACCATTTCCATTTTAGATATATATCCATACATGTTAATACATCACTGAGTTACCTTATCTCTATTAATACTCAGTTTACCCCTTTCCATTCCATAATCTTGGAGCTTATACCATATCCAGGGCTAATATGTTATCTGTATTTGGTTGTGCATATAGCCTAAAAATATATATATTTTTTTACTTTTCAGTTATTAATATAGCTTTAATTCAGTTTGTTTTAAGTTGATTCCCTTTAAGTCTTGAATCCGACTATAATTGGGAAAAAAAATAACTAGTTTTAACATTTAACATGTTGGGAAAGGGAAAGGTCCACAAACATCCTCCTTTTTTACATAATTATGATGTAAAATATAGCACTTACCTCCGTCCTCCGCCCCTCTAAGGATCCACACACACCTCCATCCATCCCGTTCTCTTGAGAATATCCTCTCCCATTTAGGGGAGCCCCTATTCCGGACCTAAATTTCTTTAATTGTCTCCAGATGATATGCTATCCCTTAATTGCAGCCACGGAGACCATATATCTCAAAATGTATCAATGGAGTTGTCTACTAAATGGGTAAGGCGTTCATTTATAAGGATAAAGTTTAATTTATTTTTAACCACCTGAAAGTGTAGGGTATCCGATTTCCATTGTCTGGCTATATGGTTCTTTGTGGCCAACATGATGAACTTTAATAGCCTATTTTGAGCGGGCAAGAGACAGACATGCGGAACACCCAGCATGCAGTTTTCTATATTAGCAGAAATCTGAATCTTAAACATTTTACAAGCTAGTAAGCATGTTTCTTTCCATAGTCTTATGTCTGCCGAACACTCCCACCAGACATGAATAAATGTAGCCTTATTACCACTGTTCCTAAAACATGAGCTGCTCTGTTTTGGATTCCATTTATTAAGGTTAAAAGGAGTAATATATGTCCTGTGTAGGACCTTTATTGAAGTTTAAAGCAGACTATAATTTAAAGATCCCCTACTTAAGCCTCGCCAACTTTTATCCCATGTGCTGTCTGCCACCTCGGTGCCCAAATCCCTCTCCCAGGCTTTGGTATAGTCTGGTTTGTTTGCCCATGAGTTTTCATTAAATAGTTCATACATGAGGCTAATAATACCAGGCTGAAAGGGGGAATCCCTACATTTTTTGAGTAGCCAGGTGTTTCTTTGGGGGGTTCCCCTACCACTTATCGTATATATAAAATGATGTATACTGCAAAAATTATAGTGTTCAGCCAGGGGTAAATTGTATCTATCTCTCACCCACTCAAAGGTCATTATTTTGTCGTCATGCCACCATGGACCAACCCTTAGTAGGTTCTGAGACTTTCACAGAGAGAGCTTTCCGGAAGATGTATCTTAAAGTGGGAATTGGGTACGATAGGGGTAAGATCTGATACCCGAGTGTCCAGTTTTTGTGTCCAGTTCATCTCCGTCCATATTTTTAATGAGTGCTTAAACAACGGGTTTTTCAAGTTTCTCAAAAAAGTATACAGGCCTGGAATCCATATTACTGTATCCCATGTATAAGGTGACATGCTTACATTTTCCATAAATACCCAGAGCGGCTGAAGTGTGGGAGAATGCGCCAGAGGAATGAAAGCCAGCTGCGCTGCCTTGTAATACAGTTTGAGATTCGGGCACGATAGGCCCCCTTTCCCTTTTGGTCTATACATATTATTTTTTGAGATCTTTGAGGCTTTATGATTCCAAATAAATCTAAAAATTAGTTTTTTCCCCTTTGAATCTTTATGTGATTAAACGATCTCCCGGGAGTTTTAATCTGGCTAACAGGGATTTGTAGTATGTATCTATCAAGTTCATAAATTTGCCTGCAAACCCAAATTTCTGTAATACTGCTTTTAAATAAGGCCATTCCAACGTATCAAAGGCCTTTTCTATATCTAACGCCAAAAGGCATGTGGGTATTTGATGTAGGGATGACCATGAGATTCAATTTTGTGTCCCTCTGATATTGTCCCCCGTTTGTCTATGGGGGATAAACACTGTTTGGTCTTTATGGATTATGGAGGGGAGAAATCGCGAAATCCTGTTTGCCATTAATTTGGCCAAAATTTTTATATCCCCATTTAGGAGTGATATGGGGCAGTAATTTTTAAGTTCTAATGGGTCTCGTCGTTCTTTCGGGAAACATATCATATTTGCATGGTTTAGTTCTTGTGGCATGGGAGAGCCTTCTAAAATTTGATTGAAAAGTGTGGCTAAGTGGGGTAATAACAAGTCTACAAAAGTTTCGTAATAGAGATTTGTAAATCCATCCGGGCCCGGGTAGCTATGTGTATTTTGAATGCTAAAGCCATTAATTGGAATAGCTTGTTCTAGGATTGAGATAAGTTTTTTTATGTGTATCCCCAGTAAGCAGGATTCCATTGAAAGAGAAATATCCTTTTGCAAGGATTGGAGGCCCGAGATTTAGCTGAAGTCTTTTATAGTGGACATGAGTGCTGGTATAGAGAGAAGGGGCTTGGTCAGGGTGCAAAGCATATCGTCCGCGAAAAGTGAACACTTAAACTGATGGTGTCCTACTTGAACCCCCTGAATGGCATGGTTGGTTCTGATTGCCTGCGCTAGGGGTTCAATGGCAAGAGCTAAGAGCAGTGGGGAGAGTGGGCATCCCTGCCTGGTCCCTCTCTGTACTTGGATTTTGGCCTTATGGTATATTTAAGTTAGCTACTGGTGAGTTGTAGTACCTTCTGAGCAGGTTGAGAAAGCGTCCCTCAAATCCAAACTTATCTAGCATTTTGTACATATATGGCCATTCCACCGTATCAAAAGCCTTCTCTATGTCTAGGGCTAGAGGGCAAACTGGGTTGTTATAGTGTTGAGCCAAGAACTGGGCGTTCAGAACCCTCCTAACATTATCTCCTGCCTCTCTAAAAAAGGAATGAACCCCGTTTGGTCCTTGTGTATTTAGTCCAGTAAAAAGTTAGATATTCATTTGGCCATAATTTTAGCTAGGATCTTGACTCTTGATCTTACCTCTAAAGGGTCCCTACTCTCTTTTGGAAAGACTATGAGGTCAGCCTGATTCAGTTAAGGGGGCATAGGTTCGCCATTTAGTATAGCGTTAAACAAAGATGTTAAGTGCGGGGGTAAGCAAGGGCTCAAATTTCTTATAGTACAGATGAGTAAAACTGTCTGGCCCTGGGGACTTGCCAAATTTAAGATCTTGGATTGTAGATTTAACTTCCTCTTGGGATATGTCTAGGTTCAATCTGTCCAATTGGGGTACAGGTATTTTGTGGACTTCTTGCTGTAGTAGAAAGGACTCTATGTCAGATCCGCTGCAGTGGGATTGGGATGAATATATGGTCTGATAGAAGTTTTGAAATGTTTCTTGGATAGCATTGGGGCTAAAGGAGGTTTGGCCATCAGGTAGTCTAAAGATACCGTATATTATGTCCTCTCTTGGGGGGTAAAGACACTAATAATTCCTCCAATAAAATTCTGTTTTTTTATGTGGGCAAGGTCCTTGGTTAGCCCCTTGGGTTATCTGTTAAAAAGAGTGGTACAGAGACTCTGGGGGCTGTTAGCCTCCTTGTCCCCGTGTGGCCGTTTAGAATCCCTGCTGCTGCATGTTTCAGCTTTATTAAGGTGTAATTGTACAGCGTTTTACTCAAGTAGCTGCCTGTGCTGGGTCAGTTTGGCTTAATTGCTGGGCCCTTTTCCTGCCAAGATGGTGACCGTCAGTCCATGGGCCTCTATGTCCCCTTCACTACCTTTGTCCCGGCTTGTGTGCTTATTTGGGATGGCCCCCCTTTATATCTCCGGCACGTGGCCTTCTCAGGTCCCAATCCCCTCAATCTCTGAGTGTGGGTATGCGGGGATGGGACGTTGAATCAGGCCTACCTTCTTCTCTGCTCGCTGCAAGATCAACAATACCTTATTTTTCAGGCATGTGTACATGCCTATTTTTTCTGGCCTCTGGTGCTGCACTGTGGCTTCAACAACCAAACCCCCAAAAAAGGCACATAGCAAGGATTAAACTGATAGGAGAAGTACTACTTAACACTCCACTAATATCTGGTGTAACAGTAGTGTACATTAAAAACAAAACATTTTTTTCTACTGTAATAGATTGCATAGCAGTTAGTTGTCTGCAAGTTTGTGTGTGAGACCTACAGCGTCTACTCTGCAAACTTTTGCAAGTGCACAGTGCCACTCATATCTGTTGTCACAGTAGCTTGGACGCATAGTACCAATCTGTCAATACCCGGTAATGATGAATGAGGTCTAGAGTAGCCTGGTTCCCTTATCCTCTACAGGTTGAGACCTAATGTTTGGGTCACTCCAGACCAACACATTCGTACAAGCAGCACACAAACTCAAAGCCGCCATCCTCCTCCTGGTCCAGCATCATCAGCCACAACAACCACTGCTGTCCTCCTTGGCCCCTCTCAACCATCCGCCACTGCGTCTCTCACCTTGAGCAGTTCCTGCTCATCTGCCCATAGTCAGGTGCCTGTAAAGGACATGTTTGAGCGTAAGAAGCTAATGTCACAAAGTGCCCCAAAATTGAAGTGATACGACCAACAAAGCATCTTTTTTCATCTCCCGGTTCTAAAAATCCAGGCTTATAAACGCCCCCTGATAGGTGACGTAACAAGTATTAAAATGATAAGAGTAGTACTTACAAACACGCCACTCCTATCTGGTGGCACCTTTTATTACACGTGCCGTGCCCCAAAATTGAAGTGATACAAACAACAAAGCATCTTTTTCCATCTCCGGGTTCTAAAAATTCAGGCCTTATACACGCCCCCCGATAGGTGACGTAACAAGTATTAAACTGATAAAAGGTAGTACTTACAAACACGCCACTCCTATCTGGTGGCACCTTTGATTGCACGTGCCGTGCCCCAAAATTGAAGTGATAGGACCAACAAAGCATCTTTTTCCATCTCCTGGTTCTAAAAATACAGGCCTTATACACGCCCCCTTACACGCCTTATACACGGCCTTATACTACTTAACACACCTTGTAATAATGCAGAGAGAGGCAACGCAGTGAGAGGAGTCTGAAGAAGAGGAGTCAGAGGAGGAAGAAGGCTTTGAGGAGGTGGAAGACCAAACACAGCAGGCGTCCCAGGGAGCTTGTTGTCACCTTCCGGGGACCCTTGGTGGCTGGGTGGAGGAAGAGACCTTCAATGACATCAGTGAGGACAAGGAACGGGACATGGCTAGCTTGGTATCAAACCTTGTGCAAATGGGGAGTTTGCGGTTGTGCAAATGGACTGTTTGCAGTTGTTTGGGGTGCGTTAAACGGGGAGTTTGGTCTGTCACTGTGAAGCGGGCCTAACCCTTACACTACCTGATCGATACAACATCATACCTGATGTTTTAAAGCACGTTATTCCAAACAATTTAGGAATGTTAGGTAATTTATGCCTTTATGGCTTAAAACCAGACTCTGCATCAACTATGTAATTTTCCGTGGGAGTTTTGCCATGTATCCCCCTCCGGCATGCCACAGTCCAGGTGTTAGTCCCGTTGAAACAACTTTCCCATCACTATTGTGGCCAGAAAGTGTCCCTGTGGGTTTTAAAATTCGCCTGCCCATTGAAGTCTATGGCGGTTCGCCGGGTTCGCCGGTTCGCGAACATTTGCGGCGGTTCACGTTCGCGGTTCGCGAACCGAAAATTTTATGTTTGCGACATCACTAGTATCAGATATTGAAAGGGATTTGTGAGTGCTTGTGGAAAACCACCTACGTAACAGTTCTCAATGCCAAGCAGCATCTGCAAAGACAAATAAAATATTAGCATGTATTAAGAAGGGTATAGAAGCCAGGGAACCAAATATAATTCTTCCACTATACAAATCCCTAGTATGCCCTCATTTGGAATATGGAGTACAATTTTGGACACCACTTCATAAAAAGGACATTTTAGAGCCAGAGAAGGACAACAAAACTAATAAGGGGAATGGTTATGAAGAAAGACTAACCAAATTAAACGTATTTTCTCTTTAAAAAAAGCATCTAAGGGGGGATATGATTACTCTATATAAATACATCCAGGTTCAGTATAAAGAGGGGATATGATTATCCAGGGTCAGGGTAAATAAAAGGCTTTGTTAAGGGGGCTTTTTGTGCCAAGAGGTTTTCAACTGACAAGAGGAAATCCCTTGAGGTTGGAACTAAAAAGATTCCACTACATTGAAGCATGAAAGAGCACACAATTCTATTTTGGAATGATCTGTTGCTTTCCCTAATTACACTAATAACAGCTAAAAATCTGTTCCATGATTGACAACACATGCCGACACTGGCCGGTGCAGGCTCCTGTGAACACAGGATTTATGTTTTTTCTCTGCATTCAGGAATATAATCAGCTATTGGTTAACCAACAAGTAACATAATTAGGAGTTTCCCTACACACATGAATTTGGGAAGGGCTATCCCTCTTTCTGTTTCTGCTCTCGGCCCAGATCTCCTGCTGTCAGTCTGCCTCGGGGATTTGCCAGAGGTTAATGTAAACAAACATTTAATTAAATTTTTCTGTGAAAAAAGGCACTTATTTCGGGGATTCTAAAGGTGTTTCAGCGTGTTTTTGGGAGAACTTTGCAGTGGTTTCTCCAAGTTGTACTGAATTGCAACTTGGAACAAACCACTGTAAAGCCCTTTAAGTATGGGTTGTCTGTAACCCAGGGACCTCCTGTATATTTTTTGCATGCAAAAAAAACTAAAACTTGTTTAAATGTTTAAAATTCCTTTAAAATTGATATGCTATGCCTCTCTACACAGAACATGTAGTGGTATGTAGGTCTCATTGGCAGACAAATATGGCCCACTGAGTTATTTTTCTCCACATTGGCTTACCACCCCCCAGTGCAATTAAAATAAGATTTCTCTAAAAAAAAAAAAAAAAAAAAAAGGGTTCTTCACGTTAAGGGTGGTTAATATTTGAATTCTCTACCAAGGGAGGTGGTGACAGCGGATTCAATAGATAACTTTAAAAAGAGATTTAATATATTTTTAAATAGAAAGGGCATTAAGGGTTATCCTGGTTAATTAGAGAGGGAGTATTGATCCAGGGAGAAATCCAATCACCAGTATCTGGGGTCCGGAAGGAATTCATTTTTTTTTCCATTTTGAGACAATTTTCTGTTTGCCTTCCTCTGGTTCAATTTAACAATTAATTTGCTTATTGCAGATAAGAGGAAATCTTAAAAGGTTGAAGTTGATGGACTAAAACTATGTAACTATGTGATCACTTGACCATGGTGATCAGACGTCATTTTTATTAAAAATAATTATTCCCCCAACCGCTCAAAGTGGTCAGGATGAGCTGATATGGGGCCCGATTCAATTGCCCAATTTGTAAACTTATATACACTTAAAATCACTCTTAATATTGCTACATATTCTGCAAATATGACTTATTGTCACTAATGAATTCTTAAGTCCATAGAATGCATATAAACAATTATTAAAAAAACAATGAAAGCCAAATTTTGAGTTCAAGGCATTTGCAAGTAGCAAATTGAATAAGGCTAATAATCTTTGAAAGAGAAAAGTGGCCTCTCTGGAATAAGCTATGAACATCTTAACCTCTAGGAGGCTAATTAACTTTTGCCTCTGGGTAGTGGCACTGTATCATAAAATCTCTAGAAAACAATTATTACTTTGCTGTTAAAAATAAATCTACAATGTAGCCTTTATTTTTTTAACTCTAGTTATAACATTTTGATACATTTCTAAACAGGGACACGCCATTACAAAACTTACATACACAGACCAGAGGATAGAATTGCAGTGCAGCATAATGTGGAATGTTGGAGCATTAAATCTGTTTAATGACATGTTATTTTGTTGTTTTTTTTTCTAAATAATTAATATACAATTTTAAATAGGTAGAGGATTGTCAATTTTATTTTGAGATGTAAAGTTTGCTTTCACCGTATTATTCAGTTGTTTTAGATTTTTTTTTCTGTTTTGACATGTTACCCGCTGCCTTCTATTTCTCAACATCCTTTTTTTTAACATTTTAATGCTACAATCAAATAGCCACCTAAAATAATAAAAAATAATATTGTCTTTCTGTGGAATAGGAATAGTGATGTAAATTGGAATTTCAAAGCAGTCTCTTTGTACATTCTGCTTATTCAATTTATCAGTTCCCAGCTGCGACTTTATGAAACTACAGAATTTCATTTACCAACTGAAGACAGCACACAACAAGTACACAATTTACATTTTCATGGGGAAAATAATAAGAAAAAAAAACAATGAAATAAACTAACACCCTTATTAAATTGCAATTCAGCAAATTCTAAAGTGCTCTATATAATCACAGAGCATATTTTTTTACAGAAGTTTTTAGTTAGTGAAGACCTTGCTTTTGGATAGAAGTTCACTAACTAAAAACTTCTGTAAAATAAAATATGCTGTGTGCTTATATAGAGCCCTTTAGAATTTGCCAAATTGCAATTTAATATGGCTGTAAACATTTTTTATTTTACTAATGCAATTTGTTGCATTTATGTTATAGACAGGAAGCACAATAAAAGTGAAATTTGCACAATATTCATATTTGTTTGTGTTATACATTGCCTTTGACCAAAATACTTTATAGAGTAACAAAAAAGGAGATAGAGTATTATACATAAAAGTTAGATGATTACCATAAAACTGCTTGGGTTCTTTTTTTATTATACTCTAAGATGTTGAGATGACTTGAAAAATCATTATTTGTAAAATTGCAGTATTCACTAAGAGAAAGAGAGAGAGTTTACATTAACGTTAATATGGCAGCCATTTTCATGTATTTGTGTTGCAGTTTAATGAGGTAGTGCCTTTAATAGCTTTCAGCATCTTGCAGCATAACTTCATATTGGCATATGCATGACCATTACAACCTATGAGAAAAATAAAATATATATTTTTTAACTATTTGATAGTTGGAAGTTGTTGTGCAAGTAATTGTAATGTCTTTAAAGTCCATTGGTGTGTTTTTATTGTGTTTTGCTGTGTTTCAAACTAGTCTGTAAACTCTTTGCGGGTCCTATTTTGAAAGCATTGGGCCGCCATTTGCAGGCTTACCTGTGGGCGCGGTCTTGAGCGATTTTGGTAATTATATAGCAATTTGCGATCGGAACTCTTGCCATTTGGTACTCGGAAAAAGTTGCCAATTGAATAGCAAATTTAACTTACGGCCTCACTTATGGGCTCCAGTATTTTACAATTGCTCAACTGAATCAGGCTCCTGGTTTACAACTTTATATGCAAGTCCTCATTTCACAAGATACCTGTAAATATATAAAAAAAAAAAAAAAAAAATATATATATATATATATATATATATATATATATATATATATATAGGGCCTCATTCTATTAACGGCCGTAAAACGTCCGCAAAGCTGCGATTCCTTGTGGCCGTCTTACGGTCCCATGTAGAGCTACCTTTACCTTGCAATTCAAATAGACGGCGCCGCAAGGATATCCCCTTACGGAGGCCGCATATCATGCAAACGGCCGGAAGCTTTTTCCCAGCGCCCGTAAATCTTGTTTTCCGGCGGCAAAGTCCAAAAACTGTAAATGCAAATATAAAATCGAGAATGCCCTGTAAAGCTCCGTAAATGCTAGGCATCATAATGGGGGACATGAGGATTAATAGCAACACCCTCTCAAGCTTGCACATCAGCCCAAATCCGATATATTATTTACGGATTACTTTCCGTCCCATAGTCCCGAGGGGCTCATCCTTGTTAAAACCCGTACGGGTTCGGAGATGGAGGGCCGCAAACCAAGCATTGTAGAAGCCAATATATATTCAATCCAGTACTGCAAAGCACTGTAAATGATGGGGAACATAATGGGGGGGCATGAGGATTAATAGCAAAACATTCTCAAGCTTGCACATCGCCAAATTGTACTTTGATTTTAAAATCCGTACAAGTCCCACGGACTTCAATGATCAAGCCCGTAGCTCGTTATTCAAACCCGTGCAGCCTTGTATGATAGATAAAGTTAAATATCTTTATTTGCGGATTTGAGAGTAGGGGAATGTTGAGCTATTAATTCTAAAACCAAACATCACTTTCACTTTTAATAAAAGTACAGGATGGCTTTTCTATGCTTCGACTTGTGAGTAAGCCCTTTACGACCCGTAGGTCTATTTTACCCATTTACGGACTTGATGGAGGCTAATCCCGCAGCCTTTGCGGGTCTGAGGTGCTCCAAGCCCTCAGGACTTTGTCCACGGATATTTGACAAGAATTTAAAAATAAAAGAATTACGGATTTGAGTGTAGGGGAATGTTGTGCTATGAATGCTAACACCTACAATCACTTTATAGTCTCCTCAGAGTGCAGGATGGCTTTATTATGTGCTTATTTGTGTGCCTGCGGGACCTTTTTGGTGCAAGTAAGCTGCGGCTCGGTTTTAGCCTTGCAGAGAGGGTTCCCGTAGCAATTGAATAGCAACCAGGGCTTTCTTGCGGCCGAAACTCTTGCGGACGTTTAAGATCAAAGGCTTTCCTCCGGCGCGTGCGGCCGCAAGGGATAGCAAGGCGTCGGCCGCAAGCCTGCCGGAATCCCCTGCCGGAAGGGAATAGAATAGCCGAATAGCTTGCGGCCGGTCCTTGCGGACCCGCATCTCCTATGGCCGTTAATAGAATGAGGCCCATAGTCACTAAGTCAGGTGGTCCCACGGATACATTATAGAAGGAAGATTTGTTAGCACTAGGCTGATCAGGTCCATTGGTCCAGTGCTGACAGAATTTAAGCAATTAGCTGCACCTGAAGTGTCAAGGAGACTATTTAAATCCCCAGGAACTAACATCCAGAGAATGGAGTCTGGGGGAAAGTAATAGGACAGACAGAGGAAGTGTGGGTGTTTGAATCAGAGAGAGACAAACCAAGGACGCTGCTGTTGGAAACATGTCCAATCTGCTGAGGATATGTGCTGCAGACTGAAGCCACCTACAAGGCCGACTACAAAACTGAAAGGTCAGAAACTCCTTTCATTCTTTATTACCCCCAGGGAAAAGAATGTTGTACTACATAAGACTTCTAGAGTATACTTGGTACTTGTTACAAGGGTCCCTGGGGGTGGGTACTCAGAGAGAAGGGTGGGCCGGTACCCTGGCCACAAGGTGGTGCTATACCACATATAAGAGACTGTTTGTATCCTGGCTACAAGGTGGCACTATTCCACATATAAGAGACTGTTTGCATCTTGGCCACAAGGTAGCACTATACCACATATCAGAGACTGTTGTATCCATTCCACAAGAACCTCCGCTGAAAGTAGCACTACAGGATTCGTTTTTTTCTTTGTGAATCATATTTTTCTGGAGCAGAGAAGCTGCCCGGGTGTAGTCAGGGTGTTCCTGAATGTTTAATAAGAACGTTCATGTAGATTTTTATTTTCATTTTTTTCTTAAAGTTAATTACTACTTCTCTTGTTTATGAGCCCTAAAATAAACAAGTCTCATGCATCATAAATCTATGTGTTGCAGAACCTTTTATTATAAAAATCACTGTGGTAAACAGCCATCTTTGTCACAATATATATATATTTATAATCACATAAATAAAATGCATATAATATGCAAATGATTTATTATTATAACTGAAGCAAACAGCTTAAAGTAACATATTTTGTATTAAAATATAAAAGATGGAATGTGTGATATATATATTAAGCAATGTGCATTTTCATTCAGTTTATATTATAATACATGGTACCTACACGGGCTGACTGTAAACCATTACATGTATTACTTGCTGTGTTTGTGCATCTGCAATTATTGCACATGCTCATTTGCAAATACTGCAACAGTCAAAGAAAGCAGATCATAACAGATCTTTATACTAAAGTTGTTTATTACACAAAATTATTCCTATGGAGCATACTGTATAAAGTGGTATTACATACATGTTTGCGGTGCATTTTGTTTCTGCTGTGACCAAAAGAGAGGGAGAGGTGGGGAAGGGACATAGGAGGAAAAGAGACACAGGGGAAGAGACACAGGGGAGGGAGAGGAGGGGGGAAGAAACAGGGGAGTGAGAGGAAGGGGGAAGAGACAGGAGAGTGAGAGGAGGGGAAGAGACACATGGGAGGGAGAGGAGGGGTGAAGATACACAGGGGATGGAAATGTGGGGGGAAACAAGGGAGACACGAGGGAGGGGGAAGAGACAGAGGGGGGACGTGGGAAAGAGACAGAGGGGAGGGAGATAAAACACAGGGGAGGGGGTATAAAGCACAGGGGAGTGAGAGGGGGTTAGAGACACAGGGGATGGGGAAAGACACACATAGGAGGGAGGGGGGTTAAAAACACAGGGGGGAAGGAGACACAATGGAGGGAGAGGAGCGGGGGAAATGAGACACAAGGGAGGAAGTAGACAGGGGGAGAGAGGAGCAATAAGCGCCAAAGGCGCTCATTGCAAGGTCCATGATGAGCACCAAAGGCGCTCATCGCAAAGCCAATAAAGTAGAGGGTGGGAGAGGTAGAGGGGGAGGCTTACAATGAGTGCCAAAGTGCGCATAGCGAGGCCAGTAAAGTAGAGGGGGAGGCTCCCATTGTGTGGCAAACAGCATTGCCAGGCTTAACTTTTTATTGCCGTCATTTTTGGGGGGCAAGTCGTTAGTAGTATAATAATTATCACAATTATAAAACTTCATGTAATTCACATCACCAGTCAGTCATGGCACAAGCTACTAGATAATATAGCTACAAAATCATTTAAAACAATTTCACTTGAATAACGGCCAAGGGGAGGTTAAAAGATTCTAGATTGTGTCCCGTCCAGCTGGCAGGGTGTCTTGACAGTGCTAAACAAGGAAACAGTGGCAGGTAGATGAGGAATGAGAATGCTTGAAAGAAAAGCAGATCTGTTTTGAAGGGTTGGATGTCACCTCTAGTTTATCATTTGCAGTGATAAAGGTTTGTCCAACTGCATCCAGAATTGCAGAGAATAGAAGGAAGAGACTAGGAGACATATTATAATGATCAATATAAAGATAGGAAAAGATAACAGAATGGCAAAGTCAAGAAATTGCTTCAAGAAAATTGTGGACCTTAAGGGAACTATGAAAAAAGACAGAAATGGTAGGGAAGCAAATCAGATAAAGAAGAGGTGGCAGGAATACACAAAGATCTATACAGGAAGGATCCTAATAACATTGAAAACCTAAATAGTTTGTGCAGTGAGCTAGTGCCAGACATCTTGGAGAGTGAAGTGACATGGGTCCTAGGAAGCCTTGCTGATAAGGCTGCAGGAGTTGATGGAATCCCAGATGAAATCCTAAATCATAGAAGATGATTCTGAAGTGTTGCTTGCATAATGCCAAAAATATGGAAATCGCAACTGGGCAGTAGACTGGAAAAGGTCAGTCTACATTGAATCCCAAAACATGCTATGCCAAACTGTGCTCCAATAATCAAACAAGTGCACTAATTTCACATGCCAGCAAGGTAATGCTTAAGATATTGCAAGCTCGGCTCCAACAACATATGGACTGAGAACTACCAGATGCACAAGCTGGGTTTTGCAGATGTATAAGAGATTAAATTGCTAATGTCCACTGGATAATAGAGAAAGCAATAGTTCCAGAAAAAAACATTTACTACTCCTTCACAGAATATTCTAAAGCCTTTGCAAAATTTAGTTTTGATCCAGTCACATTCTTAAGAGATGGGGATACCACACCATCTCAACCTCCTCCTGAATTATCTGTATGTGAGCGGTCAGAACCGAACATGGAACAACGAAATGTTTCAAGATCGGGAAAAGGAGTGGGACAAGGTTGTATATTGCCACCTTATTTATTCAATTTATACACAGAATCCAAATCCAAATTGTGAAGGGCAAATCCAAATCAGGAATCAATACTGATTGCATATCTGAGGTTGTTCTAGTTCTGCCGACAACTCTGATGGCTAAATTTAAGAAGAAACTAAAGTGCGTATTGGTAAGGGTGAAAGAAGTGAAAGCAAAAGCTGGCCTGCCGCTCAATATTAAAAATATGAATAGCATGGCGAACAGCAATCTCAGTTCCTGAGAAATAGATAAGAAATAAGTGGAAGCAGTGAAATATTTTATTATCCTGAGTTCCAAGATCTCTGCAGTTGGTGACTACATCATGTAATTAAAATACATTTGCTTCTGTGGAGGAATGCTATGGCAAAGATGGCTATGCACCCTAGAATTAACACCTTTTGAATTGTAATCCTGGAGATAAAGAGGGGATGAGATGTGCATGTTGATTATTTTAAAATAATGGACAATAAAGATTTTTTTGCAATATTATCAAAAGGCAGGAGGGTTGAAAATACATGACAATATGAAATATGTAAAACACTCCCATTTTTGTAAATATTTTATTATATCTTTTCATGTGACAACACTGAAGAAATTGCACTCTGCTACAATGTAAAGTAGTAAGTGTACAGCCTGTATAACAGTCAAAATTTGCTGTCCCTTCAAAATAACTCTATACACAGCCATTAATGTCTAAACCATTGGCCACAAAAGTGAGTACACCCCTAAGTGGAAATGTCCAAATTAGGCCCAAAGTGTCAATATTTTGTGTGTCCACCCTTATTTTCCAGCACTGCCTTAACCCTCATGGGCATGGAGTTCACCAGAGCTTCACAGGTTGCCACTGGAGTCCTCTTCCACTCCTCCATGATGACATCAGAGCTGGTGGATGTTAGAATCCATGCACTCCTCCACCTTCCATTTGAGGATGCCCCACAGATGCTCAATAGGGTTTAGGTTTGCTGACATGCTTGGCCAGTTCATGCTTCGCCACATGTGGCTTTGTCGCATTTCTTTCCTACTTCTAAAGCATGCAATATAATGTGGTCCTGTATCACAAGTATTTGCAAAATCCCCAAAAAACTACATCTACCTACTTACCTCCTCATTAGTTAGATATGGTTGACATGATATATGCCTCATAAATTCATGTAGACTTCTTTTTATTATCTTTTTGAGTGTTTAGATGTCAGTTCTTTACATAGTTACATAGTAATTGAGGTTGAAAAAAGATTTTTAGTCCATTAAGTTCAACCTTTTAAGATCTCTTCTGATCTGCAGTATTGAGACTAACTAGTAATTGTTAATTGATCCAGAGGTAGGCAAACAGAAAAATCCAAAGTGAAACTTTGCCAATTGACTCAAAAGTGAAAGTATTGAACTGAACCCTCCCTCGATCAGTACTCTCTAATTACCCAGGATAACCCTGAATGTCCATTTTATTTAGAAATGTATCCAATCCCTTTTTAAAGTTATCTATCAAATCTGCTGTGACCACTTCCGTTGGTAGAGAATCCACAGATTAACCCCCCCCCCCCCTACTGTGAAGAACCATTTTCTTTCTTTAAGGTGAAATCTTTTCATTTCTAACCTTAAAGGATGTCCTCTTGTCATTTGAAAACCTATTGGCTCAAGAAGTTCAATTGACAAAGCCTCATACTTACCCTGAACCTGGATAATCATATCCCCTCTTAGATGCCTTTTTTGTAGAGAAAATGCGTTTAATTTGGTTAGTCTTTCTTCATAAATTAGACCCTCTATTCCCCTTATTAGTTTTGCTGCCCTTCTCTGTACTTTTTCCAGCTCCAAAATGTCCTTTTTATGAAGCGGTGACCAAAAGACCCTTCCTAATCCATGCTAATATTTTTTTTGCCTTTGCAGCTGCTGCTTGGCATTGAGCTCGGTTACCTAGGTGGTATTGCACAAACACTCCCAAACCCCTTTCAGTATTCAATAACCCAATATTTACTCCATTAAGATTATAAATTGCATGGATATTTTTACTTCCTTAATGCATAACTTTACATTTATCTGTATGAAATCTCATATGCCATTTAGTCGCTCGTTTCTCTAAATTATGCAAATCCCTTTCGAGGGAAAGTACACCATTTTCTGATTTAAGAACCTTAGTGTCATTAGCAGAAATTGAGACAATACTTTCCATGCCTACTTCTAAGTCTTTAATAAATATTTTAATACGGAGAGGACCTAATACTGAAGCCTGAGAAGCACCATTTAACCCATTGGTCCAATCTGAGTATATTCCAGTTACAATAACCCTTTGCTTCCTGTTTTTTAATCAGTTCTCAATCCATGAGCACATATGTACTGTCATTTCTGCATCCATGAGCTTGCACAATAGTGGCAGTGTATCAAAAGCCTTTGCAAAATCAAAAAAGACTACATCCACTGAGTTGCCTTGATCCAAGTTCCTACTAACCTCCTCATAGAAACTAATTAGATTTGTTTGCCATGACCTATTGCTCATAAATCCATGTTGACCCCTACTTATAATCTTGTTCAAATAGACATAGGGCCCTATTAAATTGTCAAAATTGCAATTACTGAAGCCCGTAACGTAGCCCACAAAAGTTACTGATATTAAATTGGTCACCTCTAGCTACTTGCAATCTATTTGTAAGCTAATTCCTGCGGTGGTCAAAATCGTAACTTCGATCCATCTAAGCCTTTGATCTTTCAAGCCTGCAAATGTTACGATCAGTAAAATCGCAAATCTAGATTTAATTGCAACAATTCCCCGAAATTGTCCACAAACCAGTAAATGGCAAATAGTTACATAGTTACATACATAGGCCCTCATTCAGTTTCAATTTGGCCAATTGAATAGGGGCTCTAAATAAGCACATAACATATATTTTTTAAATACGTTTTTAGTTAGTAAACATCTATCCAAAACTAAAAACTTCTTTAAAAAAAATATGCTGTGTGCTTATTTAGAGCCCTATTCAATTGGCCGAATTGCAATTGAATGAGGGCACTAGTAATTAAGGTTGAAAAAAGACTTTCCGTCCATCAAGTTCAACCTTTTAAGATCTCCTCTGATCTGCCATATGCGGATTAGTTATGAATTAGTTGGTAATTCATTATTAATCAACTATTTAATTATTTATTTTTTTATTCATTTTTTTTTAAATTATTAATTAATCCAGAGGAAGGCAAACAGAAAAAAAACCCAAGTGAAAGCCCATCGTCTGAAAGGGAATTTGTTTTTATTCCTTCCTGACCCCAGATACTGGCGATCTGATTTCTCCCTAGATAAATTCTCTCTCTCTAATTATCCAGGATAACCATGAATTCCCTTTTTAATCAGAAATAAATCCAGTCCCCTTTTAAAGTTATCTATCAAATCCGCTGTCACCACCTCTTCTGGTAGATAATTCCACAGATTAACCACCCTTACTGTGAAGAACCCTTTTCTTTCTTTAAGGTGGAATCTTTTTACTTCTAACCTCAAGGGATGTCCTCTTGTCAGTTGAAAACCTCTTAAATAAGGTAATCACATCTCCTCTTAAATGCCTTTTTTCTAGAAAAAAATATGTTTAATTCAGTTAGTCTTTCTTCATTACCTATTAGTTTTGTTGCCCTCCTCTGTACCTTTTCCAGCTCTAAAATTGTACTCCATATTCCAAATGTGGGCGTACTAGTGATTTGTATAGTAGCAGAATTATATTTGCTTCACTTGCTTCTATACCCTTCTTAATACATGCTAATATTTGATTTGCCTTTGCAGCTGCTGCTTGGCTTTGAGCATAGTTACGTATGTGGTTATCCACAAGCACTCCCAAATCCCTTTCAATATCTGATACCCCTAGATTTGCTCCATTAAGATTATAAATTGCATGGCTATTTTTCCTTCCCAGATGCATAACTTTACGTTTATTCATATTAAATCTCATCTGCCATTTAGGTGCCCATTCCTCAATTTACTGTAAATACCTCTGGAGGGAGAATACATCATTATCTGATTTAATTACCATGCCCAACTTTGTGTCATCAGTGAAAAAGGAGACACTACTTTCCAGTCCCACCTCTAAGTAATTAGTAAATATGTTAAAAAGTAGAGGACCCAATACTGAACCCTGATGAACCCCAATTACCACATTAGTCCAATCGGAGTATGTTCCATTTACAACAACCCTTTGCTTCCTGTCTTTTAGCCAGCTCTCAATCCATGAGCAGATATTTACTGCAATTCCTTTATCTCTTAGTTTACACAATAGTCTCCCATGTGGCACTGTATCAAAAGCCTTTGCAAAATCTAAAAAGACTACATCCAGTGAGTTGCCTTGATCCAGGTTCCTACTAATCTCCGCATAGAAACTAATTAGATTTGTTTGACATGACCTATCCCTCATAAATGCATGTTGACTACTTATAATCCTGTTCAAATAGACATATTCTTGTATATTATCCCCTATTAACCCTTCTAAAAGCTTCCCCACTACAGAGGTGAGGCTCACTGGTCTATAATTCCCCTGATTTGCAGTCATCTGGTAGAGACCCTGTGTTGAGTGAATCTTGAAAAATTAAATATAATGGCTTGGCTATTATTATCAGCAATAACTTCTATGAGTACTAGACAGGACTCACAACGGGGTTAAACACCTGTTCATAACACTATAAAAAACAATAAAAACACAATACTGGACTTTAAAATATGGGGAAAGTGATGAAAGACATTTGAATTAATTGCAATCTCAATCGCGCAAACCTGCAATAAAAAAATATTTTTCGTACGATTAATTTCTGTGTTATATCAATCTCAGGAATCAAGGAGGTAATACATATCAGGCCACTAATGTGGACTATAACAGTTTCTTCATTCATTTTTATTGATGTTTAAATCACTGGATTGCGAGCCGGATCGCATATTGGACGTTTAAAACACTAATTGATTGATGTTTAAACAACATGTTTTACTTTTGTCAAGATGATGGTCTCATTTACTATTGGCTGTTTCTAAATTTTTACTTGCGGGCTTGGTTCATTGATCATGATCATTCCCTGAAATGCTACGTACACTTAAAAGGTTCACAGATTCGGCTTTCGGCCATGTAATTGCGGGCTTGTTCAATTAAATAGATCTGTAACTGTTGCAATTTTTAAGCCCCCAGACTTACGGCCTGTATGAAGACAACTGACGGCTTGAAATATAAAAAGGCCCATATCATATTATATCAATCTTATTAACCCTTCTAAAAACTTTCCCTGTGCTTTCCTCCAATCATCTGGTAGCGACTCTGTATTGAGTGAATCTTGAAAAATGTAATATAATGGTTTGGCTATTACAGAACCCATTTCCCTTAGTACCCTTGAATGTATTCCATCAGGACCTGGGGAATTATTAATATTTATTTTTTCCAACCTCTTTTGGATTTCTTACTGTGTTAACCTATTATTTAGTGAAGGTAGTGTAGCCTCATTATGCTGCGTTGCCCCAAGCACTAGTACCTCCTCTGTGTAAAATAAACTATTTAGCTAATCTGCCTTTTCCTGGTCACACATTATTAGATGGCCAGTTTCACATAATGTTCCTATAGCTTCCTTCCTGACCTTCTTCCCATTAATATATTTAAAAAATATTGTAGGATTAGTCTTGCTTTCATTTGCACCTAACTTTTCATTTTCTATTTTAGTCAGCCTAATAGCCCTTTTGCAAGCCTTGTTGATTTCCTTGTACTCATGTAGAGCAGTCTCTGTTCCCTCATGTTTGTATAATTTAAATGCCTGTTTTTTACTCCGTATATTGATTTTTAACTTATTGTTAAGCCACATGGGACGTGATTTACTCCTTCTACTTTTATTCCCACATGGTATATGGTGATAAGTATGTATATTTAGTAAGGATTTTAACGTTGTCCATTTATATTCCTGTCAGTTCTTTGTCCCAGTCTATACGTTGTATTGTTGCCCTTAGACCGGTAAAATCTGCCCTTTTAAAATTAAGAGTTTTTGTTGGCCGCCTACAGTTTTGTTTTGTGAATTCAATCTCAAATGTGACTGTGTTGTGATCACTGTTTCTCTGTTTCCCTAATAGGTTACTCTATTTGAACATTTGATACCATATCAATATTATTTGTGATAACTAAATTCAAGATAGCTTAATTTCTAGTAGGCTCTTGTATAACCTTGGCCAGATAATGATCCCTGAGTGTACTCAAGAACCTGCTCCCCTTAGCTGAACTGCTGGTCTCATTTATCCAGTTTATTTCAGGGTAGTTTAAAATCTCCCATTAATAAAACTTGACCATGCTTAGCTGAATTTACAATCTGTAACAATAATAACATTTCTTAAATTTCAGTTATATTTTTAAGGGTTCATAGCATACTCCAACTAATATTCTTTTGGAAATTGCTGCTCCGCTGTTTAACGCTACCCACAAACATTCAATATTACAGCTAGTTCCAGCATAAATATCTTCACTGACTATAGGCTTAAATTCAGGCATAATATAAAGGCAAATCCCTTCTCGTTACTGCCACTATCTTTCCTAAATAGGTTATAACCATCCAGATTAAAAGTCCAGTCATAAGATTCATCCCACCATGTTTCAGCAATGCCTAATAAACCCATTTCTCATTAACTGCTAATATTTCTAATTCTCCTACTTGGCATTAGTAAGCATACACATTATGTGGTTATGGGCTTGTAGTTTTGAAGTGCCTGCCACTATACTTGAGTTACTTTGCAACACCTCCCCATTGACTATGCTAACCCTCCCCCTTCTCCCCCTCATGACCAGTTAATGAATTCCTTGCCCCCTCTACACTTTCTACCCTATTACTCCTATCTAGTCCTCCCCCACCTACTATCTAAAAAAACTTTTCCAGCCTTTCTACCATCCCTTTCCCTTGCATACAAGCTCCCTCATCACTAAGGTGCAATCCATGCCTGCTATAGAGATATTACCCAAGTGAGAAGTCAGCCCTGTACTCTAAAAACCCAAACCCCTCCTTAATGTGCCACTTTTTTAGTCATTTTAGCTCCCTGAGCTCCATCTATCTCCCTGGGCTAGCCTGTGGGACTGGTAGTATCTCAGAAAATACTACCTTGGAGGTTTTTGCCTTAAGCTTATTCCCTAGTTCTCTAAAGTCATCCAAGACCGCTAGTTCATTTCGAGCCCCTCCCAATAATTTATCTACCCGATCCACTCAGGCCAAACCCGAGCACCCGGGAGACAACAAACTGTTCACTTGCTGGGATCTGGGTGACAAATTACCCTGTCTACCTTCCTAATAATATATTCCCCTACCACCAAGACCTGTCGGTTGGTCTGCCTAATCTGCCCTCCCACTCCTCCAGTAGAACTGTTCTCCCGGCTGTTAGAGGAATCGGCTCTATCTGGCATTGCCATTCCTGAATGGACATCCCCAACAGTTTCACTCAATCTGGCATATCTGGCGGTGTTTGCCAACTCAGAACTGGCCTGCCTCCTACTTGTGTTCCCCCTGCTTCCCCTTGTAACTGTAACCCAACTACGTCCCTGGACATCCTCACTAGCCGTATCTCCACCATCTCTGCTAGGCCCAGCTAAACTGTGCTCCCTTTCCAGTGGATCAATATTACTCAGTGCTGCAAATCTCCTCTCCAGTTCTCCAATTTGTCCTAGTCTATTACTGCCCTCTGAACTTTTGAGTTTTTTTTTGCCCTTTATAACTTTGTTTTGTGAACTCGCCATCAAATGAGACTGTTTAGTGATCACTATTCCCTAAAATTTCCCCTAGATATATAATAATGTCATGTTAAATAGGTTCTATCTGGAGACAACATAAAAAGAAATATTGCATTTACAAAATACAATAAGTGACATTGTTATTTGCTTTATTTAGAAAATGAGACAACATGGGATTGTAAACTATATATCACCCACTAGTGGAGAACTCTGCTATGGTACAAATAAAACAGTTCATTAACAACCTATAGCATTGTCATTTGCTACGGAATGTGGAATATTCTATTAGCTGCTCACAATTGCCTCAGAAGTGTAATTGTGGCTGTTATTTTTTAATAAATGTTTAGATGTTGTTGAGGAAATAGGGCAACGGGAAACAACTGGTCCAAATTAAAAGATTATTATTGTACAATGAAGCAGAATTACAAAACAGAGTATAATTCAACTAGCGCACACTACAATCAGATAAAACAGGTTTATATACTTTTTTGAAGATGTTCCAGTGATGTGGTTCCACCACTAAAAGTTTTCTGCACGTTCTGCAACCCTGAGTTTCCTTATCTTGCACTTGCAACAATTGGGTGGCACCAATTGTCAGTAAACTTTTGCACGCAACAGATGAACAAGAAGACATTTTTGTTTGGATTGGAGCCAGGAGTCAGAGAGAGAGAGACCAGAGATATGGAGGGCCTGAAATAAAATGGGTATAGCTTCAGGAAGTAAGAGTTACACTGATTAACACAGTGGTATTAGGAGAGTATGCAAACAATGAGAGGTGGGTGGCGGGTACAAAGTCCTTAGAGGTACACAGATTTATCTAGATAAAGTAACTATGTCTGTAAATATAGTAACAGAGAAATAATCATAATAATTAATATATAGTAACAGTTTCAGATAATCTTCAGTTGTCCAGTACCTTAGCTGTTGCAGTGCTTGCTGTGGAGCCAGGAGTCAGAGAGAGAGAGAGAGAAAGAGAGAGCAGAGATATTATGTGTTGCAGTGTTTGCTGTGGAGCCAGGATTCGGAGAGAGAGACCACAAATGTGGAGGGCCTTAGTTGTTGCTGTGTTTGCTGTGGAGCCAGGAGTCAGAGAGAGATAGTGAGAGAGACCAGAAATATGGAGGGCCTTAGCAGTTGCAGTGTTCGCTGTGGAGCCAGGATTTTGAGAGAGAGACCACAAATATGGGGGGCCTTAGCTGTTGCAGTGTTTGCTGTGGGGCCAGGAGTCAGAGAGAGAGAGAGAGAGAAAGAGAGAGAGACCAGAGATATAGAGGGCCTGAAAGAAAAGGGCTATTCTATTGACTGCACCTCACAAATTCAAAACTCAAGGTTGAACTCGTAAACCCTGCTTTTTTAAGTTTGATTTCAGGGGGCATTATCATATGATCTGCAATCGAAGGCTACAAATTAATTAGTGTCAATAAGTATTATTTGTCGATCAGGCTCGCAATCAAGCAATCTAGCACTCTATAAAATGCATTAGATCATCTGTTTTAGTCCAGGTAGGATTCATTATATGTATCAACCCCTTGAGTCCCGAGATCAATATTACTCAGAAATAACATTTAAAAATAATATTTTTTTATTGCATATTTGTAGGTTTGAGACTGTTGTGCAATTAATTAATATGCCTTTCCATGCCTTCACATGCTTTTAATTCATTGTGTTTTTAATTGCTGTTACAGCTCTTAGTGTTTGAGAAATACCTTGCAAGTCGTCCTAAATACGTTTTGACAAAACAATGATACCTTTTTCATTTGTGGGTTAGACTTTATTTGTGTTCTATCGCTACAGGTCTAATAGAATATACATTTTGTATAACATTAATTAGTTAGCGCTCATAATATTCAAGCAATGCTACAGCCAATGAAGTTCTAAGGTTGGTTTTGCGGGTTTGGCTGCGCCGTAGTAAACTTGTGGGTGGGTAACTCGTAATCGCATTGAGTGCAGCTAATAGAATCTGTGGCAATTTTAAGAGCAGCTTTAAGTTTATATAATTTAAAAAAAATGGCCAATACAATAGGGCCTATGTTGACAAGTAATCGCATTGCGTTCAGCTAATAGAATCTGTGGCAATTTTAAGAGCAGCTTTAAGTTTATATAATTTCAAAAAAGTGGCCAATACAATAGGGCCCTATGTTGACAAGTTGCAAATAAAAGTTAATAATTTCATTATGCAATCAAACTTAACTATAGAGTGAATATTTTCTATGTTTTTACTCAACAGAACTCCTTTGATGTGGGGAAATAATGGTTTGAACTCCACATGACCTTAATTTAAACATGAAAGTTAAATTAGTTCTGAGACCATCCTTTCCAGCAACTGTGGACCTTGCAACATTTACGGACTTCCGACAAACAAATACGACAAGCGGGACTTAGAAAAAAAAACACTACAACCTCACAAATATACGACTTTAATGGCTGACCCGCGCAAACTTGAAAACATTAGAAACACAATAAATGCACACAACAAACACATAAAAAGCTTACCCACAGCAAGGGGGGGGGGGGGCACCCAGGACCTCTGCAAGTGAAGTTACACCTCAATTGACCTGCAAATTACAGAGTTTAGACACCTGAAATTCACCAAAGCGAGAGAAAGAACGGCCGCCGAAAAAAACGAAAACGAGGCTACAGGAACCAAAAGACGCAAAACACCAACAAACACATACGGATTTTCCAAAAGAGCCGGACGAGGTCCAAGAACAAGGACTCAAAATCAGCCGCGTACCACACATTAGGCGCCATTTTGCAACACTAACTTACACAATCCGGAAATACACAGCTACCCTAATGGATTTTCCTTGCGTGCGCACACTATTTACACTACACACTGTACACATTGCTGACACTTACACAGCAGCTCCACAGCACTGAAAACACAAATTGTATGCTGCAGCAACATGAAAACAGATTGCAAGCTCTTCAACACAATGCTTCCTGCATCTATTACTTCAAAATAGGGAAACTATATTCATTTATTAATGTATTATTTATTTGATTACCATACACCATTAGCTCACTTACAATTTCATTGCCGTCATTTTTTGACGGGCAATATTCTAGTAATAGAGAATCTCCAACTACTGTTTAAAAAATGCAGATGATTCTTACACATGTGTATACTCTGCGAGAGTTTTTTTCACCAGCATTTTACTTGAATTATTTATTGGTTATTAGTTGAAGAAAAACTGTTCAACAAATATCTGTTGGCAAAATAAATACATCCACATTAAGAAAAATGTTCTTCTACATCAAATACTTGTATTTATAGAACCAATAGGATAAACATACTAAAGAGCAACATTTTTACAAGTTCTTAAGGAACATCTGTATTATTTTATTGGGTCATATGCTATAAGATTTAACTTTTCAGAGGGTGTTCAAGGACTTCATGTTACATTATATATGGCCCAGGGAGCTTAAAGGAGTAAGAACATAGGTATAGGTAAATGTTATTTTCTAAATATCCTATCATGAGACATGTCATCATGGCAACATTTTCATATTGTCAGAAAGAAAGATTCAAAATTGAAAACATAATTTAAAGATAAATCTGTGATGTCTGCTCTAAGAGACTTCTAAAACCTGTTTACATGTACTTCAACAGCTAAATATATTTTTAATTTTACTTGTCATCATCATGTTTCTCTTGCACCAAATAAGATGAACAAAACATTTAAACATGTGTTAAATATACCAACAGTAAAAATATAGCTTAAATCAATTTATAGTATATTATCTGTTATACAAATGTACTATAGAAAATCAATAAACGTGTAAAATGAAACATAATATATTATGAAAATGTTCAGTTTTTAAAATACTTGCAAAATAGTTGATAAAAATTGAGCAATAATCACATTTTAATACAATGTTCCATGGGTTTATAAACCACAGTTGATCAACTACCAAGCCATTATGATTTACTTAGAAACTAATATTTTCTCTGCTCTGTTGACACTTGCCAGTTTCCTGAATTTGCTTAGAGGGTATCCAGGGCTGCCATCAGGAGGTTCTTGAGGGGTACCATTGTATGTGCCAAGCAGATAATGATGCACTTTATGTTTGTAGGGAGTTGCTGGCATGTGAATAATATACAATATTTAAAAATATATATTTAGTAAGCATATGCCCACAGATCAAGCAGTTATAAAATTTACTTTGCAGAAAATGTACAGGGCAGAGCTAAGCATTTATTATTTAATACGAGAATGGAGGAAGGTCAACACAGAGCTTGCTAGAAGAAATTCTTTCCTTCCTGGAATCTTGTGGACCTGTGCTAAGAAAAGGAAGAACAGCAGCATAATCAGAGTGCTGCCTGCCTTGTACCTGCAGTTTATAAATAGTAGTTTTAATTATATAAGTGTATGTTGCTCCACTAATTTTGATAAAAATTGTAATACTTATTTAAAAAAATAAGGATTTACATAGTATGGATAACAAAGGTAATGGTTTATACAATTGAAAATAAGTATAGTTGCACTTCTCTTCTGGATCTCTACCTTGTAGTGGTAAAGGGGCTTGTGTACCTCAATTAAACTGTGATCTCCCAAGATAGGCAGGTCATAACAGAAAGGTCATATAAATTACGGTCCACTGGAGAAGCAATTAGCAACCCACTCGAGTATCTTTGCCATGAAAACCTTATGGATTAGCACAACATGTGCCTGGTGTGCTGCGGAGAGTGGGACATGACTGAACAATAACAATAACTGCAAATTAGGTATTTTAATTTAAGCAAAAATCAATCTTTAGAATAAAATATAAGTATACAAATTAACATTTTACCATTTTATTTAAAATAGGCACATTTTATCGTTCTTTAAATGTACACTGTGTTACATGTAATTTTCATGCCATAAGCTCACTATAGTCATTAGCCATGCATAAATAGTCAATCCAAAATATATATTAGAAGAACTTTAAAGACTGGGACAAAAATATATTTTCATCATCTCTTCATTTTTTTTATACATTGTAAAAAGGAAAAATAATAACTTAATATACAAGTTTTGTTTTTGTTTTCTGATTACATTAACAGCAATTTGTTGAATGATCTACATAACTCCAAAACTGTTCTGCACTGATTTGTAAAGCAAATAAAAGGAATGAATGCAGTATGGTTATGCTTTCATACACAGAAGATGGAACTTACTTTAGTCAGAAAATATTAATACTTCAAATATCTGCATTCATAATTACTGTACATAAATGCAAACATACAAAAACATATGCATACTTATAAACTGATATGTACACACACATTCAAATAAATGACCCACCAACACTCACTAACATGCATAATGTCACACAGATATATAAAACATGCAGACACTACTTAGGTCTCACTAATAGATAGTTGCTGCAGTCAGCATGATCATTCTAAACGAATATTGGTAGGAGTATGCTATAAACCCCCAAATATAATTGAAAGTGAAGAAATGCAATTATTGTTACAGTTTGGAAATGCAGCTAAACATGGTCAATTTCTAATAATGGGAGATTTTAACTACCCTGAAATAAACTGGATAAATTAGACCAACAGTTCAGTTAATGGGAGCAGGTTCTTGAGTACACTCAGAGATCATTATCTGGCCCAGGTTATACAAGAGCCTACTAGAAATGAGGCATCTTGGAATTAGTAATCACAAGGGACCTTTGGGAAACAGTGATCACAACACAGTCTCATTTGAGATTGAATAAAAAAAAAAAACTGTAAGGGGAAAACAATAACTCCTAATTTTTAAAGGGCAGATTTCAATGGTCTAAGGACAGGAATACAAAGTATGGACTGGGACATAGAACTGGTTGGTAAAATTACTAAAAATAAATGGACAGCATTACAATTCTTTTCTCTAAATATACATACTTATCATCATATACCATGTGGAAATAAAAGTAAATGAGTAAATCACATCATATGTGGCTTAAATGATACAAAAAAACCAGACTGCTTTACGTGAGTACAAGGAAATCAACAAGGCTTTCAAAAGAGCTATTATTCTGGCTTAAATAGAAAATTTAAAGTTGTTGCAAAGGAGAGTAAGACTAACCATAAACTATTTTTAAAATATGTTAATGGGAAGAAGGCCAGGAAGGAAGCTACAGAAACATTACAATGTGAAACAGGCCGTCTGATAAATAATGACCAGGAAAAGGCAAATGAGCGAAATAAGGGGCCTATTCTATTGCCAAATTCGTAAATTCTTACACAGTTAAAATCATTCTTAATATTGTCATATATTCTATTAGCTACTTTCAATCTGATTATTATTATTATTATTATTATTATGATTATTATTATTATTTATTTGTGACACACCAACATATTTCAAAGCGCTATACAAGGGTTAAGTACAAGTCAAAGACAAATTCAACACAATGGAAAGGAATGCAGGGCTCTGTTATTAAGCTTTCATTCAAACAAACACACTAACAAGATTGAAAACTCGCACACTTTACATACAAGTTCCCCACCCACAATCACTACAAGCCAAAGATGCAAATTTGACATTAGAACTCCATTGGCTTTAGCACAGCTTGAATATTATGAGCTCTAAATAATTAAAGTTACACAAAATCATAGCACTAGCTCGTAAAATAAAATCTAAACCCAACAGAAAAAAATATCAAGTTTCTGTAACAAAAATTACAAGTACTAAATAGGACCCACAAGGTCTTTTTCAAACATGTGTTAGAGCTATAATAGCAATTAAACACACACTACTGTACTTTAAAAGCCTGGGAAAGCATGAAAAGACATTATAATTAATTAGACAAAAGTCTCAAACTCACAAAAATATTATTTTAAAATGTTATTTCTGAGTAATATTGATCCAGGGAATCAAGAGCTTAAAACATATCATGAAACCCACATGAACTAAAACAGATAATCTAATGCATTTTATAGTGTGCTAGATTGCTTGATTAGAAGCCCAACTGGTAAATATTACTTATTGGCACTTATAAATGTATAGCCTCCGATTGAAGATTACATCTAACTTCCATGTTTTACTGACATCATGATGACGGTCTCATTTACTATTGGTTGTGTCTAAGAAAAAAATTATGGGCGTGCTTATTATTATTATTATTATTATTATTATTTATTTGTAACGAACATATTCCGTAGCGCTATACAGGGTATGAAAACAAGAGAAGTACAATGTTAACAAACTGCAGAAAATGGAGAGCCCTGTTTTAAACTTAGAATCGTTGCAGAAAGTGCTTTCTTCCAAAGCACTCTACAAGATTGGAAGCTCTCTACTTACAATCTAAAGGGAATGGAAGAGGCATAAGACCGGGCAAGAATAGACAGATAAGGGTCAGGAAGCAAGTGAAGTTTACTTAGGTAGGAACACATGCAAAGTTAGAATGATTTTTATTTAGAAGGAAAAGGAAATGGTTTGATTGACAGTCATTTGAGATGAGTGGCTCTAGTATGTAATATGTTACAGATAGCATAATGTGCAAATGGGAATATAAGGTGAGGGGCCTTGGTTAGGAGATATATGTCCAGAAGCCAATAGATGGTTATGTGGGAGACATGATGTGGAAAAGTTAAGAGGAAGAGTCTGAGGAAAAGGCAGGAGAATATATTGTTTAAAGGATTAATTAGGAGTGGTTAGCAGGTGTTGTGAATTGATCAATTGATCAGCTGTATGAAATCTAAAAGACTCAATAAAAGAAGAGTAACCCGGGGCGGGTGGCTGAGGAGCTGGGGGGTAGGGCAGTGGTTGCAGTATCAGAGGGAGAGAGACAGAGGCCCAGAGGAATTGTGGACACTGAAATAGAATGAGAAGGATGGGCAATGTTATTTCACAGATAAGAAGCAATAAAACCAGGCTTTGGGGTGGGTAAGCAAGCAGGATAAGGGGGCTTTAAGGCAAAAGCATGGCTACATATTTGCTTAGTGAAAATGTCTATCACCTAAAATATCATAATAGACAAATACAGTCATACAAATATTGATAGTAAATTGCATACAGTAAAAGTTAAGTTGGCTCCACAGTGTATTCAGATACCTTCAGAGAGGCTTCCAGTGACTGTGTGTAGTTGCAGTATCAGAGGGAGAGAAACAGAGGCCCAGAGGAATTGTGCTTAAATATTGTCAGATCATATGATCATGTCCCCTGAAATCCTACTTAAAAGGCACTGTTTACGACTTTAGGCTTAACAAGATAAATTGCAGGCTTGAGTCAAATACATCTGAACATTTAGAGAAAAAAACACCTGCAGCCAAAATTACTTAGAGGCATTTGCAGGCTTCTAATAGAATAGGGCCCTAAGTTCTTTTCATCAGTATACACAATGGAAGTACCAGTGGTTTGGTCACTGCAACAAACTGGGGCTACATTACCTTCCCCAAATTATTGGTTAATGCAGTAAAAAATCCAAGAGGTTGAAAAAATACATGTTAATAAAGGTCCTGATGGAATACATCTAAGGGAACTGAGGGAACTGGGTTTTGTAGAAGCTAAACCATTATGTCAAGCTGCACCTGCAAAAGCAAGTAGAATATTAGCATGTATTAAGGAGGGTATAGAAGCAAAAGAAAGCAAATATAATTCTGCCACTATACAAATACCTAGTACACCTTCATTTAGAATATATAGTGCAATTTTGGGCACCACTTCATAAAAATAACATTTTAGAGCTGGAAAAGTTACAGAAGGGCAACAAAACTAGTTAGGAGAATGGAGGGGCTAAGCTATTAAGAAAGACTAACAATATTAAACTTCTTGTTCCCTAGAAAAAAAAGGTGTCAAAGAAGGGATATGATTACCTTATAAAAATATATCCAGAGTCAATATAAGGCATTCACAAGTGAACTTTTTGTGCCAAGAGTTTTTCAACTGACTAATCTGATCTAACATATCACCAACCCCTTTCACATAAAAAATTAAATGGTTCTTATGTTTCCCTGGATTTCTTCTCTTTGATCTTCTGTTGTGGATCAACAACTTCTTCCAGTTGAGGGACCATGAAACATTCTTGTTGTTTAGTCATTCAGTAGTCTTTAACTTGACCCTATGGACTGCAGTATGCCAGGCGCATCCATCATGCACTGCCCCTCGGAGGTCCCTCAAGCTCATGTTCATTTCTTAATTTACATCATCTATACATCTCTGCCTCTGCAGGCTCCTTCTTCATGAGACTTCAATCTTTCCCAGTATCAGAGTCTTCTCTAGGGAATCCTGTCTTTTATAGATAAGGCCAAAATATTTGTGCTTTAGCCTCAGTATCATACTTTCTAGTGTACAGTTTTTCTTGATGTCCTGTGGTACAGATTTATTAGATATTCTTGCAGTCCAAGAAGTCAATCCTATGGTGCTCAGCCTTCTTTATCGTCCAGCTCCCACATCCATATGCTACTACTGGGAATACCATAGTTTTAACTATGCTAACCTTTGTTGATAGTGATACATTTTTACTTTTTACTAGCTTGTCCAGACTTGCCATAGCTTTCCTCCCTAAAAGCAAACCTCATGGCTGCATTCACCATCTGAAGAGGTCCTGGAGACCAGGAAAATAAAATATGTTACTGTCTACACTTCTTCCCAATCTATTTGACAGGAACTGAGTTACTGTTTGCCATGATCTTTGTCTTTTTAATGTTGAGCAGCAGCGCCAGCTTGTGCACTCTCTTCTTTCACCCTCAACAATAGGCTGTTTGGTTCTTTCTCCTTTTCAAACATCAGAGTAGTATCTGAGGCTGCTGATATTTCTCCCAGCAATATTAATTCCAGCTTTGGATTTGTCCAGTCCAGCCCTATGCATTATGTATTTTGCATATAAGTTGAATAAATAAGGTGACAATATACAACCTTGTCTCACTCCTTTCCTGATCTTGAACCATTCTGTTGTTCCATGTTCTGTTCTGACTTTGGCTTTTTGGTCCACATACAGATCCCTCAGAAAACGGATGAGATGGTCTGGTCACATTTTGTTGTGATCCACACAGCCAGAGGTTTTATAATAGTCTATGAAAGAGGTAAATGTTTTCCTGGAACTTTCTTGCTTTATCTATTATCCAGCAGATATTGGAATTTTGATCTCTTATGCCTCTGATTAACCTGGCTTGCACATCTGGTAGTTCTTGATCTACAGTGGATATAAAAAGTCTACACACCCCTGTTAAAATGTCAGGTTTCTGTGCTGTAAAAAAATGAGACAAAGATAAATCATTTCCGAACTTTTTCCACCTTTAATGTGACCTATAAACTGTACAACTCAATTGAAAAACAAACTGAAATATTTTAGGTAGAGGGAAGAAAAAATATTAAAATAAAATAATATGGTTGCATAAGTATGCACACCCTTATACTAATAATTTGTTGAGGCACCTTTTGATTTTATTACAGCACTCAGTCTTTTTGGGTATGAGTCTATCAGCATGGCACATTTTGTCTTGGCAAGATTTGCCTACTCACTCCAAATCTGTCAGATTGCGAGGGCATCTCCTGTTCACAGCACTCTTCAGATCACCCCACAGATTTTCAATCAGATTCAGGTCTGGGCTCTGGCTGGGCCATTCCAAAACTTTAATCTTCTTCTGGTGTAGCCGTTGCTTTGTTGATTTGGATGTATGCTTTGGGCCGTTGTCATGCTGAAAGATGAAGTTCCTCTTCATGTTCAGCTTTCTAGCAGAAGCCTGAAGGTTTTGTGCCAATATTGACTGGTATTTGGAACTGTTCATAATTCCCTCTATTTTAACTAAGGCCCCAGTTCCAGCTGAAGAGAAACAGCCCCAAAGTATGATGCTGCTACCACCATTCTTCACTGTGGTTATGTGTTCTTTTGGTGATGTGCAGTGTTGTTTTTGCGCCAAACATGTCTTTTGGAATTATGGCCAAAAAGTTCAACCTTGGTTTCATCAGACCATAACACCTTTTCCCACATGCTTTTGGGAGACTTCAGATGTGTTTTTGCAAAATGTAGCCTGGCTTGGATGTTTTTCTTCGTAAGAAAAGGCTTTCGTCTTGCCACTCTATCCCATAGCCCAGCCATGTACCACACAGCCAGATCTTGCCAGATATTCCTGCAGCTCCTTTAATGTTGCTGTAGGCCTCTTGGTTGCCTCCCAGAGCAGTTTTCTTCTTGTCTTTTTATCAATTTTGGAGGGTGCTCCAGTTCTTGGTAATGTCACTGTTGTGCCATATTTTCTCCACTTGATGATTACTGTCTTCACTGTGTTCCATGGTATATCTAATGCCGTGGAAATTCTTTTGTACCCTTGTCCTGACTGATACCTTTTAACAATGAGATCCCTCTGATGCTTTGGAAGCTCTCTGTGGACCATGGCATTTGCTGTGGGCTGCGACTAAGAAAATTTCAGGAAAGACCAACTAGAGCAGCTGAACTTTATTTGGGGTTCATCAGAGGCACTTTAAATGATGGCAGGTGTATGCTGACTCCTATTTAACACAATTTGGAATGTGATTGCTTAATAATGAACACATACATTCCAAATTATAAGAGGGTGTGCAGACTTATGCAACCACATTATTTTTATTTTTTATTTTTCTTCCCTCCACCTAAAAGATTTCAGTTTGTTTTTCAATTGAGTTGTATAGTTTATAGGTCGCATTAAAGGTGGAAAAAGTTCTGAGATGATTTATCTTTGTCTCATTGTTTTACAGCACAGAAACCTGACATTTTAACAGGGGTGTGTAGACTTTTTATATCCACTGTATATATTATTGGAGCCAAGCTTGCAGGATCTTAATCATTACCTTGCTGGGATGTGAAATGAGTGCACTTGTTCGATAATTGGAGCAGTCTTTGGCCATTTTTGGATTGGTATATAGACTGTAAATTCTGGTATTTTTAAATTGATACCATCAATTCAAAAAAATAATAGAACACCTTTTTTGTGGTTACTGTATTTCTTGTATATTCCACAACTGACTGTAAATGTAACATTTATTATAACTTCTATATTAAAAACAAATAATTCTAAAATTTGGACGTTTAGAAATTAGTTTTTTAATTCAATTAATATGACGTCTCAACTTTAACAATTATTTGTTTGGAATATTTTCTAAATTTGTCATATATTAGCAATGGTCTTATATTCAATTCATTAACTTTATAGGCAAGGTTGGATTGTTATTGTTGGAGGTATAAAAAGTGCTCTTGTGCATTAATAGTGCTTGAAACTTATATGTGCTGTTCATATTGAAATACAGTGCTTGTGCCGTGCAATAAACTTGTAATATCTCTAAGTGCTGGAATACAAACTTAACCATATAAGTGCTATTATAAGCACAGTGTGTTTAATCCCTTGAATTATCTCCTTTTGTGATCTTTTGTTTTTAGATTATTCACAGAAATGCAGTAAGAGGTGTAATGTTTAAAGTGCTACTGTGCCCAGTGGGAGTTAATTCAAAACCTCCCCTGATAATTATTTAAGGTGCTTTTAAATAGTGAAAAGTTCTAATTATTCCTCATGTACATGGTAAATATATGCCCATTAATTTTACTTTATGTATTACCTCGTGGTTGTAACACAGTTCATACCACTACTGTACCTTGGGGTTAATTGTCTAGTAACTATAAATATATATATATATACTAGCGACTTGCCCATCAAAAATGATGGGGCAATAAAATTTCAAGCCATGGGAATGCTGTTTACACAAAATGTAAACCGTTTTGGACTGTGTGGACTGTTTACACATAAAGTGAGCCTCTCCTGTCGTGTACTTTTGGTCCTCTGAGAGAGATATATTTCTATGTATATGTAGTTAAGTAATAATGAATGATTTCTTCAATAAATTAATATACTTTATTTATGATTCATATATGCAGCGAGCAATAGGCTGAAGAGCTAACAATCTGTTTGTATTTTCCGTCTGCATAGAATATGCATTTTGAGTGTTGGTGCCCTGCTTATACAGTGTAATGAATGTTTCAAGTGTGCGTTCTAAATAGGCTGCGTGCTTTGGGTTTATTGTGTAAAGCGGCATTGTATAGTCGTAATGTTATTAATGTGTTACCCGTCTCGTGAGTATTTTCCGTCTTTTGTAATAGTGAATTTTGTAGATTGTAGTGTTATGTGTTATGTGCTACACATTTGGCAGTGTTTTGCGTGGTCCGTAGTGGTGTAGCCCCGTTTAAATTTTTTTCGTCTGACATTTTTTTCCTCTCTTAGGCCGATTTTCGAGTGGCGAAAATCTCAAAATCTAGTTAAATTCCAGCTTACTCCCAGACATCTTGGCTGTTGCTCCATGCTGTCTGTGATGTTTTTGTAATTTTTTGTGGTGTTTTTAGTGTTTTTTGATTTTCGGCGTTCGGTCGCTAATCTTGTAATTTTTTGCGTCTCGTATCTTTTTTTTTCTAAGTCACGCATCTCGTATTTTTTTTCTATGTCCCGCCGTTGTGAGCCACTTGCACGGTCGGCTAAGTCCCGTGCTTTGTAGTGGTTTAACGGTTCGCCTCGCTACGAGAGGCTCGCAGTCGATGAGCGCTTTCGTCGCTCATTGGCTAAGTGCTACGCCGTAACGGCTCGCAGCGATGAGTGCCGGCAGCGCTCATCGCTTAACTTGTACGCACTTCGCAAAGCGTGAAGACGTCTCGCAGTTTGACAACTATTATATGTGATAGCCTTGTTTAGACGACTCCTTTTATTCTGGCAATCTCTTTTATTGTTATCAAGTATTCATTGCCTCTGCCAGTTCTTTCGCAGGATCTTTTACTATGTATCGTGGACCATGCTACTCTGTTTGGCATGTGTTGCCGTTTCCAGGTTGTGACGTCATCGAATGCGCCCGACGTACGTTTCATGAGACTTTTACGTCTCAATCATCAGGGGCTGCAATACTATGTGTGTATTAGCTATTTATAGCGTGTGTGGCATACTATATATAGACTGACCTTAATAAGTCTACTGGCCACTGTTGAGTTTTCTAGATTTATTGGCTTAATGCAAAAAACCCTTTCACAGCATCATCTTCTAGGGTTTTGAACAGTTCATCAACAGTTCATCAACTCCAGCAGACTTGTTATCAGCATCTCACTTCCCTCTCCAAGTTGTCTGGCTGCAGCTTATTGGACAAACTATTAAGGTTATCAATGCTGTCAAGGTCCTTCCTGTGTTGATCTTCTGTGTATTCCAGCCACTTCGTCTTTATCTGATCTGCTTGTGTTACGTCCACACCATCTTTGTCTTTTATAACGCACACTTTGGCATGAAATGTTCCTATGAAATTCCCAATTTTGTTGGAGATATCTTGACCTTCCTATTCTGCTTTCTTTGTTTCCTTGTCTCTTCTTGCTATCCTCTGGAATTCTGCATTCAGTTGGAAAAATCTTTTCTTTCTCCAATCCTCCTCTTCTTTCATGGGCAACTTTCCAAGCCTTACCAGACAGTCATTTTGCCTTATTAGTTTTCTTTCTATTAGGGATATTCTTTGATGCTTGTTTCTGGACAACGTCACAAACTTATGTCCAAAATTCTTTGGGAATTCAATCTATACTTTACCTTCACTGCATATTAACAGGAGATGTTTTTTATTTCATATCTTCTTGGTCTGATGATTTTCCTCTTTTCTTCAGTTTAATTCTGCACTTTGTTGTTAGAAGATCATGATCATAGTATTTTAGGATTTTGCAAAGGCTTTTGATACAGTGTCACATGGAAGACTATTGTGCAAACTAAGAGATATAGGAATTGCAGTAAATATCTGCTCATGGATTGAGAGCTGGCTAAAAGACAGGAAGCAAAGGGTTGTTGTAAATGGAACATACTCCGACTGGACTAATGTGGTAAGTTGGGTTCCTCAGGGTTCAGTTTTAGGTCATCTCCTTTTTAACATATTTATTAGTGACTTAGAGGTGGGATTAGAGTATGGTGTCTCCATTTTTGCTGATGACACGAAGTTGTGCAAGGTAATTAAATCAGATAATGGTCTGCTTTCCCGCCAAAGGGATTTTAAAATTGAGGAATGGGCATCTAATGTGAGATTTAAAGGAATAAATGTAAAGTTATGCATCTGGGAAAGAAAAATAGCCATGCAATTTATAATCTTAATGGAGCAAATCTAGGTGTATCAGATATTGAAAGGGATTAGGGAGTGCCTGTGGGCAACCACCAAGGTAACAGTGCTCAAAGTCAAGCAGCAGCTGCAAAGGCAAATCAAATATTAGCATGTATTAAGAAGGGTATAGAAGCAAGGGAACCAAATATTATTCTGCCACTATACAAATCTCTAGTACGCCCTCATTTGGAATATAAAGTACAATTTTGGGCACCACTTCATAAAAAAGGACATATTAGAGCTGGAAAAGGTAAAGATGAGGGCCACAAAACTAATAAGGGGAATGGAGGGTCTAAGTTATGAAGGAAGACTAACCAAATGAAACTTATTTTCTCTAGAAAGAAGACGTCTAAGAGGAGCTATGATTACCTCATATAAATACATCCAGGGTCAGTATAAAGATTTGTCAAGGGAGCTTTTTGTGCCAAGAGGTTTTCAACTGACAAGAGAACATCCCTTGAGGTTAGAAGTAAAAAGATTCCACCTTAAAGAAAGAAAAGGGTTCTTCACAGTAAGGGCGGTTAAACTGTGGAATTCTCTACCAGAGGGCGTGGTTACAGGAGATTCGATAGATAACTTTAAAAGGGGACTGGATTTATTTCTAATTAAAAAAGGAATTCAGGGTTATCCTGGATAATTAGAGAAACAGTATTGATCCAGGGAGAAATCCAATCGCCAGTATCTGGGGTCAGGAAGGTTTTGTTTTTGTTTTTGTTTTGAGAAGATTGACTAAGTCTCACTTGGTTTTTTTTTCTGTTTGCCTTCCCCTGGATTAATAATAATAATAAAAAAATAATAATTGATTAAGAATTAATAAACAACTAATTCATTAATATTTATTCTGCATATTGCAGATCAGAGGAGATCTTAAAGGGTTGAACTTGATGGACTGAAAGTCTTTTTTCAACCTTAATTACTATGGCCCTCATTCAATTGCAATTTGGCGAATTTGAATAGGGCTCTAAATAAGCACATAACATATATTTTTTAAAGAAGTTTTTAGTTAGTAAACATCTACCCAAAAGCAAGGTTTTCACGAACTAAAAACTTCTTTAAAAAATATGTTATGTGCTTATTTAGAGCACTATTCAATTGGCCAAATCGCAATTGAATGAGGCCCTATGTAACTATGATCTGAGCCACAGTCAGTGGTCTTGTTTTTGTTGACTGTATAGAGCTCTCCCATCTTTGACTACAAAGTATATAGTCAGTCTGATTACTATACTGTCTCTGAGGCTGTTGGAAGAGGGTGCTTGCTAAGACCAGATAATTATCTTGAAAGAATTCTACTAAACTCTGACCTGCTTCATTTTGTTTTCCAAGGCCACACTTGCAGGTATTCCAGCAGCCCTATTAAATTTGAACCCTGTAGCTGCATTGGCACACCTGCAAAGGCTGTGGGCTTGAAATTCGGCTGCGTTACAGAGCTATTCAATTGAGCTATTCAATTACGGGCCAGAGACGCAAACACGTAAACCATTCTGCGCACATTAAATGTGCGGCCACGAACATGATCAAACCCATAGTTACTCAAACCCATAGTTACAGGTGTAGACGAAGCCAATGGCATGCGAGTTCCATTAAATGTATTAAAACATTGATTGCCGGGATTCATATAACATGGAAAGTAAACAGAAAATAATGTATTTCATATTGCAGATTTGCGAGCTTGAGAATGTTGTGCTATTAATTTAATGCAAAAAGAGTAGAGGTGCTCATCTGAGAATTAAAAAAAAACCTCAGTGTTTTTTTTTTCTATAGGTCTGGTTAGTTACTCAGATAGCAACATCTTTTTGCTCACTTGTGCCCTTCATAGGGAGAAATATCCTGTAGTATATCAGTCTGGTCTCACTCAGAAGAGTGACCAAGTGCCAAAATACCAGTCAATTCTACCCTGAAGAGGAGAAACATCAAATCCCAGATAGTTTCAGCCTCTGGGCCTCATCAGTGAGGTGCAGCTGTACTCCCTCACTGATGAGACCCATAGAGGCCGGAACGCATCTGGGGTTTGCTGTTTCTCCTGTTCAGGGAGAATTGCCTGGTATTTTGGGACTGGAAAGAGGTTGCTCTCTGAGTAGGTAACCAGACCTATAGAAAAACCCCACTGAGGTATTTTTTTGTTCTCAGATGAGCACCTTTACTCTTTTTTTTTTTACATTTTCTCACCTTATGGGTGATAGGGGGAACCAGACGTGGATTCCTTACTCACTGTGTCGGAGTACAGCTGCAACTCACTGACGAGGCCCATAGAGGCTGAAACGCATTTGGGATTTGCTGTTTCTGCTGTTCAGGGAGAATTGCCTGGTATTTTGGGACTGGATCACTCTTCTGAGTGAGACCAGACTGATATACTACAGGATATTGCTCCTTGTGAAGGGCACAAGTGAGTTAAAAGAAGTTGATCTCTGAGTAGGTAACCAGACCTATAGAAAAAACACACTGAGGTATTTTTAATGCTCAGATGAGCACCTCTACTCTTTTTGCTATTCATTTTAATACCTAACATCACTTTCTGTTTCATTATAAGTTCAGTAGTGTCTGTATATTGGCATCTCTAGTACCCCTTGTTTTTTTGGCTCAAAAGATTTGCGGCTGCGGTGTTCAGATTTCGATATCCCATAGGGATTTTTTGCCCTTAATGCGCAAGTCATTATCGGGTTGCTTTACGGGCCCAATTTATTAGCCATAAATCTTACGTTACGGGCTACGGTTTTACACATTGAGGGAATTTAATAGGGCTGCAGGTGTCTTTACTTTAGCCTTTCAATCTCCTACAATGAGATTAACAACTATTCTTGGTGTTATATCTAGTAAGTGTTTAATATCCTCATAGAATTGGACAGCTACAGCCTCTTCAGCATCCATGGGCACAGCATTGTAATGTTAAATGGCTTGCCTTGAATTCAAATTTAAAGCAGTAGAAGATCTGTTCATTGATCTTCCCTGGTCTATTTGAGTTCACTAATTTCTAGGATATCAATGTTTAATCTTGTCATTTCATGCCTGACCATGTCCAATTTACCTTGGCTCATAGTTGTAATGTTCAGTTTCTTATGCTGAATTGTTCTTTGCAGCAGTGAACTTTCTTTTCCCCTCCAGGCACATAAGCACCAGGGCATTCTCTCTACTTTGGCTCAACCAAATTAGATCTGGCTCTACTTGTACTCACCCTCCACTCTTCTCCAGTAATGTGCTAGGCCCTTTCTGACTTGAGGGGCTCATCTTGTGGTGCCAGATTATGTCTCTGGTTGTGCTTATCCATGTGGTTTTCTTAGCATAGATACTGGAGTGGGTTACCAGTTTCTTCTCCAGTGGATCGCAATTTTTTTGACTTTTCTGTTATGACTTGCCCATCTGGGTGACCCTACAAGGTATAGCTCACAGCTTCATTGAAGTACACAAGTCATTTTACCACACCAAAGTAGCAATCTAGAAGAGGACCATGAAACCTATAGAACAAGAAATAACACAAAAATACTTCTAAGTGCAATATGATTTAAAATGTTCAATATATTTATCAAATAGCGATTCACATCAAACCCACATTTTCTTTTGTGCATCTTTAAAGACACAATATGGTCCCGATGTCTACGACTTGGAAACCAAGTGCCCCCTTACTTCAACCCCAGACAATAACTCTTTCACTTTGATGGGCAGATGGAAATCAAACCCTACTTAATTGTTCAAGAAACAGACCTATCATGAAACTCCACCGCCTACATGTTTCCTCTATAGAGTATTCTTCAGGGATATGGTGGTAACATCCAAATGTGATTCCATTAAAATCACTATATGTATCTATTCATGTAAAATATTAAATGCATTAATAACAACAGCACATAATTCTAATAATTGCTCACATGTCTATGATCTTAGGTTTCATTCTTAAAAAGAATAAACCAATATAAACATGAATAAAAAATGTGAATATGAATAAGTTAATAAGTAAAAAAAAATCAAATTATATAATGTAAAGTAAAAAAAACTCTTCATTAGATATCCACTAAATTATTATTATTTCTTATTTTTTTATGTGTCTTTAAGTGCATTCATGAGTGAATGTATGTATAATGATGAATTGTATTGTTTATGGAAATTAATTAATTAATATACAATGATTCAATTTATTATTTATTTAAATAAATTATACTATATTTTAAATAATAAATGACTAAATTATTTGAGCTATAATGATATATAGTCATATGATGTTTGTTTGATGAAAATAATATAAACCATTGTACTATTTCTTTGAACTAATTATATGACTCCAGTTGGAGAAATAAATGGACAAATATATAAACGTAATGTGAAACTAACAATGTGGAAACAAACAATCCATTAGGCCATTAAATATCCACTTGACTGTGCTTATTTCACATCTATTTTATAATTATATATAAGTGAATTAATAAATAGATAAATTAAATTAAGTGTGTAATTTTCAATCAGTGCAACGTAAAAGATATAATCCACAACAACAGAAAAGAGCATATGAACGACTAAACTCACATTTTCCAACCTCACAAAATGAGGTATATGTACAACACGATTGACATCCTTTACAGTTAAACTTCAATCCTCACCCTATGCGGAGTCATCTCGGAGGAGAATAAGACTTTATATATTACACATTCTGTCATTAAAAATAGTGTCAGATAGCATAATCCTTGACTATATCTGTGCCAGTACTACCTTTTATAGTACTTACGATCCAGTAGGTACACTAATTTTCATTGTGTGATTTTCAATATCTGTAAAATCAAATTTACCAAACTATATTAAATATGCTTGTTTAATTTTTTTTATTATTTTAATGTATTGTTAATATTTCTATTTTTTTTTTTTATGAATAACAACAGCAAAAAATGTAACATTAGTTAGGAAGTTATTTATTCACAACAGAAGGCCAAAGAGAAGAAACCCAAAGAAACATAAAAAGCTTTTTAGTTTTTTTTTTTACATGTTAGCTCCGCTGTATTTTAGAGCAGATTAGCACACACACCGCAAATTCAGAGGTCCTCATCCTTCATCTCAATTCGGAAGTACTCACACTCACCTCAAACCAGAAGTATTCTTTATCACCTCAGTTCAGATGTACTCATAATAGCGTCTAAAAACGTAATCTTTTATCACCTCAACATTTATTCTCAAACTGACGCCCATACTCAGTTCAGATGTACTCATATTAATATCAGCCCAAATTATATTCATATCAACATCTGTATCCAAAAGATATTCTTACCCATTCTGATTAACTAGCGACTTGCCCGTCAAAAAATGACAGTCAATAAAAGAAAGTGTTAGAAATGCTGTTTGTCACACAATGTGAGTATACTTGGTGCCTCAAATAAATAGACCCCTCTAACACACTAATGAACGCATGTAATAACACTATAAGTGCCATGAGGGTCATCCAGGACCCTCCTGACCCAAAGTGTAAGCATTACCTGATTTTAACCCAGTCTCTTATGAGGGTCTATCCAGACCCTCATAAGCCTCTATTTAACCCCATCAGTTCAATAAGGGTATATTATGACCATAATGGGCCTGTTACAAACCAACATTAACCACATAAGTGCCATGACGGTCCTCAAGGACCATCATGACACTAAGTATAAACACTACACTGCACTATACCCCCAATAAAACATTAAATATCAACTAAACACCCTCTACACTAACCTATTAACACCTACATTACCTACCTACACTACCTACCTACCCTCTAATAACCACCCACCACTCTAATTGCAGAAAGCAAAAAACTAAAGTCATCAAAAATAAAATATCTACATTACATAAAAGAAAAAAACCAAAATCACAAAAAATAAGAAATGTACATTACTGAAAATAAAAAAACCTAAGTCACAAAAAATAAAAAAAGGAACATTACAGAAAATAACAAAATACATTACAATGCCCCCCCCCCACTACAGAAAAAAAAAATTACACACCTAAAAAGGAAATACATATGATACATACAATACAATATAATATATACAATACAAATAAAATGAAATACAATTCAATACACCCCTATGTAATATACAATACATCATATCTATCTAATATACATCCCCCAATCTATCTAATATACAATAAATACTATCTATTTAAAATACATCACCCAATCTATCTAATATACAATATAACCTATGTATGTAATATACATCCCCCTATCTATCTAATATACAATAAATACTATCTATGTAATATACATCCCCCTATCTATCTAATATACAATAAATACTATCTATGTAATATACATCCCCCTATCTATCTAATATACAATAAATACTATCTATGTAATATACATCCCCCTATCTATCTAATATACAATAAATACTATGGGCCTCATTCTATTAACGGCCGTAAAATGGCAGCAAAGCTGCGATTCCTTGCGGCCATCTTCGGGCCCTGTGTAGAGCTACTGCTACCTTGCTATTCAAATGGATGGTGCTGCAAGGATATACCCCATACGGCCGGCCGCACATCATGCAAACGTCCGCAAGCGTTTTTCCTTCACCCGTAAATCTTGTTTTCCGGCGGCAAAGTCAGAAAACTGTAAATGCAAATATAAATTCAAGATGGCACTGTAAAGCTCTGTAAATGCTAGGCATCATAATGGGGGACATGAGGATTAATAGCAACACCCTCTCAAGCTTGCACATCGCCCAAATCCGATATATCATTTACGGTTTACTTTCCATTCCGTAGATCCGCGGGCTCGTCCTTGTTAAAACCCGTACGGGTTCGGAGGTGGAGGGCCGCAAACAAAGCATTGTAGAAGCCAATCTATATTCAATCCAGCACTGCAAATCACTGTAAATGATGGGGAACATAATGGGGGGGGGGGGGGCATGAGGATTAATAGCAAAACATTCTCAAGCTTGCCCATTGCCAAATTGTACTTTGATTTTAAAATCCGTCCAAGTCCCACAGACTTCAATGATCAAGCCCGTAGCTCCATATTCAAGCCCGTGCGGGCTTGCATGAGAGATAAAACACGAAGATTGAACATGAAGTTAATTATCTTTATTTGCGGATTTGAGAGTAGGGGAATGTTGAGCTATTAATTCTAAACCAAACATCACTTTCACTTCTAATAAAAGTACAGGATGGCTTTTCTATGCTACGACTTGTAAGTAAGCCCTTTACGACCCGTAGGTCGATTTTACCCATTTACGGACTTGACGGATGCTAATCCCGCAGCCTTTGCGGGTCTGAGGTGCTCCAAGCCCTTGGGACTTTGTCCACGGACATTTGACATGAATTTAACTAAAAATGATTTTCAGATTTGAGTGTAGGGGAATGTTGTGCTATGAATGCTAACACCTCCAATCACTTTATCGTCTCATCAAAGTGCAGGATGGCTTTATTATGGCTTTATTATGTGCTTAATTGGGTGCTAGTGGGACCTTTTTGGTGCAAGTAAGCTGCGGCTCGGTTTTAGATAATTACGGCCATGACGAGAGGGTTTACATAGCAATTGAATAGCAACCGGGGCTTTCTTGCGGCCGAAACTCTCGCCCTCGGCCGCAAAGGAATAGAATAGGCAAGTAGCCTGCGGCCGGTCCTTGCGGCCACGCATCTCCTACGGCCGTTAATAGAATGAGGCCCTATCTATGTAGTATACATCCCCCAATCTATCTAATATACAATACATGCTATCTCTATATAGCAACACTAATTCTAAGCTAAAATAAAATAATTAAGACCACTTACCTTTGCAGATGCCCCTTCAGATCAACCTAGGGTAAAAAAGATTTAAAAAATTACTACAACACATTTACATAAAATAAACATAGTACATATTCTAAATATTCTACTCACCTTTCTAGCAGGTCCCGTCCTTCTTCTTTTCTTCTTCTCCGGTGAGGCTCCTGTTAAAAAAAAATTACATTAGTACACATAAATAAACATAAAACAAAGTAAAATAATCATAATCTACTTTGTACTTACCTCCCCGCGATGTCCCCAGCCTCCTCCTCTCCGCCCACTGCTGAGCCCCGGAACATTCGGCGCTGTAGAAGAAAAAATAGAAAAAAAAATAACAGAGATCCACACTCACGGATGTCCCCGATGTTAATGAGCCTCCTACGGATTTTTCTGAAAGAAAAGTGGCAATGGCGGCTTCTGATTAGCTGAATTTGATAGACAGCGTTTTCAGCCAATCAGAAGACGCCAATTGTGAGCCAATGAGAAAGGGATACACCCCAAAATCCCACTCTGATTGGCTAACGCACCTGTCATTCTTTATTTGAACCAATTAGAAGGCTTTATTGCCATCAGCGAATTACAATAGGATACACCCCGACAGGGTGATTGGCTGAAGACATCTGCTCCTTCCCATTGGCTATAATACTGATTGACATTGACAACAGCCAATGAGAAGGCGCAAATGCCTTCAGTAAATCAGTATGTGGGGCTGTATCCCATTGTGATTGGCTATTGTCAGTGCAACCAATCAGAATGCGCAGATGCCTCCAGCGAATCACCCTGAGGGTGTGTATTCCATTGTGATTGGCTGAAGGCATCTGCGCCTTGTGATTGGTTTAAATAAAGATTGACAGGTGCATTATCCAATCAGAGCAGGATTTTAGGGTGTATCCCTTTCTGATTGGTTCACACATTGGCGCCTCCTGATTGGGTGAATTTGATAGATAGAGTTTTTAACCAATCAGAAGGCGCCATTGCCTATTTTCTTCCGGAAAAGGCTCCGGGAGGCTCATTAGCGTCTGGGATGTCCGCGAGTGCGGATCTCCGTTAATTATATATATATATATATATATATATATATATATATATATATATATTTAGAGCGCGGTTCCAGGGTGGGGCATAAGAGGAGGAGGCCGGAGACATCGCGGGGAGGTAAGTAACAATGTAGATTATGTTTATTTTTATTTTTTTATGTTTATGTATGTGTACTAATGTTATGTTTTTTTTAACAGGGGCTGCACCAGAGAAGAAGAAAGAAGGACAGGGACATGCTGGTGAGTAGAATATTTAGAATATTTATAATGTTTATTTATTTTATGTAAATTTGTTGCACTAATGTTTTTAATTTTTTCCCCCCGAGGTTGCTGATCTGAAGGGACATCTGCAAAGGTAAGTGGTCTTAATTATTTTATTTTAGCTTAGAATTTGTAATTTTATATATAGATAGCATTTATTGTATGTTAGCTAGGGGTATGTGTTTTATATAGATAGGATATATTGTATATTAGATTGTGGCATTTATTTAGATAGATTGGGGGATGTATATTAGATAGATAGGATGTATATTAGATAGATAGTATTTATTGTATATTAGATAGATTGGGGGATGTATATTAGATAGATATGATGTATATTAGATTGTGGTATTTATTTAGATAGATTGGGGGTTGTATATTAGATAGATAGGATGCATATTAGATAGATAGTATTTATTGTATATTAGATTGATTGGGGGATGTATATTAGATAGATAGGATGTATATTAGATATATAGTATTTATTGTATATTAGATAGTTTGGGGGGTGTATATTAGCTAGATAGAGGGGTGTATATTAGATAGATAGGATGCATATTAGATAAATAGTATTTATTGTATATTAGATAGATTGGGGGATGTATATTAGATAGATAGGATGTATATTAGATATATAGTATTTATTGTATATTAGATAGTTTGGGGGGTGTATATTAGCTAGATAGAGGGGTGTATATTAGATAGATAGGATGCATATTAGATAGATTGGGGGATGTATATTAGATAGATAAGATGTATATTAGATTGTGGTATTTATTTAGATAGATTGGGGGATGTATATTAGATAGATAGGATGTATTTTAGATAGATAGTATTTATTGTATATTAGATAGATTGGGGGATGTATATTAGATAGATAGGATGTATATTAGATAGATAGTATCTATTGTATATTAGATAGATTGGGTGATGTATATTACATAGATAGGATGTATTGTATATTACATAGGGGTTATTGTATTGTATTTAATTTTGTATTGTATTGTATGTATCATATGCATTTCCTTTTCAGGTGTGTATTTTTTTTTTCTGTAGTGGGGGGGGGGGGTGTAATGTATTTATTTTCTGTAATGTTCCTTTTTTATTTTTTGTTATATGTGATGTATTACTTTTATATTGCTATACATTTAAAAGTTCTCATACTCACCTAAGTTTGGAAGTACTTAAATTTTCTTTAAAAAAATGTAAAAGTGTCAATGATTACCAATATTTATAGTCACTTTACCGAAAAGTGTTTGTTAATCATTCTAAAACCAAAAATATATTTTTATTTAAAAATCACTTCAGTATTAGAGGTGCTCCTAAAACTCGCCTTCACATCAGAGGTAATCAAATTTGCCTCATCTTCGAGGTGTTAACACATATCATTTGGAAGTCTTATACCCCATACAGAGGTATCACATCTCCCTCATAAAAGTAGTAGTCATATTTTCATAGTTGTTTCTCTTTAGAAAAGTAGAAGTGCATTTAATTCAATCATCAGGAGATCTCAGGAACTATCTATTTTACAATCCTAATGCACCAAGATTGCTAGAGACATAGGGCCATATTCTATTAGCTACTTGCAAATGCCTTGAACTCATAAATTCAATAGTGCCAATAATTGATATTTGCAGAATATGTAGCAATATTAAGAGTCATTTTAAGTGTGTATAAATTTACAAATGTATGCAATTGAATAGGGCCAATCTATATTAAAAATATTGTTTAAACCTATTTTTGATACCAGTTACTATGTACAGAATTAAGAGATACAACAATGGCATCCTAAATTACATAATCCATATTGGCCTAAGCCAAATGTAATCCTCAATCAGCATGCTATGATATCATCTTCTTTCATTTGCTGTGCATTACACAACAAAACAATATACCGTATATACTCGACTATAAGCCGACCTGAGTATAAGCCGAAGCACCTATTTTACCACAAAATGCTGGGAAAACTTAGTGACTCAAGTATTAGCCAAGGGTGTGAAATGTGCTGCCCCTTGTGTCCCTTTTGTGCCCTCTGTGTTCCCCCTCTCTCTTCCCTGTGTCTCTTCCCCCCTCTTCCTCCCTTGTGTCTCTCCCCACCTCTCCCTCCCCTGTGTCTCTCCTCACCTCTCCCTCCCCCTGTGTCTCTTCCCCTCCTCTCCCTCCCCTGTGTATCTTCCCCCTCTCCCTTTCCTGTGTCTCTTTCCCTCCCCCTCCCTTCTCACCCTCTCTCCTCAACCCCCTTCTCACCCTCTCTCCTCAACCCCCTCCTCATCCTCCCTCCTAACCATCTCTCCTCAAGCACCTCCTCATCCTCTCTCCTCAACCCCCCTCCCCCTCCTCAACTCCCCTCCTCATCCTTCCTCCTCATCCTCCCTCCTTATCCTCTCTCCTCAAACCCCTTCCTCATCCTCCCTCCTCATCCTCTCTCCTCAAGCCTCTCCTCATCCTCTATCCTCAACCCCCCTCCCCCTCCTCAACCCCCCTCCTCAAACCCCCTCCTCAACCTCCCTCCTCTTCCCCCTTCCTTAACCTCTCTCCTCAAACCCCTCCTCATCCTCCCTCTTCAACCTCCCCCTCCTCATCCTCAACCCCCCTCCTCATCCTCACCCCCCCTCATCAACCTCAACCCACCTCTTCATCCTCCCTCCTTAACCCCCCTCCTCAACACCCTTCTCATCCCCCCTCCTTAACCCCCCTCCTCAACCTCAACTCCCCTCCTCAACTTGTCTTCTCAACCCCCCTCCTCAACCCCCCTCCCCAACTTCTCTCCTCAACCCCCCTACTCATCCTCCCTCCTCAACCACCCTCCTCATTCTCAACCCCCTTCCTCAACCCCATCTCATCCTCAACCTCCCTCCTCAACCTCCCTCCTCAACCCCCATCCGCAACTCCCCTCCTCAACGTCCCTCTGCAACCACCCTCCTTAACCACCCTCCTCAGCCCCCCTCATCAACCCCCCTCCTCATCCTCAACACCCTCCTCATCCTCAACCGCCCCTCCTCACTTTACCACTCTATAATTACCTCATCCTCTCCCTTTCCCCTCACGTACCTTACATCAGCAGCTGCTCCTCCGCTCTTCCCTGCTTGAGGAGGGTGGTTGAGGAGGGAGGATAAGGGTTGAGGAGGGGGGAAAGAGACACAAGGGAGAGGGGGGAAAGAGCCACAAGGGAGAGGGAAAGAAACGAGGGAGAGGGGGGAATAGACTTGTGGGTGGAGAGACACGGGGGGGGGGGGGGAGAGACACAGGGTGACTCGAGTATAAGCCGAGGGGGCCCTTTTCAGCCTTAAAAAATACTTGAGTATATACGGTATATAAAACATTATTAAAATGTCATAAACAATGAACCATATAATAACTTAACTCAGATCACCTTTCTATAAAAATACTGATATGCCCCTCTATAACCTAATAAATTAAGGTTTCTCCTTTATTCCCGGCTGCTGCTGCTATCAGGGCCACTGCTCTACTGTTGTATTAAAAACTACTATTGTGGGCACCAGCAGTAGCTAAGTTACTGTTTTACCTGTATTTTAATAGAGTTTTTAATATAGATATTTAATACAGAGCCTTTAACATTGTTTTAATATAGACAGCACTTGTCATCATGATGCTTTCATTAATTATAGTCTGCATTGCATAATATGAAAACCAAAGAAACCACATGCACCTCTGATTGTGATTGCAGCTACTTGAATGCAGTGGCAAACAATCATTTGAAAATACTTCTGTGTATGCACATTCCTTTGATCTGTGCATGTTGACCCCAAACTTACATATAAAAACTGGCAATTAATCTACATCATTCACCCACTGTCTAAAAATAAAATATTTAGTCAATTTTTTGTCAATTGTGTATTATTAGTGAGCAAAAACCTTCCAGTGTTAAAATATGGTTCATACTCTGTAACCGAAATTCTTGCAAAAAGTGGTGACACGAATACAGTAAATATTTCACACACAACATACTCTATAGTTATTACTAACTAGCGACTTGCCCGTTAAAAATGCTGTTTGCCACACAATGCAAGGCTCTCCCCCCTCTAACTTGCGGGTCTCGCGATGAGCGCCTTCGACGCTCATCGCAGGCCTCGCAATGAGCGCATTCAGTGCTCATTGCAAGCCTCGTCCACCTACTTTACGGGCCTCGTAATGAGAGTGGATGGCTTTGCCGCTTATTGCCTCGGCCAACCCGCCACTTTCATGCCTCGCAATGAGCACCTTCGGTGCTTATCGCGAGCCTCTCCCCTCTACCTCATTGCAGAGCAATCATAACAGACTTCGGCCAACCCGCCACTTTAAATCCTTGCACTGAGCACCTTCGGCGCTCATCGCAAGCCCAGCGTTCATTGTGAGACTCTCCCCACTCTCTGACTCCTGTGTCTGTTTCCCCCCTCTCCTTTCCATGTGTCTGTTTCCCCTTCTCCCGCCCCCCTCTCCCTGCCCTGTGTTTTTTCCCCTTATTTCCCTCCCCTATGTCTCTTTTCCCCCTCTCTCACTCCTGTGTCTCTTTCCACCCTCTTCCCTCTTTCCCTCCCCTGTGTCTTTCTCCTCTCTCTCCCTGATCAAGTCTTTAGTCGCTACCGTTGAGCTTCTATCTATACTTTTTACAAGTTTTGCGTACCTCACGCTGAGAGACATTGTTTTTTTCCACAAGTCTCGTGGGGCTCGCTATGAGCGGCTAAGTGTTACTGCCTTCTGCCTCATTTTGAACCTTTTTTCAAACAATTATGGGTTTACGGACGCCATTTTTATTCTTGCTAAGCCGATTTTCGATCTCCTAGAAACGCCATTGCAGCAAAGTCGGCAAGCCTATGGCACTCATCGAGAGGCTCGCAATGAGCTCCTTTGGTGCTTATTGCTCATGCGCAAGCCTGTAACTTTTAATATTGCGTTACCAACATATTTAAGTTACCACAACTATTATATGTGCTATTAAATTAGCCCTGCTGAACGTATGAGCTACGTGGCAGGGCCATCTGTGTCAAAGATGGAGAAACAGTGGAAGAGTAGTGAAAGCCTGCGAGATGATCTTGCAGGCTTCGCACCTCATCACTTGCCGCGACGAGGTCCTGAAGGGGACCTCCATGGCAGTTCTACATACAAGCCCTGCCGTGGGGGGTGCTCCAAGTACCCCCCGGCACCTAAAAAGAACCCCCTCTATTCTGGAGGTGCCCATCCGGACCCCCGGAGTGACCCCACATTAACAACTTGCTGCAAGTGTCCATAGGGACCCCACAGCCCCCCCACATTAACCCCTTGCAGCGGGGGTCCCCGATCGGTATAGATCAGGCTCCCTGCTGCATTTAAAAAAATCTAATTCCCCGCTGCGGCTCCTTAAAGGGCCCTCGGCACTCCATTAGCCAATCGCAGCCACTGGGGTACTGTAAGTCCCCCCTGCGGCCCCTAACATTAACCCCCCTCTATGCTGGGGGTTCCCATCGGGGACCCCCAAAGTATCCCCATAATAACCCTTGCAGCTGGGGTCTCGATCTGCATCGATCGTGACCCTGTGGCAATTAAAACATTTAATTTCCCACCTTGCGGATCCTTAAAGGACGGTAAAGGTCCTGAAAGGACCCGCACTAAAAAAATATTAACCTCTGCCACGGGGGTATTATAAGTATTCCCCCAGGCAGCTTAAATTAACCTCATCACTCATGGGGCTCTATACACAGCCCCATGAGCCCTTAATTAACACTGTTACTAATGAGGGTCAATACAGTCCCCCATAAGCCCTTATTAACCCTGTCACTCATGGGGGTCAATACAGACCCCCATAAGCCCTTAATTAATACTGTCACTCATGGGGGCCAATGCAGTCCCCATAAGCCCTTAATTAACCCTGTCACTCATGGGGGTCAATACAGACCCGCATAAGCCCTTAATTAACCCTATAATTCATGGGGCTCTATACAGAGCCCCATGAGACTATAATTAAACTCCTTATTCCAATGGGGCTCTATATAGATCCCTATAGGACACTTTTAACAACTAGGGTAAACCTACAAGTGCCATGAGGGTCCTCCAGGACCCTCATGACAAAATCTAAGCACTACACTACACTATTAACCCTAACTATACCCCATTAACCCATACTAAACCATATCTAACCCTAACCGGGCCTATCTTACCCTATCTGGGCATAAACACCCCTACTGGGCCCATCTAACCCTTACTGGGCCCATCTAACCCTTACTGGGCCAATCTAACCCTAACTGGGCCTATTCAAAACTATCTGAACCTAATAACCCTAACTGGGCATATTTAACCACATCAAGCCCTATTTAATCCTATCCCTTATGGGGGTCTATACAGACCCCTGCAAGCCTCTATTTAACCCAATAAGTCCCATAAGTGTCTCTGAAGACCCTCATAGGACAATGGGAATGCTATTATTAACCCCAGGACCCTCATGACACTAAGTACAAACACTACACTACACTACACTATTCTCCCCCCAATAAACCACTAAATCTAAACTAAGCCCCCTCTACCCTAACCTATTAACCCCTACCTACCTAACACTACCTACCTAACCCCATATTAACCCCCACACCCACACAAAAGCTAAGGTACAAAAAATAAAAAAACTTATGTTACCAAAAATAAAAAAGGACATTACAAACCCCCCTCACTATAAAAAAGAACATCACAAACCCCCCGCCACTACAAAAAAATAAAAAAATAATTACTCACCTGCAAAGAAAAGGCATACACAAATATACATAACATTAAAGTAATAAAGACATTATAAATATACCCCTAACTACAATACATTTCCCCCTATCTAGACATTACCCCCTATCTAGACATTACCCCCTACCTATACATTACCCCCAATCTATACAATACCCTCTAAATCTAAGCAAAAATAGAATAAATAAAACCACTTACCTTGCAGATGTCCCTTCAGATCGCACCCCCTAGGAAAAAAAGAAACATCAAATTAGTATATAATTAAACATTACATATGATAAATAACCATTACAGATACAGTATTAAACTTACCTTTCCAGCATGGAAAAAAGATACACCACATTAGTCACACATAAACACAAATACACAAAACATAAATAAACAATAAACATTATAAATTTAAAACGTACCTGTCCGCGATGTCCCTGGCCTTCTCTTCTTCTGCCCCTTATGTGTGACAAATGTGATGCTTCTTTTTTCCAGGGGCCGAGCCGGAGAACAGAAGAAGATGGATGGGGACATGCTGGAAAGGTAAGTTTAATACGGTATTTGTAATGTTTATTTATTATATTGTAATAGAATCATACAAGGGGTGTATGTAAGTAGCAGACTTACCAGAGCCCTTTTACCCCTGGGAAGTGAAAGAGTTAAGCCTCCTACAACATATTTAAGCCCAGCTGCATTCTGCCTTAAAAGGACTACTGAGCACTCAGCAGGTGGGGTACAGTCTGGACTGAGAGCCAGCTGTGTACTCTGAAGCAAACCCACAGACTTTTGGAGCAGAAAACTTACAGGCCTGTACATATGAACACTTTATTTTGCATTAGTTTAAGGTAGTGAGGAAACTGCTAGTTCTGTTTAGTCAGTGCTGTAAGGAAGCTAGACTTTGTTTTGTATTTTTGTTTGTACCTGCTGACCACATTTTTAGTAAAACTCCTTAAAGCTATAACGCCTTCTGAGCTACTTCATTGCAGAGCCGGTTAACAGGGCATTGACCCCGGAAGTGGCAGACAGTCTGTCACAATATGTAATGTTTAATTATGTACTAATTTGATGTTTCTCTTTTTCCTAGGGGGTGCAATCTGAAGGGACATCTGCAAAGGTAAGTGGTTTTATTTATTCTATTTTAGCTTACATTTGGGGGGTATTGTATAGACAGGGGGTAATGTCTAGATAGGGGGTTATGTCTAGATAGGGTAAATGTATTGTAGTTATGGGTATATTTATAATGTATTTATTACTGTAATGTTTTGTATCTTTATGTATGACTTTTCTTTGCAGGTGTGTAATTTTTTATTTTTTTTTGTAGTGAGGGCGGGTTTGTAATGTGTTATTTTTTTTTTGTACCTTTAGTTTATTTTTTGTGTAATTAGTGGAGTGGGGGTTTATAGGGGGTTAGGTAGTGTTAGTTAGTTAATAGGTTAGAGTAGAGGGGTGTTAGTTTAGATTTAGTGGTTTATTGGGGGGAGAATAGTGTAGTGTAGTGTTTGTACTTAGTGTCATGAAGGTGCTGGAGGACCCTCATGGCACTTATGGGTTAATAATAGCATTCTCATTGTCCTTTGAGGGTCTTCATACACCCTTATTGGACTGATTGGGTTAAATAGAGGCTTACAGGGGTTTGAATAGACCCCCATAAGGGATATGATTAAATAGGGCTAGATGGGGTTAAATAGGACCAGTTAGGGTTATTAGGTTCAGATAGGTTTAAATAGGCCCAGTTCGGGTTAGATTGGCCCAGTAAGGGTTAGATAGGCTTAGTTAGGGTTATATAGGGTTTAGTATGGATTAATGGGGTATAGTTAGGGTTAATAGTGTAGTGTAGTGCTTAGGCGTTGTCATGAGGGTCCTGGTGGACCCTCATGGTGCTTGTAGGGTTAACCTTTGGGTAATAGTGTCCTATAGGGGTCTATATAGACCCATATTGGACTGAGGGGGATAATTTTAGTCTCATGTGGCTCTGTATAGAGCCCCATGTGTGACAGGGTTAATTAAGGAATCATGGCGCTCTGTATAGAGCCCCATGGGAAATGGGGTTAATTTTAGGTGCCTGGGGGGCTTCTTATAGGCCTTACGGTCCTTTAAGGACCCGCGAAGAGGGAAATTTGAATTTTTTAAATGCAGAGGATTCTGATCTATGCCTATCGGGGACACCCGCTACAAGCGGGTTAATGTGGAGAGGGCTGCAGGTTTCCCTATGGACCCCTGGAGCAAGGGGTTAATATGGGGACACTTTGAGGGGCCCAATGGGGACCCCTAGCATAGAGTAGGGTTAATGTTAGGTGCCACGGGGGTACTTACTGTACCCCAACGGCCAAGATTGGCTAAGGGTGTGTCACGGGCCCTTTAAGGACCTTCATCGGGAAATTTAAAATGTTTAAATGCAGCGGGCACCTGATGAATGCCGATCTGGGATCCCCACAGCAAGAAGTTAATGTGGTGGGGCTGCTGGTGTCCCTATGGATCCCTGCAGCAAGGGGTTAATATGGGGACACTTTAGGGGTCCCGATGGGGAACCCCAGCATAGAAGAGGGTTATTGTTAGGGCTGGAATTGGGTAATGGTGTTCCGCTGATCCTTTAAGGAGCCGCAGCAGGAAATTTGAAAATGTAAAATGCAGAGGGGCCCTGATCGATGCTGATCGGGGACCCCCGCTGCAATGGGTTAATGTGGGGAGGCTTCTGGGGTCTCGATAGGGACCCTTGCAGCATGGGGATGTGTTTAGGGTGCTGGGGGAAGCATCAGACGGCTGTGTCGGGCTTCTCAGATGCAGCACGTTTAGGGTTTCGGATCCCTTGCGGGCACTTATTTGTGCCGGTAAGGATTCTTCCAAGGTGCAGGGATCACCCCATAGAATTATGGCTGTGTATTACTACGTAGCTCTCTCGGAGCCTATTCTCGGACGTTTTTGGGTGTCATCTCGCAAAGGAGGCTGCAAGGGACATATTGTGGAATCGGTCCTCGCAAACAGCAAAAAAAAATATTTTGCAAGGACCGAGGGAACTACGAGGGCTAATTTAATGAGGCTGATAGTCTTTAGTAGAGATGTCACGAACAGTTCGCCCGCGGACTATTCGCAGCGATTTTGGCATGTTCGCGTTCGCATCGAACGGCGAACACATGCGCTTTTCGGTTCGCCCGCTATACTTTATCTTCGAGGAAACTTTGACCCTGCACCTCACAGTCAGCAGACACATTCCAGCCAATCAGCAGCATACACTCCCTTCCAGGGCCTTCCATCTGAAGGACAGCATACATTTTAGAATCATTCTGAAGCTGCATTCGTTGTGAGAGGACAGATAGTGTAGCTGCTGGAGATTTAATAGGGAAATAGATAGCCAGGCTGTGTATTTAGATCCACTACAGACCTGAAGGACTCATCTGATATCTGCTGCAAGGACAGCAACCCAAAAAGCCCTTTTTAGGGCTAAAACATCATTTATTTCATTTTATAATTTTTTTCTGTGTAATCTAATTGCATATGCCTGCCTGCCAGCGTGTGTGTGTGACAGGCTAACACCTAACAGCTTATTTTCACTACTCATACCTGGTGGTGTACCATACATTGAAAACAACCATTTTTTTCCTGTAATCTAATTTCAGTTGCCTGCCTGTGTCAGGCTCACAGCTTATATTGTGCTCAGTGAAATAAAACAACACTTTTTTGACTGTAATAGATTGAATAACAATTGCCTGCCTACAGGTGTGTGTGTGAAGCCTATTGCATCTACTCTGCCAACTTTTGCCAGTGCACAGTGACACTCATATCTGGTGGCACCTTAGATTGCACGTGCAGTGCCCCAAATTCAAAGTAGGAGGTCCAACCAAGCATCTTTTTCCATCTCCATGTTCCAAAAATCAATGCCATATACACGTCCCCTAATAGTGGATGTAACACGGATGTTAAAGCATGTTATTCCTAACAATTTAGGAATGTTAGGTGATGTATGCCCTTTATGGCTTAAAACCAGACTCTGCATTAACTATGTAATTTTCCGTGGGAGTTTTGCCATGGATCCCCCTCCGGCATGCCACAGTCAAGGTGTTAGTCCCCTTGAAACAACTTTCCCGTCCCTATTGTGGCCAGAAAGAGTCCCTGTGGGTTTTGAAATTCGCCTGCCCATTGAAGTCTATGGCAGTTCCCCGGGTTCGCCCGTTCGCGAACATTTGATGGAAGTTCACGTCCGCTGTTCGCGAACCGAAAATTTGATGTTCGCGACATCACTAGTCTTTAGTCATGATATTCCTTTGTTCAGTTGTCAGAATGCAATTTTTTTATATTTTTTTGCTGTGTATTAAAAAAAATGTAAATCCAGCAGCATTTATACTGTGTAGAATAGTGTGTTTTGATGCCATGAATCCTGAAAGTAACTGTAAATTGTATATTGAAAATATTCTTGGGTGATTGTTTGATAAATGCCACACAACTCTTTGTCCTTTATTTCACATACAAACACAAGGTAACCTTGAAAGATAAATCAATCCATTGCTTTAGTAACTACAAACCGCATGTTAGATTTGATAATATATTTAACTTAAATTGAGAAGTAGTGTAATAAACTGACACAAAATTGCATGTTTGAAACAATAAAGTGTTTCACTTCACAGGATGTCTGATTCTTTTAAAAAGATTATGAATTGTTCAGACTAGATCATTATATGTTATAGCTTGAGAAAAACAGTTAAGAAAATGTTCCTGCTCACAACAAAATATAGTGGAGAGCATGCCCTTGTTAGAGTAAAGATATACAGTATATAGTTTAATTCATTTATAATATTTGTTTTTACAATTTAAATAAGAAAGGGAAATGTATACTTTAATTCTAATTAACAATGAATGCTGCCAGGGTAGTGAATTCAAATCCTAGAACAATATATTTCACTAAATTCACAAAGCATAGCTGACGGATGCTATGGGTACTTTCTAGAGGGACCACTGAGATGCTTATCATAACTTAGAGGTCTCTACTAATCAGCATATATTGCTACATAAGATCGCAATATATTTGACTTTTTATTTAAAAACTAGCGACTTGCCCATCAAAAACAACGGTCAATATTATTTTAAAGTTGGGAATGCTGTTTGCCACACAACGTGAGTCTCTGATCCTCTTAACCTTTTTGTTATTTAAAAAGAAGTACAACAATTATAAACTTTTTATTTTTATTTCTTTAACAGTCAACTCTTATTTCAACAACTGGTAAACAATAATTTTTTAACAATATTAATCTGTTTAATTGTTACGTATGCAGGAATAATGAAACAATGGCTGATGTTTGTATGAATAAATTAATGCTTTGCAACATGCAACTTATATTTGAAACATTACTGAACCATTTTTTTTAACAATATTAACATTTTTCAATCTGAGATATGGATGAGTAACACTACATTAGGTCAACTTTATATCAATGAGTATATTAACCGATTACATAATGCTTTGTAACATGTAACTTTTATTTAAAGTACTCTATTAAACCACGTAGGTATTGAATCCAAAGGAAGGCAAACATTGCAAAAGATGCAAATGAATGCAGATTGTTCTCTCATTTGCTTTGGCATTTGACATAGTGCTGCTTCTTCCAGACACCTCTCTCATTCTGTATCATCTGCAATGAAGTTTTGATGTCTTGCAGCTAATAGGAAAGTATCATAAACTATGTCATTCACTGTACGTAGATGTTCATAACTTTGTGCACCAGGAACATGTAAAAGAAGTAATCTTAAACTGAAATGTTCAATGTCTCTTGGGCTGACGGTATACATTTGTGGGATCATTTTATGAGTATCTCTTTTTTTGTTGTCGCCATTGGCCATTTACAAATACATAGTGATATGGAATCTCAAGGTTTAAAAATTGTCTGGCCTCAGTGTCCTGGCAGTTTAATTGAAACCAAGTAGTAAGTATTATTTCTTTATGTTCACTTTGGGCTAATGCAGTTCTTTCTTTGCCTGCAGTAAAGCAAACAAACTGACTTTGTGGCAAATGTACAGCTAATCAATACACAGCATATGACCGATCATGCATCTCAAATTTCTGAAGACGCCACATTGCTTCTGGAGCACTGACATAGCGAGCATCTAAATAGTTAGAAAGTTTTATCATGTAAAATTGTATTTTCCTTTTCGTTTGGTGCACCTTGCACAACAACAGTTGCTGCATTATATCATTTGTATATATATTTATACATATATTTGATGGATTTAATAGAAGTGCAAGCTTCTACATTTGTGTGTACATCCTACTTAATCAGCAAATGTGGATTGTATGGAACTACATATCTATCGACCTCTTGGCCACGGATAATAGCTGTTTGTCCTTCTCTTCTTTTACAAGGGTATCCATCACAAATAGCATACCTTTGCATTTGAAATTGTTTTGGGATGTCTTTTGTACATTTTTTTATTTTCCATACATGGTGAATTTGGACTGATATCTCCACATGGACCATGAATCATTCTATGTGTTACAATCTCAAAGTTTTGAATATTTTCCTGGATGTGGCAGTTCAGCAGTAATTACTGAATCCACTCTGTCTGCTATATTTAATTTTTCTTTTTCCTGCAGTATTTAAAGTATGTGTGTATGTGGTAGGCCTCTTTTTTAAAATTCAATGGTATAAACAAAAGCCACACATTTTACAAATAGCTGTGCTTTAGTTATATAATGTATCCATGAACTGAGTTTGATTTTGAATACTCTTGCCACTAAATCTGGTTGGTCAGAAGTATTTTGGCCAAGAATAAAATGTTCCTTGATCTCTGGCCATGTGGATTATATGTGAATGTAATGAATACATTTGGTTTTCCAAATTTGATGACAATAGCCATGATTTGGCATCATCATATCTTTCTTGCATATTGCAAGGAGATTCTTGGAAAGTGGATTGTGAAATGATTGCTCTTTCAGCTAGAATGTCTTTGTTGGTAGCAAATTCTGCGACATAATCCATCAATCCACAATATTATTCTATGAGAAGCTTGTTTTTGTTGAAATGTTATAACATTTTGATTATTTGCTTTGACTTGTAGATAGGAATCAATAATACATTGTTGTGTGAGTTTGCCCCCACATAAAATAGGATTAAAATGATCCCTAATAGCAGTTTGTGCCACTTTATATTCTAGTATAGAAATATTGCTTCTAACACAAACTTTACTATTGGGATAACTTTGCTATTGTAATTTTGGTTCCCATCCTGGCTCACCATTTGGAAAGAAAATGGGATATGTCATTGGATCCAAATTGCAACTTAATATATTTGTTTATAAAAGGTTGGTCTTCATTGCGTGAATATATTCTAATATCCCGCTGAAAAGGTGGTTCACCATCTTCATTTTTAAAGACCATGGCAACCTCATTTACTGTTGGTAAACTATACTGTCTTTGATCAGTATTGTAATCTTTTTAAAACCATATTTAATCTTGGCATTGACAATTGATATATTTGAGCATGTTGCTGTTGTTCTTTGTCAACCTGTGCTAATTGTTTGTATGGGTTGTTGGCCACAATTTTATCCAGCTGTTTAAAGACTATGTGCAAACACTGTTCATTTTCTGGAAGCGTCATCCATTTTTTAACAGCTTCCATTTTATCTAAGACATATAACTGTGCAAATGTCCTTTGCTTTCCTTCTTGTGGGTGTAAATGTGAAGTGCAGTGGTAAATTTGTCCTTGAACTCTAAAACAATATGGACCATGTCCTGGGATATTTTCTGCTAATGTAGCACCCATAGAAGCAAATGAAATTGCACTGTTATAAGATCTGATGTTTTTTTTTATTGGTATAATTCGGAAATGTTGAATTGCTCATTATACTTTGTAAGTAATCTGGAAATGTGTGTCTTTGGGTGAAGTATTACCTTTCCTTTCTGACAGAAACTAATGAAGTCGCTGTCAGTTGGTCATTCCTTGAGAAAATGATTGGCCCCACAAAACTGACAAACCATATTGAGTAATCCACAATAATGAGTGTCTATTGTTAGTGCTGTAATGAAAGCAGTATCTTGAGCTTCCTTAACATAGATATTACAAATTTCTACATCTACATTTGGTCATTAGGCAATGTTTCACAGACATTTGTTTGTTTACGTTTTATTTTCTTTGAAGCTCCAGCACACTCACTTTGTGCTTTCTTACTCATTTTTCTTTTATTTAAAAGTCTCTGTCTGTCTTCTTCTCTTAAGCGTTGGGAACTCTCGGGAGACTGTGCATCTCTCCACCTTTGCTTCCTTTCTCTTGCCGCTCTTCTTTTGCGTTCAATCCGGTCTTTTCCGTTGTCCACAATTGTAAACTGTAATTGTAAATATAGGTGTAGTATATCATTTTATTTTTTGTATTGTACATCATTTTACCTGCTCTAAATGCAAAACCTGAATAGCATTAATGAAAGAATGAAATGATTTGAATTTTTTTTTTTTTTACTTTTACATGAAATAAAACAATCCATTATGATTTTTTTGCTATTGGCATACATTAAAAGGGATAAATAAGATTTATTTTTTTAGTAATAATTAATTATTAAGTCATAAATAAATGAATATACGTAAATGAATTAATCAATAACTGACATCAATGGTAAACCTAAAGAGGTAATTTATGTTTTCCTAAAGAAGGGCAAACACAAATAGCTATGAGCAAAGTATAGATCGGGCTTTAAATAATGTGCTATATTGTTGTTTTATTAATTAAGAAATCAATCAACTTATGAGGTGTAATTTGCGTTCTTTAAAAGTTCATTAGGTAAACATATATGCATACATAAGTTATTTTTTTTATTAATGAATAATTAAATACTAAGGGCCTCATTCATTTGCAATTGTGCAATTGAATACGGCTCTAGATAAGCACATATCATTTTTTTTTTTTTTACAAAAGTTTGTCGTTAGGTAAAACCTTGGATAGATGTTCAGTAAGGAAAAACTGATGTTAAAAAAATATGCTATGTGCTTATATAGAGCCCTATTCAATTGGACACATTAACTAAAGGCCCTAAATTAATAAAGGTTAATTAATTAATTAATCATTAACTGTCATCAATGCAAAACATAAAGGGCATCATGAAATCATATACCTGTCTTCAGGTGCAGAGATGAGGAATCTGTAAAATGACATGAAAATAATTTTTAATGTTTTTATTAAATTAATCTGTGACTCTGTTGCATACATGGGCCCTCATTCAATTGCAATTTGGCCAATTGAATAGGGCTCTAAATAAGCACATAGCATACTTTTTTTAAAGAAGTTTTTAGTTAGTGAAAACCTTGCTTTTGGATAGATGCTCACTAACTAAAAACTTCTTTAAAAAAAATATGTTATGTGCTTATTTAGAGTCCTATTCAATTGGCCAAATCGCAATTGAATGAGGCCCATGGAAAACATAAAAGCATAATCATCAACATATTCTTAAATAAAAGCAGTATAAAATATTAAATGTAGCACGTGTCAGAATCTAAGAAACTGCTTTAAATATTTAAGTACTTTGAACGTCCTATCCCTGTCAGGCAATTATAAGCACTCCAGATATGTAAGTACTTTGTAAAATGTACATTTTTTTTTTATCCATTATAAAAGTTGTTGTGTTTTTTTCGGATTTCTTATTAATTAATAGTTCCAAAAGAAATGTACATGAATGAGCAGTATATATAGGCAAATATATAAATGCAGGTTAAAAATTATTATTATTTTTATTGCAGTGAAAAATTATTATTTTATTTTTTTATAGTGATTATTAATGATTAACTATATTAATATATGTTAATTAATCAATAAATGAAATCAATCCAACATAAAAATATTTAATCTTTTTTTCTTCCATAAGAACATAATTAAATTATATACCTGTAAAGGTGATCTTTATGCTGTTCAAAGGATGCAAACGTCACTCTCTGTGTTCAGTCAGCTGCAGAGATAATGAAACTGTTAAATGAGATAGAAAGTATTTTTAATATTTTGATTTATCCCTATCAGGCAATCAGCAGCAACATGGATATGTCAGTGCATTGTAAAATGTACATATTGTTTGTGGTAATTTTTTTTTTTTAGTTTATTGTTTTAATTATTACTAATTAATAGTTAATAAAGTAATGTAGGTTAATGATTAGTAATACAGATATAGATCTGAAATCTATAATTTTTTTATTGCATAAACATATAAATATACATATTTTTTTTTGGGTAATGATTATTAATTAATGTACATGTATAATCAATTAATCAATGAATAAATGTATTATAAAGTGCTAAGCATTAATATATTCCTATACTAAACCATTGTAAATATATGGAATATTTGTTATTCATAATGATTACTAATTAGTAATAAAATAATGTACATTAATAATTAATTGGTCAATGAATAAATATATTACAAAGAGGTAAGCATTAATATATTAATAAACTAAAGCAAGTTTAAAATGTTCATTTTTTTTATAATGATTAGTAATTAATAAATAAATGTACATTATTAATTAATCAATGAATATATATATTACAAAGAGCTAAGCAGGAAAGTATTCATAAACTAAAGGCAGTGTAAATTATAAGTTTGTTGCTCAATTTTTTTTAACTAAGAATCTATACTTTTTTTAGAATAATTCATTGCTTAATAATCTTTTTATAAAAAGTGATATAAATTTATAGACTTTACCTTTTTGTAATTAATATTCAGCAATCAGTATCCTGAAGAGCTAACAATCTCTTTGGATTTTGCAGCAGCAGAAAATGTCCACTTAGACTTTCACCACCTGAGGAGAAAGTGTCAATTCTGTGGCAAGTATGGCCTATATATAGGCTGCGTGCGCGAGACAAAACCGTTGGTTTAGGCGGGAAAGCCGCCATTTCAGAATCCTAATGTGAAAATTTGTAAGTTAGTGTAGCTGGCTGTGTTTTGCGTGGTTCAGGGTCATGTAGCCTCGTTTTCATTTTTTTCCGCCGCAATTTTTTTTTTTTGCTTAGCTGATTTTCAAGTGGCGAAAATGCTTAAATTCAACTTAAAGTTGCATTCCACCTCACTCCCAGACATCTTGGCTGTTCCCCCGTGCTGTGTGTGACATTTTTTGTGTTTGTTTTTTTTGTTTGTTTTTTGCTTTGCATGGTTCAGCCATTTTTTTTTCTAAGTCCCGAGTCTCGTAAAATTCCTGCGTTCGTCAACAGCTTGCAGCCTAAGGCAACCCCGTGTTTTGTAAGTATTTAGAGGCTAAGTCATGCGTGTTTCAATGTGTGATTGGCTCGCTTTGCAGAAGCGCCTTTGGCGCTCCTTTCTGGCTAAATCCTGCGTGTTTCATTGCCACCAGTGCTCTTCTCGCTACACGAGGCTTGCAGGTGATGAGCACCTTCGGCGCTCATCGCCTAAGTGCTGTGAGTTAACAGCTCACCTCGCTCATCGGTAAGTCGTACTCACCACGCAAAGTGTGACGACGTCTCGTAGTTTGACAATCATAATATGTGATTATAAATCACTATAATATTTCCCATCATGTGTAACACCTGCGTGAGCCTACACTGCACAGGAGTTACTATCCGTAATACCGGAGTTAAATGCGCAATGTGCTGTGTAAGCCGCGCACAAGCTAGTGGGAATCGTGACTTATGCAAGAGTGTTTTGAGCCAAACATGCACATTGCACGCTGGGGGGGGGATGACTGCCGTTCTACTGTTCATGCACAAGCGCGAAGATGGGGTGGGTGGAGAGAGACATGGGAGGGGGTGGGAGAGAAACATGGGGGGGGAGAGACATGGGGGGGAAGAGACATGGGGTGGAGAGAGACATGAGGGTGGAGAGAGACATGGGGGAGAGAGAGACATGGGGGAGAGAGAGACATGGGGGGAGAGAGTCTCTTCCCCCCTCTCCCCTGTCTCTCTCCCCCATGTCTCTTCCCCCCTCTCCCCTGTCTCTCTCCCCCCATGTCTCTTCCCCCCTCTCCCCTGTCTCTCTCCCCCCCATGTCTCTTCCCCCCTCTCCCCTGTCTCTCTCCCCCCCATGTCTCTTCCCCCCTCTCCCCTGTCTCTCTCCCCATGTCTCTTCCTCCTCTCCCCTGTCTCTCTCCCCATGTCTCTTCCCCCCTCTCCCCTGTCTCTCTCCCCCCATGTCTCTTCCCCCCTCTCCCCTGTCTCTCTTCCCCATGTCTCTTCCCCCCTCTCCCCTGTCTCTCTCCCCCATGTCTCTTCCCCCCTCTCCCCTGTCTCTCTCCATCCCCCATGTCTCTTCCCCCCTCTCCCCCATGTCTCTCTCCATCCCCCATGTCTCTTCACCCTCTCCCCTGTCTCATTCCCCCCCATGTCTCTTCCCCCCTCTCCCCTGTCTCTCTCCATCCCCCATGTCTCTTCACCCTCTCCCCTGTCTCTCTCCCCCATGTCTCTTCCCCCCTCTCCCCTGTCTCTCTCCCCCCATGTCTCTTCCCCCTCTCCCCTGTCTCTCTCCCCCATGTCTCTTCCCCCCTCTCCCCTGTCTCTCTCCCCCCATGTCTCTTCCCCCCTCTCCCCTGTCTCTCTCCCCCATGTCTCTTCCCCCTCTCCCCTGTCTCTCTCCCCCCATGTCTCTTCCCCCTCTCCCCTGTCTCTCTCCCCCATGTCTCTTCCCCCTCTCCCCTGTCTCTCTCCCCCCATGTCACTTCCCCCCTCTCCCCTGTGTCTCTCCCCCATGTCTCTTCCCCCCCTCTACCCTGTCTCTCTCCCCCATGTCTCTTCCCCCTCTCCCCTGTCTCTCTCCCCCATGTCTATTCCCCCCTCTCCCCTGTCTCTCTCCCCCCATGTGTCTTCCCCCCTCTCCCCTGTCTCTCTCCCCCCATGTCTCTTTCCCCTCTACCCTGTCAAACCCAATACATCACATCACCCAAAGAACACCATCCCCACAGTGAAACATGGTGTTGGCAGCATCATTCTATGGGGATGTTTTTCAGCAGCCGGGACTGGGAATTTAGAGTCAAATTATATTGTGTGTTAGCAATATCAGGGCAAGTGAGGGTAGTGAGAGGTCTGAGAAGGGGTTGTAGTAACTTGGAAAGGTGTTATGAGTTAAGTGCCTGCAGGTTTCTGTGAGTTCTGTTAGTTGGGCATGATTAAGGGCAGAGATTGAAGGGGGTTATGAGGCTGTAGGTAAGAAGATGGTGGTCAGAAAGAGGGAGTGGAGAGATTATAAGATTGGAGATAGAGCAGTGATTGGAGAAAGTTAGGTCAAGAAAGTGTCCATTCTGGTGGGTAGGGGATTCTATCCATTGTGAGAGGCCAAGGGAAGAGGTAAGTGCAAATAATTTTGTGGCTGTAGGGGAAGTGGGAGTGTCAGTGGCAATGTTGAAATAACCAAAAACGAGTGAAGGTATGTAGGAGGAGAAAAAGTGACGGAGCAAGGAAGCAAAATCATCCAGAAATTGAGAGGCTGGTCCAGGTGGGTGATAGATGCAATTGAATGAGCAGAGGGTGGAAAGTAATATGCCCACGTCTCCACCTTGCTTATTCCCAGGTCTAGGTGTGTGACTGAAATGTAAACTACCATATGATAGTGCCCCACATGTCTCTTCCCCCTCTCCCCTGTCTCTCTCCATCCCCCATGTCTCTTCCCCCTCTCCCCTGTCTCATTCCCCCCCATGTCTCTTCCCCCCTCTCCCCTGTCTCTCTCCCCCCATGTCTCTTCCCCCCTCTCCCCTGTCTCTCTCCCCCATGTCTCTTCCCCCTCTCCCCTGTCTCTCTCCCCCCATGTCTCTTTCCCCTCTACCCTGTCTCTCTCTCCCCATGTCTCTTCCCCCCTCTCCCCTGTCTCTCTCCCCCCATGTCTCTTCCCCCCTCTCCCCTGTCTCTCTCCCCCATGTCTCTTCCCCCTCTCCCCTGTCTCTCTCCCCCATGTCTCTTCCCCCCTCTCCCCTGTCTCTCTCCCCCATGGAAGAGACATGGGGGGAGAGAGACAGGGGAGAGGGGGGAAGAGACATGGGGGAGAGAGACAGGGGAGAGGGGGGAAGAGACATGGGGGAGAGAGACAGGGGAGAGGGGGAAGAGACATGGGGGAGAGAGACAGGGGAGAGGGGGAAGAGACATGGGGGAGAGAGACAGGGGAGAGGGGGGAAGAGACATGGGGGGAGAGAGACAGGGGAGAGGGGGGAAGAGACATGGGGAGAGAGAGACAGGGTAGAGGGGAAAGAGACATGGGGGGAGAGAGACAGGGGAGAGGGGGAAGAGACATGGGGGAGAGAGACAGGGGAGAGGGGGGAAGAGACATGGGGGGAGAGAGACAGGGGAGAGGGGGGAAGAGACATGGGGGGGAATGAGACAGGGGAGAGGGGGAAGAGACATGGGGGAGAGAGACAGGGGAGAGGGGGGAAGAGACATGGGGGGAGAGAGACAGGGGAGAGGGGGGAAGAGACATGGGGAGAGAGAGACAGGGGAGAGGGGGAAAGAGACATGGGGGGAGAGAGACAGGGGAGAGGGGGAAGAGACATGGGTGAGAGAGACAGGGGAGAGGGGGGAAGAGACATGGGGGGAGAGAGACAGGGGAGAGGGGGGAAGAGACATGGGGGGGAATGAGACAGGGGAGAGGGGGAAGAGACATGGGGGATGGAGAGAGACAGGGGAGAGGGGGAAGAGACATGTGGGGCACTATCATATGGTAGTTTACATTTCAGTCACACACCTAGACCTGGGAATAAGCAAGGTGGAGACGTGGGCATATTACTTTCCACCCTCTGCTCATTCAATTGCATCTATCACCCACCTGGACCAGCCTCTCAATTTCTGGATGATTTTGCTTCCTTGCTCCGTCACTTTTTCTCCTCCTACATACCTTCACTCGTTTTTGGTTATTTCAACATTGCCACTGACACTCCCACTTCCCCTACAGCCACAAAATTATTTGCACTTACCTCTTCCCTTGGCCTCTCACAATGGATAGAATCCCCTACCCACCAGAATGGACACTTTCTTGACCTAACTTTCTCCAATCACTGCTCTATCTCCAATCTTATAATCTCTCCACTCCCTCTTTCTGACCACCATCTTCTTACCTACAGCCTCATAACCCCCTTCAATCTCTGCCCTTAATCATGCCCAACTAACAGAACTCACAGAAACCTGCAGGCACTTAACTCATAACACCTTTCCAAGTTACTACAACCCCTTCTCAGACCTCTCACTACCCTCACTTGCCCTGATATTGCTAACACACAATATAATTTGACTCTAAATTCCCAGTCCCGGCTGCTGAAAAACATCCCCATAGAATGATGCTGCCAACACCATGTTTCACTGTGGGGATGGTGTTCTTTGGGTGATGTGATGTATTGGGTTTGCGCCAGACATAGCATTTTCTTTGATGGCCGAAAAGTTAAATTTTAGTCTCATCAGACCAGAGCACCTTCCTCCATAGATTTTGGAAATCTCCCAAATGCCTTTTCACAAACTCAAAATGTGCCATTTTCTTTTTTGCTTAAAGTAATGTCTCTCTTCTAGCCACTCTGCCATAAAGCCCAAGTCTGTGGAGCGTACTGCTTATTGTCACCCTATGTACATATACTCCTTTCTCCGCTGTGGAACGCTGCAGCTCCTCCAGGGTTACCTTAGGTCTCTGTGCTGCCTCTCTGATTGTCCTTTTTGCCCAGTCCGTGAAATTTGGTGGGTGGCTCTCTCTTGGCAGGTTTGCTGTTGTGCCATGTTCTTTCCATTTGGTTATGATAGATTTAATGGTGCTCCTGGGGATCATCAAAGATTTGGATATTTTTTTTATAACCTAACCCTGACTTCTCAACAACATTGTCCCATACTTGTTTGGAGAGTTCCTTGGTCTTAATGGCAGTGTTTGGTTAGTGATGCCTCTACTTAGGTGATGCAGCCTCTGGGGCCTTTCAAAAAATGTGTGTATATGTAATGACAGATCATGTGACGCTTAGATTGCACACAAGTGGACATCATTTCACTAATTATGTGACTTCTGAAGGTAATTGGCTGCACCAGAGCTTTTTATGGGCTTCATAACAAAGGTGTGAATAAATACACACATGCCAATTTTCTGTTTTAAAAAAAAATAATTATGTATATATTTTCCTCATTTCACTTCACCAACTTAGACTATTGTGTTCTGATCAATCACATAACAAAACATTAAACTTAATGCTGTAATGTAACAAAATATCTAAAAGGTCAAGGGTGTTTATACTTTTGCAAGGCACTGTATGTGTTAATTTGTATTTATCTTTGTCTGGAACTTAACTTATGTACAGCGCTATGGAATATGTTGGCGCATTATAAATAAACAATAATAATATTATAATAGTCAATGTTTACATTATTCTATCGCTACACCCCCCTCCCCCCTTTGCCCTTTTTTCCCCTTTTTTCCCCTTTTTTTCCCTTGAGGTGACACTTTTCAATTCAGACAAAGCTCTATGGTTCCCAAAGAGGCAACTCCAGACCATTTGGCTGTCTCCAGTCCACATCTCATTTCAGTCCAGGTAATGGCATGATCAGGAAATACACCTTATCTCCCAACACTTAATGGTTAATTCTGAATGCACTCTAGTAACTCACATTGTCAAAGGTTTTAACTCCCCCCTTTAAAAGTCAGAAAGCATCCATGTTTCATAAAAAAAACACAAACACTCTATTCTTTTTCTACAAGAAACTCAATTTGCCTACAATAAAGACCCCACCTATTTATACAAAGATTACACTAACCTTTGTATAACAAGTCAAAAATCTAAAAAAAAGCTGGCTCAGCTATCCTGCTGCATAAGGACTTCCTATTTAAATTAGATCATAAAAAAACAGACAAAGAGGGAAACTATTTAATTCTGACAGGGACACTCTTGGAAGCAAAGCTTCTCCTAGTCTCAATATCTGCATCTACTACTGCCCCCCACAACATGCTTATTAAGCTTTTAAAATCCCTTGAATCCCAGCTTCTCCCATGAAGTGAAACAAATGAAAACACTTTTGCTGAAATTGGGCCTAGTTGACGCATGGGGGGCACACCATTCAGCAACGAGGGAATACACTTTATTCTCCCCTACCCACAAATCCTACTCCAGGATTGACACCATTTTCATAGATTCCTCTTTATTTGACCTCTCCAGATGCTCTGAAATTATTTCCTGCCTTTGATAAAATCACAGCCTTGTATCCATATCTCTAAACCTAGGTCCTAATTTAAAAATCCCTTCAATGACAGGGTGATGTCCAATCCAACCCTACAAGAGCAAATTGCTGGAGAGATAGAGCTTTATTTTGCAACTACCACCAACCAAGACACAATTATTGGCTGGCTCTTGGGTTGAACACAAGGGCCCTCATTCAATTGCAACTTGGTCAATTGAATAGGGGTCTAAATAAGCACATAACATATGTTTTTTAAAGAAGTTTTTAGTTAGTAAATATTTATCCAAAAGCAAGATTTTCACTAACTAAAAACTTCTTTAAAAAAAATATGCTATGTGCTTATTTAGAGCCCTATTCAATTGGCCAAATCGCAATTGAATGAGGCCCAAGGTCTTTATAAGAGAAACATGTATCCAAGTGGCTTCCTCCTCCTACAAAAAACAAAAAAACAAAGCCGTAGAGAATCAGATCTATTCAAAGAATTAACTAAACTTGAAAAACAAAAACAATTCAATTAAACAGACATTACTCGCCAAAGGATTGATAATATCAGGTTGGAGTTGGACAGTATCTTGTCAGATAGGACAGAGAAGGCCTTAAGAAGAACCAACATAAATTCTTCTCCCAGGCAAACAAACCTAGCGCCCTACTCGCAAACAGATTAAACTCCTAATATAACCAATCTAAAATAATTCAGGTGAAAACAGGTGCCATAACAGTGAGTCAGAAGCAGATCCAAGAAACATTTTTAAATACTATTAAGGTATTTACACTTCCCACACGCAAATTAGCGATTTTATATTTCATAAACTCCTTGATAAATTTGACCTGCCCTTTACGAATGAACTAGATCAGCTTAATGCAGAAATTATTTATGAAGAAGTTAGAGACACCATTCAAGATATGAAACTAGGCAAATCCCAAGGCCGTAATGGCTTTTCCATTTTATATTATTAAAAAATTGCGGATCTTCTCACTTGCCAATCGGTAAAATTATCCAATGCAGTTCTGAGAGGTGAACAAATGCCTCCTCAGTTAAATCAAGCAGACCTAGTTTTCTTTCCGAAAACAGGCAAGGACCCGCTTGAGGTCAATGATTATCACCCGATCTCTTTACTGAATGGGGAGGTGAAGTTCTTAGCCAAAATTATAACCAAAAGGATCTCTAAATTATTTCCTACGCCTATACATAAGGAGGGTAGGCTTTATTCCCCACAGACAAGCAGAAGACAAAATAAGGAGGGTCCTGAATGTCTTCCATTTAGCTCAGAGCTCTGACACCCCACTATACACTTTAGCATTAGACCTTGAAAAAGCCTTCAACTCCTTCAAATGGCCGTACTTACATGCAGTTCTGTCCTAATTTGGCATCAGAGGCCATAAATATCTTGAAAACATATTACTACCTGCCTAAAGCCTTCCTGAAACTACCATGATCCATTAGAGAGTTCTTGCACATCGAGAAAGGCACAAGACAGGGATGCCCTTTTTTTATCCCATCTTCTTTTCACCCTGGCGATTGAGCCATTAACACAAGCTATCAGGTCCTCCCCAGAAATCCACAGAATAACTGTAGGTCTTCATCACTAAAATGTTGCCCATTTGCAGATGACCTTTTTATGCACTTTGACCAATCCCACATCCTCTGTACCAGCCCTAATGAACCTGCCAAGTAGTTTTGGTCAGATCTCAAGAATGGGATTCAGGGAAAGGAGAAAAAAAACTGTAACCTTTCCAGGGGATCATTGAATTATAGTGTATTGGAAACCTTGTTAAAAGTACTTAATAGAACCGACATCGCCCCTGATAGTGTCTACAAAATGAAACTCAAAGAAAGAGCTGATTGTTTTAGAGGATGTTCAACGTTAGGGACATTTTTATACACCTGGTGGACCTGCCCCAAAGCTCAACTCATTTGGAATAAAGTAACACAATCAATCTCCAATCTATTCAACATTCTAATCCTTCCATTAAATTATGCCTATTAGGCTCTCACGACCCCTCTCTCTCCAACTCCCAAAATAAATTACTTCAATTTATAATGTTAGCTTCCAAAAGCCACATCGCTAGTAAATGGAAAGACACATGCTTGAATTTCCAAGTAATCATCAACAAAATAAATTTTATCATGATTAATGAAAGATTAACACATACAATATTTGATACCTTCCCCTCATTTCTGAAAATAATTTGTTTTCAAACTACATTTAGAACGCGGATTCGCCTTCCCCCTTTCCCTTTCCCCCCTATTTCCCTCTTTCCCGACTAGAGCTCTGGGATGAAATGTGGCTGGCCTAATATTTATTCATCCTTAAAGTAAAAGGGCTAAAGTAAACAAGCCGATTACTCAATTCTTGAGTATTTATTTCTAGAGATACGGCCTAATTATACCTTAAACAACCTTCTGCTACTCTACCCTCTGCACTAGTCAAATAACCAGTACCTTCTCATTCCATTTCCCTATTAAAAATTTAAAATGTTAAATTGTGAATCACACTTTAATGTTTATGAATATCTAAAACCATCTCTACCTTATTGTTGCTAAGTTTACTCTGATTATACAACAAATAGTTTATTAATATATGAACGTGTTAATGAAAATTATTAAAACAAACAAATAAAAAAACGAACTCAATGGAAGACCTTTTTCAACAACTGCGACCCTTTTAAATTTGAAGCCCATAGCAGCATCGGCGCATTAGCAAAGGCTGCAGGCTTGAAACTCGGCTGCTTTACAGAGCTATTAAACTGAACCATGCCGCGAGATAGGCGTAAACCTATAAACCATTGTTGCATCGGTTGGATGTGCGGCCGTGAACATGATCAATTAGTCGGGTTTAGATGGAGCCAATGGCAAATGAGATTGTCATAATTACGTCACTGAAAAATAAAGGTTAGATTTCAAAGCCTTGCGGCTTTCAACTACGAATTGTGATCGGACCCGCATTTCAGAAATAATGCAATATTAATAAATCAGTAAATATTATATTCTAGTCCATGCAAGTTCAGTTATATGTATTAACATGTGGAGATCGCTATAACACAGAAATTAAACAGAAAAATAAGTATTTTATACTGCAGATTTGCAAGTTTGAGAATGTTATGCTATTAATTTTAATACCTAACCTCACTTTTCCTTTAATTCTAAGTACAGTAGTGTGTGTATATTTGCATTTACAGTGCTACCGATAGAACTTTAACCCCCTTGCGGGTCCTCTCTAGTACCTGTTGGCTTTATGGCTCCATTTGCGGGTTACAGGTTTGAACGCCAGGCCTGATTCTCTAGGGATTATTTCCAATTCCTGCAAGTCTATCCAGTATTGCTAGCAGTTCTTGCATGGGGTCCTACACCCAGGGATATCTCACATAATCTGATATCTCATTCTAGATCATCTGAGAGACTTAACCCTCCACTCACATTCAACCACCTTTTTCCCTACATCCAAATATTCTCCCACAATCGTCATCATTCTCTCTTCAAGATTCATCATCCACAGGTTTCTATGTTATAGATCCTCCAACCTACCAACATCAGGCCAGGCTCACCACGTCTGAAGGCTTTGCCACAAATACCAAAGAAACTTGTCATCACACATGACATTTGTTCAAGATATTAATTTCTCAAATACAATATAAACCCGCCAATAACACCTACCAACCTTTTTGACATTTGCTGCTCATTGTCACACAGGCTTACAACTTCAACCAAATACAATATAAACAAATCTGACAGGAGCTCAGTACGATTTATCCCAATTCAGTATCTTCACCGACATGTTCTCTCCTGTCCCCTCATTAAATTGCTTCTCGCATTACTACCCCTTCACCTCCTTCCAGGTTACCTATCACAAGCAACTTGTTCCAGAAGATCATCCAATTCTTTTTGCATGAGAGAACCTCTCTATCCATCACAGCTGCAACCAAACTGGCCTTCTAGTGGTTCCTGAGACTAAGCAAATTCACAATCTCACGTTCAAACCAGGTACATCACTGGACAAGACCTGACATTTAGGAAGACAATCACTTCACTCTTACCCTGTAATATTAAAACACTAGCTTTACTCATTGTTGTCATCAAATATTATCCCACTCTCAACCTTTGGCACACTTCACACTCTCTATAACTCTCTACTTACATAGTTACATAATCACTGGGGTTGAAAGAAGACTTTTAGTCCAGCATGTTCAAATCCTCTGATCTTCAATATGCAGAATAATCGTTAATTGTTAACTGATCCAGAGAAAGGAAAAAAAAAAAATCCTTCCTGTCCCCAGATATTGGCGATCAGATTCCTCCCTGGATCGAGGGGCGCAGTTCCCCGCAAATGCGGGTCCTCGGCTCAACGTTGGCTGTGTTAACACAGACACACCACATACATGAATTCTTAAAAAAAAAAAACAATCTCCCAGCCAAAAAAAACAACGTCCCCGCAAATGCGGATCCTCGTGAAGCGAGGGTCCGCATTTGCGGAGGTGGAGGCTCCAACGTCGCCTGTGATTAACACACACATACACACACACGACTTTTTAACAAAAAAAACCTCAAAGGTGCCTCACACCCGCTTACACACACACACAAGACTTTAAAAAAAACACCTCAAAGGCGCCTCACACGCCGTTAACACACATACGCACGACTTAGAAAAAAAAACACTGCGTCGTACACGTAAAATCCAAATGCGTCTCTCGCAAAAAAATACGGCCGCATCGCAAAAAAATACGGCCGCATCGCAACAAAGTACGGCCGCTAAACGACCCATTCCTAACGCCGTGTATCAAAACATTACAAACACAAGAAATAAACACAATGAACACATAAAAAGCTTACTTACAGCAAGAGGGGGGGCACCCGGCACCCCCAAAAGTTAACTTACACGTCCATTTAAGTCCAAAAAAAGAGTTTAAAGTCGCAAAAATCTCCTAAGCGAGAGAAAAAATGGCCTGCCGAACAAAACGAAAACGAGGCTTCAGACGTAACTATACTACACTGACTCGCAAGAATGAAATTCATACTATGCGGAACGTACCACACTGATATTAAACACCACTTTGACCACTACTACGCACAAAATGGCGGATGGAAAGCAAATTGTAAGCTATAACGCAAATAGTGCATGCGTATTGCGTTCGAACGGTCTCAGTTTCCAGAAGATTCTACAAGTTTATAAATACTGCCTACTTTCCACAAAAATCTACATTTCTACTCAGGTTATGAACGGAGTGACTTCATAGTTAACTGCTGCTGTTACTTGAGAACAGAATTGTTTCCTAATTTCCTACTTTACATTGTGCAAATTGCAACTGAGAGGTAAGCTATAATATATTACATTTTATTATCAAGACAGGACAAAAAAAAAAACATTTTAAGTATGAAAATGTGATTTATGTATAGTGACATGTGGCACGCACATTTATGTGTATAGCCCCTGCAACAAACTAATCTTTAAATGACATTACCAAAAATTATTAATTGAATATTAAAATAGGATTCATGAATAGTGATATGTGACACGCACATATGTGTATCATGTATAGTCACATGTCACACACACATTTAATATGCATATTAATAACTAAACAACTTTACAAACATATACATCACATTACCGTCATTTTTTGACGGGCAAGTCTCTAGTATATTTATATAAGGTAATCGTATACCCTCTTTGATGCCTTTTTTTCCAGAGAAAATATGTTTAATTTGGTTAGTCTTTCTTCCAAACTTCAAAAAACCTCTTCCGTACCCGTTTGCTCAGCATTTTCAGCCTACTTTAACCACCACTACCTTCATTCACGACATCAGAATCATACTCACTAGACTCCGCCACTATTCTTTTTCCTACTCTGAGCACACATTCTGTACCATGGCAGCCTCAACAGCTTCCAAAAACAATACGACAGTGCCCCTAATCAAAGTTGGTTGAGGTCTAATTTTTTCAGCAGATGCGCCTTATCCATCAAAGCAAGTCCAACAAGCCTTCCAAAAGCTGAATCAGTTGGTTTTTGGCCCTCTGAGCAGACAGAGAAAGCACAGCTTTGCCCACACCACCAGCTACTTAGGGAGAGGGATCCAACCACAAATTGGAGTTGTGGGAGGAGCCTTATCTCACATTCCCTTTTTTACTCTTCACTTACTTGCACGCTGTCTTCACATCACCCACCCACATCTCCCTGCTTTTAATCATTTTTTTCTTTCCATTGACCCTCTGTATAGGGCAAGAAAGCATAGCTTTGGCCACACCACCAGCTACTCAGGGAGAATAACTCTATTTCTCAGAATTCTGAGCAGGAAATATTTTTTTCTAATAATTTTATACGTTCAAATGTGAACACAAAGTACTATTTATTTACTGCACTACTGGAGGGCTTTTATTACTTTTGTGGTAGACTACTTCCCCACAAAATCTACTACACAGGCTAGGATTTCTGTGAGTAAGAAGATGGTGGAGAAATGGCAGCTCTTATACTGAGTAATATGAGTGGCAAAATAAAGCAAGTGCAAAATAATTAATGTATTTCACTAAATGTTTTATAAAAGTCTAGAAGATATACATGTTCATTCAATGTAAAAAAACTTTTTTTCTCCCCCAAAGTTCAATGATTCTTTAATATTAGTAAAAGCACCAGCATGTGTTTAGTATTTGAAAAAAAAATCAGAAATAGATTATGCATATTTTATTTGTTATATACAGGCATACCCCAATTAGAGCTATTGCGCATAGCGCCGATTCGCTATAGCACTGTTTTAGTGTCCGGTACTCACAGATAGCTTATGCCCGGTATATCACTGTTTTTTCTTCGTGGGCCCCCTCTTAACTCTCTGCTTCGCGATAACGCTCTTTTTTCCTGTCAGGACCTTGTTTAACGCTATAAAGAGCATGACAGTGTTAACAGGGGAAACATTTTGTGGGAGCGAACCGGAGAGAGACAGCAAAATAAAACTTGGAAGATCCATTGGAAAGGTACAGAATACTTTCTTTGTTCCCTTGTTTTTAATAATGTGATTGTTAATTAATTAATTGTTAGTTGTCTAATTAAATGTCCTTTTTTTGGGGGGTGTAATGCAGATAGCAATCACTTTCTCCAGATGAGACTCCCAAATACTGCAGAGAACATCTGCTGGCAAGGTACAGTACAGAATACTGTATTGTTGTTGTTGAATTGTGTTGCATAATGTAATTGTTAAGTATTAATTGTCTAATAAAATCTACATGCATTGTGTTTTTTTGTAAGGGAGAGAAAGTCAAGGTATGGTGCAGAATACTGTGTTGTCATTGTTCCTTTGTTTTGAATAATGCGATTGTTAATTGTCTAATAAAATCGACATTCATTGTATTTTTTTTTACTGTTTTACAGAGGTCTAAATACAGAGGTGCAGGCTAAGGGCAAGCGCAAGAGTATTCCTCTGGATGTCAAGATTCAAGTGCTGGACCGGAAGTTGATCCACCCAGGAAGTATGAGTGGAGTAGAAGCCTAAATGGCATGCTTTGCAGCCATGAGGTGCACCGGACCAAACTAAAGGCATGCAGACCATTTGCAATGTGTGAGAAGCAAGGAGCAGTTTAACAGAAGTTTGCCCTCTCCCCTATCTGCCTTTGAAACAGCTTGCTAGAGATAGAGTGTAACAGAGGAGAGAAGGCAGCCACTTACTGGAGTATTGCTGTGACAAGAGTGAGCAGGTGCCCCATGGGAGGCTTGTGAGCTATGAGCCTGTGAGCAGGAGCATGTGAACAGGGTCCCAGTGGGAAATACCAGTGTGACTAGAGGAAGGAGAATACTGGTGCAACCTTCTGAGCTAAAAGCCAAGCAGAGTACCATGGGAGGTTTGTGAGCTGTGAGTCTGTGAGCTGGAGATCAGTGAAAAATGCCAGCGTGCCCACTGGGTACGCTGCTGAGTTTAAAGCTGAAAAATGAAAGCTCTGACTTGAAAGTTTGGGGATTGTCCAAATGAATAGAAGGCATGCTATATGCATAAGATATGGAAGGCATAATATATGCACAGGTTATGGAAGCATCAACGCTCTGTACTTTCCAAAAATTGAGCTTTACAGTACTATCTTAAGTCCTATTCCAGTGTAGAGGTACTGATATGATTGATTATTGTAATAGATTTGAACTGAATCTGCTGTTCCTTTTAAATGGACTCGTAAGATTGGTTATTGCCTTTTATAGACAGGATTCAGAAAATGTTTTCAGAGTATATATACTATGAAATTGACTTATTGAATTTTGCTGCTATCAGATGCCTAAATACTTTCCCTCCTTATGTTGAAACTAGATGGAATGTTCTTGCAATGTTCAATTCACTCATTTTGTTAAAGCTAGTGCATAAGTACAGACAAAGGGTAACAAACATATAGATAGCTTTTGTATTAGCTGCAGCTTAACCCATTTTTATTGTCTATTTACCATCTGATTATAACTTAGATTTGAGAAGATAAGCTTCTAATGGCTTTAAATGCTGACATTATTAGAACTGCTATTTTCACAAAACTGAATATTGTTCCCCTCTTAATTGTATTAAGGTCAGTTCGTAACTATTGCATAGACAGTTAGTGGCAAATGTATAGATAGTATAAACTAAGAATTCAAAACTTTAGTTGAAACTGCTGAAAATTCTGCCTCTATGAGAAGAATTACATAATTGTATATGACCATTTGCTGAAGTCATCTGGAAAAATCTTCTGGGGGCATTAACAGAACTTTTTGAGTATATACACTCAGAGACTGATTACTGGTCCCTTTGATAATTCTATATGTTAACATCACTTTAACTTTGATATTTGTTGAGAAATTGTATATTGTTTATAAGATATATATTTCCATTATCATTAACCTAAATATATAACATTCTTCATATTAAGCCAATCTATAATAGGCAACTAGATAAAAGGTTGGCAATAAGTGGGAAACATTCTCAAATAGCTGTAGCTGATTAATTGTATCACCTAGATCTAAAATCAAGTATATCGGACAAAAAGGGTTAAATCAGAAATATATCATAAAGGAAGGGAAAAGGGGAGGGGGGAAATAAAGGGAGAAGCCCTGGAGGGGCAGGGGCTTTCGAGGAGAGTAAACGATACAAAGTTAAGGAAAGTTCATCAGATCCTTATTGGACAAGAAAGTTAGAAGGGGAATAAAAGGACTAAATACAAAAAGTTTGCAGATATAGGAAGAGATAGAAAGGAGAGTAGAGAAAAATGAGTAATTCAGCTAAAAATAAATCTAAAAAGGGTAAAAACACTGGTTTGGTTGTTAACACCAATTTTTTCTCCCCTAAATCAGACTGCTGAAAACTCATTAGCTAAATCACAGCTCTCCTCCTTAACCCTAGCCTCACCCCTCTCTCTTAAAACCCTATAGATGAGAAATTAGGTGATACACATTTAATAAATAAAGAAACATTAACGCTAACAAATATGACAGTGCTTCTATCTGATTTTCAGGATAAGATTAGAGAGGAATTAACTCAGGGAATTAGAAATAACTCCATTGAAATCAAAACACTAAAGAGTTATTATAGGGGCTTAGAAAGCAAATGTGAAGAACTATGGTTGGACAATCAATCCATGTTGATAAAAAATTACCCAATTGGAAGAAGAGTTGACTACTCTGAGAAAGAAACAAAATATGCTGGAAGATCATAGCAGATGCAATAATTTGCTAGTTAGATGCATATCCGAAAAAATACCATTAGTGGAATAACAATCTTTTATTAATAATTATTTTAAAATTCTAGCTCCCATGAGGACAATTTAGTTAATAAAATTGATATTGAAGTGTTTAGAATTCCACTACCCAGAAATCTGTCAAAAGAAGTACTGAGAGATGTGATAGTCAATTTGTACTTCCCAGCATATAGAGATGCAGTTTTAAAAGCATCCAAGGAAATAAAAGACCTTGAAACACCTTTTGAGGGGTTGCTAATATTCCCAGATGTATTGAGTGAAACCTTATTAAAGAGGAAAAATTATAGAAAATAAAAGAAAATATACCATATAAATGGGGGTTTCCTGTTAAATTAGTCAATGTAAAGAACGATAAAAGAAACATGATTGACTTAAAACTCGAGGGATAAAATCTCCATAAGGAATGGGAGATTCAATTGCAAATTGACATAAATACTCTCGTGCAGAAAGTGGATTTATAGGCTAAAATCTGGCACAAAACCAGTTTCTAGGTGGAGTAGCTGATACTATGGTGGCAATTTTGGTCAATTATAAACTATGGGCATTAGCCTATCCACGTGGGATGCAATATTCATGGAGTTGATGGGGTATATTTAAGATGTTTATATTAATTAAGGTAAACATATGGCATTGACCTTAACTTCCCTCCTACATGGACAGGGTAGGGGGTGAGGGTGATGGGAGAGATTGACACATTCTGTTTATTTTTATTTTTTTCTCCCTCTTTCACTTTTATAAATTTATTTAAAGGACTTAATAATCCTGAATTTATTATCAGGTAATACATTTATTTTTCCTTTCTTCATGCATATTTTCACCGAGAACACAATGAGTATTAGTTAGGGGAATAGGTATGACTAGAAACTATATACTGGATTAATTTTTGCATATTTATTATGTAACCTGTATTAACTCTATTTGCACTACAATATTTTATGTTAATATACAGTATATATATATATATTTTTTTTTAGATAGTTGTCGATTAGTGCCCCCTCCTCCTTTCCTCCTCTTCTCTGAGGGTACCCCTTGAAACATTGGGGTTTCTTTTTTCTTTTTCTTTCCTTTTTTTTCTTTGAATAATCATGTATACTTGGATTAAAAATGTATAACTGCTGGATAGCACAACTGTTTACACATCATTTACAATTCAGTCTTTCCCCTCTCTGACTGATTGGTGTAATCAAAACCTAGACAGTATGTATGATATTGCTACTGTCTGGAGAGGGACTAACCCTATGGGTAGCTATGTCTATTTTTTTTTTTTTCCTCGAAGGATCACCTTGTGGGAATTGCTCTTGTTGTGATATTTAGGAATATTACTGAGAGAAATGACAAAAATAGTGTTTCCTGTAATTAAATTGAGTAATCAAAGAAATAGACATAAAGTTAAAAAAGAGCCTTCTGATCCCTTACTATGAACTTTAAAATTGTGTCCCAAAACATCAGGGGAATAATTTCCCCTGCAAAGAGAATGAGAGTTATGATTTTTTTTTTTGGCATGAACAGGAAGCTGAAATTGTGTGTGGACAAGAATCACATATAAAAAAAAATTGTATCATTAATTTGTCAAAATGTATGATATAAAAATTTTTTTGAACTACAACTTAAAAGCTAGAGGAGTATTTATGTTTTTTAACAAAAAAAAACTCTATAATTGAAAAATATAAAGAAATTGACAAAGAGGGAAGATTTATTATTTGGGTTGGTAAGATTAACAACATTGATTACACATTGGCCAATCTATATGCTCCAAGCATTAACCAATATACATTTCTAAAAAAGATGATTAAACACATAGATAAAAACAAGATAGGTCAGTTAGTTATTTGTGGGGATTTAAACATCTGTTTCGATCCAAAAGAAGATAGAACGTCCATAGTGAAGCCATCACCCTATCAAGCCATGTTAAAAAATGCACAAAATATTCAAAAACTCCTCCAGACCCATAAGATATATGATGGTTAGAGAACCTTCCATCCGACTGAACAGGACTATTCATTTTACTCTACCAAGTATAAAACATATAGTAGATTAGATTACTTTCTGCTGGACTATGTGTGGAATTGGTAGAGAAGATTGAAATTGGACCAATCAGTTGGTCGGATTATGCTCCGATTATCCTATCACTCTATATGAAAAAATAAATAGAGGTAGTAGATCAGTCCGTAAAGACCTACTTTATATAAATCAGAAGAGAACAGAAAAAAAACTTGCTTTTGAGATTCATAGGTTCTTTGAGGAAAATGAGAGCTCAGTTGATTCAAAAATCTCGCTCTGGAATACGCATAAAGCGTACATTAGGGGACTATTACTTTGCATGATCAGCAAACAGAGCGAAGAATAGATCTCAAACAAAAAATCTACTTTATATTAAATAGATCAACAAAATCGAAATAAAGTATGCCCAACTTCCAGATGAATGATGGAAATAGCCCAAACTCAGGCAGAAATAAAGAAATTACAACAAGCTTGTGTAAATAATTTTAATATGGTTACAACAACAAAAAAGCTACCATCTAGGAAATAAACCAGGAAAAATGCTGGCAAATCAAATCAATAGGAAAAACAAATCTTTTGGAATAGAAAAGATCTTAAATGAGAATGGATGTTTAATTAGAAACCCATAGTGAATTGGCAAGGCCTTTACTGATTTTTATAGATCCTTATATAGATTAGAGGAGAAACCCAGGTTCCGGAGACCTTCCCACTCTCAAATGCAAAATTTCTTAGATCAGATAACACTCCCAAAAATAACAGAAGAACAACTTAGTGAATTAACAAAATAAATAACAGAAAAAGAAATACAATATAGCATAAATAAGTTAAAGCTTAAAAAAGCGAGGGGACCCAACGGATTCCCAAACATCTATTATAAGACATATGTTGGGTTTCTAGGTAGACATCTAAAAAAAAATTGCAAATGAGATAAAAACAGCAGGGATTGCACCGGCTGAAAACTTGGAAGCAGCATTTGCTAATTTACCAAAAAAAATGAAAAGACAAGTGGATTTTCCTTTACAGATAAAGGCTGATAAATTGCAGAGTACACTAATTGTGCCCAGGTGAGAGGGGTGTGGCTTGACTGTGTAACTAATATAAAAGGTTTGTGAGCTGTTTTTTGGCCTGTTTACAAGTGGATTTTCCTTTACAGATAAAGGCTGATAAATTGCAGAGTGCACTAATTGTGCCCAGATGAGAGGGGTGTGACTAGACTGTTTAACCCGTATAAAAGGTTTGTGAGCTGTTTTGGGGCCTGTTTACAAGTAGATTTTCCTTTACAGATAAAGACTGATAAATTGCAGAGTGCACTAATTGTGCCCAGGTGAGAAGGCAGAAGTTAGTATAAACTGGGAAGGGGTGAACTTGTGAGCTTGCAAACATTTTCGGGTAGAGACTTCAAAGAAAAGGGAGGGCAGATTTATAGTACAAAGGAGGAAAACTTTTTATACAAATATATTATTTTATATTCTTTATTTTTCCCACTGAAATTTTGTAGACAATAATAATAATTATGAGTCAGTCCAGTGGCAACCTCACTCAGTGTACATCCTGTCATATGTATGCAATACTGGAACAGAGGATCCAGGGTCCATACCTCTGTGACAGGTGTGAGCATGTTGCCTCACTGGAAGATCAAATTAGAGATCTGGAGCGGAGAATTGCAGCACTTGGAGATATCGCTCCACTGGAAGGGGGTTAATGCTCACTGAACACAGTTTAGCTGGGCCTAGCATGGAGGGCGGAGCTGGGGCTAGTGAGGATGTCCAGGGAGGTAGCTGGGTTACAGTTACAAGGGGAAGCAGGGGGAACAGGAGGAGACAGGCCAGTTCTGAGTTGGCAAACACCAACAGTTATGCCAGATTGAGTGAAACTGTTGGGGATGTCCATTCAGGAATGGCAATGCCAGATAGAGCTGTTTCCTCTAACAGCCGGGAGTACAGCTTTACTAGAGGAGTGGGAGGGCAGCATAGGCAGAGCAACAGACAGGTTCTGGTTGTAGGGGACTCTATTATTAGGAAGGTAGACAGGGTGATTTGTCACCCAGATCCCAGCAATCGAACAGTTTGCTGTCTCCCGGGTGCTCGGGTTCGTCATGTTGTGGATCGGGTAGACAAATTATTGGGAGGGGCTGGAAATGAACCGGCAGTCTTGGTACATATTGGTGCCAATGACAAATTTAGTGGAAGATGGAGTGTCCTAAAGAATGATTTTAGAGAACTAGGTAATAAGCTGAAGGCAAGGACCTCCAAGGTAGTATTTTCTGAGATACTACCAGTGCCACGTGCTAGCCCACGGAGGCACAAGGAGCTTAGGGAGGTTAATGCGTTGCTAAAGATGTGGTGCAATAAGGAGGGTTTTGAGTTTTTAGAGCACTGGGCTGACTTCTCACTTCGGTACAATCTCTACAGTAGGGATGGATTGCAACTTAATGATGAGGGAGCTTTTGTACTAGGGGATAGGATGGTAGAAAGGCTTGAGGAGTTTTTAAACTAGTAGTTGGGGGGGAGGGACTAGATATTAGTAATGGGGTACCCTCTGTATAAGGGATGAATTAACAACTCATAGGGGAGGAGATGGGGGAGGGGTAGTATAGTCAATAGGGAGGTAGTACTAAGTAATTCAAGTACAGTGGCAGGCACTTCAGAACTAAAGACTCGTAACATAAGGTGTATGCTTGCTAATGCCAGAAGCTTGCCAGAAAAAATGGGAGAGTTAGAATTATTAGCAATTAATGAAAAATGGGATTTAATAGGCATTACTGAAACGTGGTGGGATGAATCTCATGACTGGACTCTTAATCTGGATGGTTATAACCTATTTAGGAAAGATAGAGGCAATGGAAAATGAGGAGGAGGGATTTGTCTGTATGTTAAGCCTGAATTTAAGCCTATAGTCAGAGAAGATATTTATGGTGGACCTAGTGATAAAGCTGAATGTTTATGGGTAGAGTTAAATAGCGGAGCAGCAAATGCCAAAAGAATATTAGTAGGAGTATGCTATAAACCCCCAAATATAGCTGAAAGTGAGGAGATACAATTATTGTTACAGATTGAAAATGCATCTAGGCATGGTCAAGTTTTAATAATGGGAGATTTTAATTACCCTGAAATAAACTGGATAAATGAGACCAGCAGTTCATCTAAGGGGAGCAGGTTCTTGAGTACACTCAGGGATCATTATCTGGCCCAGGTTGTACAAGAGCCTACTAGAAATGAAGTTATCTTAGATTTACTCATCACAAATAATATTGATATAGTATCTAATGTTGGAATAGGGCAACCTTTAGGAAACAGTGATCACAACACAGTCTCGTTTGTGATTGAATTAAAAAAACAAAATTTTAAGGGGCCAACGAAAACTCTTAATTTTAAAAGGGCAGATTTTAACGATCTAAGGGCAGCAATACAAAGTATAGACTGGGACAGAGAACTGGCAGGTAAAAACACTGATCACAAGTGGAAAACATTTAAATCCTTACAAAATATACATACACATCGGCATATACCGTGTGGGAATAAAAGTAAAAGGAGTAAATCCCATCCAATGTGGCTTGACAATGATTTAAAGATCAAGATACAGAGTAAAAAACAGGCATTTAAATTATAAAAACAAGAGGGGACAGAGACTGCTTTACAGGAATACAAGGAAATCAACAAGGCTTGCAAAAGGGCGATTAGACTGGCTAAAATAGAAAATTAAAAATTCATTGCAAAAGAGAGTAAGACTTACCCTAAAATATTTTTTAAGTATATTAATGGTAAGAAGGCGAGGAAGGAAGCTATAGGAACATTACAATGTGACACAAGCCGTCTGATAATTAGTGACCAAGAAAAGGCAGATAAGCTAAATAGGTTCTTTTCTTCGGTTTACACAAGGGAGGTACCAGTGGTTGGGACACGGCAACATAATGGGGCTACACTACCTTTGCCAAATAATTGGTTAACACAGGAACTAATCCAAAAGTGGTTGGAAAAAATAAATGTTAATAAAGCCCCGGGTCCTAATGGAATACATCCAAATGTACTAAGGGAACTGGGTTCTGTAATAGCCAAACCATTATATTTAATTTTTCAAGATTCACTCAACACAGGGTCTCTACCAGATGACTGGAGAAAAGCTCATGTGATACCTATATTTAAAAAGGGAGCAAGAGCAAATCCGGGGAATTATATACCATTGAGCCTATTTTCTGTAGTGGGGAAGCTTTTAGAAGGGTTAATAAGGGATAATATACAAGAATATGTCTATTTGAACAGGATTATAAGTAGCAGTCAACATGGATTTATGAGGGATAGGTCATGTCAAACAAATCTAATTAGTTTCTATGAGGAGGTTAGTAGGAACCTGGATCAAGGCAACTCAGTGGATGTAGTCTTTTTGGATTTTGCAAAGGTTTTTGATACAGTGCCACATGGGAGACTATTGAGCAAACTAAGAGATACAGGAGTTGCAGTAAATATCTGCTCATGGATTGAGAGCTGGCTAAATGACAGGAAACAAAGGGTTGTTGTAAATGGAACATACTCAGGTTGGACTAATGTGGTAATTGGGGTTCCTCAGGGCTCAGTATTAGGTCCTTTTTCTTTTTAACATATTTCTTAATGACTTAGAAGTACGACTGGAAAGTATTGTCTCCATTTTTGCTGATGACATGAAGTTGTGCAAGGTAATTAAATCAGAAAATGATGTACTTTCCCTCCAAAGGGATTTGCATAAATTAGAGAAATGGGCAATTAAATTGAAGATGAGATTTAATACGAATACATGTAAAGTTATGCATCTGGGAAGGAAAAATAGCCATGCAATTTATAATCTTAATGGAGCAAATCTAGGTGTATCGGATATTGAAAGGGATTTGGGAGTGCTTGTGGACAACCACCTAGGTAACAGTTCTCAAAGCCAAGCAGCAGCTGCAAAGGCAATTAAAATATTAGCATGTATTAAGAAGGTATAGAAGCCAGGGAAGCAAATATAATTCTGCCACTATACAAATCTCTAGTACGCCCTCATTTGGAATATGGAGTACAAGTTTGGGCACCACTTCATAAAAATGACATTTTTGAGCTGGAAAAGGTACAGAGGAGGGCAACAAAACTAATAAGGGGAATGGAGGGGCTAAGTTATGAAGAAAGACTAACCAAATGAAACTTATTTTCTCTAGAAAAAAGGCGTCTAAGAGGAGATATGATTACCTTATATAAATACATCCAGGGTCAGTATAAAGATTTGTCAAGGGAGCTTTTTGTGCCAAGAGGTTTTCAACTGACAAGAGGACATCCCTTGAGGTTAGAAGTAAAAAGATTCCACCTTAAAGAAAGAAAAGGGTTCTTCACAGGAAAGGTGGTTAATCTGTGGAATTCTCTACCAGAGGTGGTGGTGACAGCTGATTCGATAGATAACTTTAATAGGGGACTGGATTTATTTCTATTTAAAAAGGGAATTCAGGGTTATCATGGATAATTAGAGAGGCATAATTGATCCAGGGAGAAGTCCGGTCGTCGGTGTCTGGGATCAGGAGGGAATTGATTATTTATTTATTTATTTTTTATTTTATATACAACAAATTAATTAATAGTTAATCCGCATATTGCAGATCAGAGGAGATCTTAAAAGGTTGAACTTTATGGACTGAAAGTCTTTTTTCAACCTTAAATACTATGTAACTATGTAACTATGTAACAGTAGATGCTGTAACTATAGGCTCTCTATTGAATACAATTAGACTAAACCCTCTGATGAAAGATCTAATCGATTCAGAACAAACTGGATTTATAAAGGGGAGATAACCTACAGATAACATATTATTGATGAATCAAAAAGTCAAAAAATGCCCATAGTAGCCCTATTGATGGACGCATAGGGTGAATTGGGACTTTATTGGCTTAGTTTTAGACAAATGTGGTTTGGGAGAGTTTAGTTCATGTGCAGTAAAAGCTTTATACACAAAAGCCAATGCCTTCATTAAGGGGGTGGATTTTAGATCAGATCATTTTTTCGATATTGAACGGAACTAGACAAGGATGTCCACTCTCCCCACTCATTTTTGTACTAATTATTGAACATTTGATAGAGGCTATCAGGATAAATAGAGAGATAGAAGGTATAACAACAGGCTCCCTGAATAAAAAAGTAATTGCTTTTGCAGATGACCTAATGGTTACTCTCACAAATCCCATCAAATCTCTAGTTGAACAACATAAATTTGTAAATATTTATAGGGAGGTTTCTTATTAAATATCGCAAAATCAGAAGTGATAGCAATGAACTTGGGAATAAATGATAGATTAAAAATGAAAGATAAATTTGGCTATAAAAAGTTTGACAAAGCATTTAAGCATCTAGGTATAAAATGCACTCCAAATATAAATAACAACATTAATTTGAGTCACTAAATTCGGATATTAATAATACAATATCAAATTGGAGGAAACTCAATTTCACATGGTCGGGAAGAATATCGACAATAAAAATGACAGTGCTCTCAAAACTCACTTATATATTGAGAAGTATACCTCTTAAAATTCTCAATTACAGATTAAACGAATTGCAGAATTAAATAGATAAGACAAAAAAACTAGAATCAAAAAGATATCACAACAAAAGCATACTCTATCATGCTGGTTTAGTCGGAAATGGAGTTAGATTTAAACTTTTGTTCAATCGCCTGCCATACCAATTAATAAGATATCCAAAGAATTACTACCTGTTCTGAATGTGGATTGGACAAATTGCGGTATAAATACCCTAAAAGTTTCATATAAAGGAGATAATTTGAAAATATGTGAATTCATTTGTAATGAAAAGAAGATACCAAAAGAAAATTGGTTAATCTTTAATATGCTATGTACAGCTATTTCGAATTCTAGTTACAAATTATTGGGAAACAGAACCTTAACAGATTTTGAGCTATGTGATACCAAAAAGAAGCAAACTATAATAAACTCCCTTAAAAATATAAAACTTGTAACAGAAAATATAAAATCCATAAGAATAATAAAATGGGAACAAGATTGGGATGAGAAGATTTGGAAGAGAGAGTTTAAAATGACTGAAGAATGCATTAAGTGTAGTTAGCTTAGAGAAATTCAGTTTAAATTAATACAAAGATGGTATATTACACCAGAAAAATTAGCTCTGATTAATCCTCAAACATAAACAGGGAATTGTTGGAGATGTTTTAAAGAGACAGGATCACACAAACATATGAGGTGGCCATGCCAGATCATCCAAATTTTCTGGATCGAATGTATCACTCAAATTTCTAAAGTTATTAAATATAAGCTGGAACTGTCACAGGAGACCGTCTTGTTTCATTTTTTTCAGTAAAATATTCCAAAAGTTAAGTTCCATATGATCATTAATATCTTGATGGTAGCGAACGGTTGATTACCCTCAACAGGAAGAAAGAAAGTTTACCTACTTGGTAAGAGATAAAAAGGAGAGTTGACAGATATGCACAAACCGAATTGGACTTTATTAGCCACAATAGAGACAAACAAAACAAAAATAGATTAAGATGGTCATATATGTGGCCTATATGAAGCACATAACCGGCAATACAAGAGAGTTTTGTTCTCTGTCCATATAAACTCAAAGTGAATTCCCACAAAGTTACACTACCTTTGACTTTTTTTTCACTCTTTTTTTTTCTGTGTTTTTGCTATTTTTGTCATCTATCAGATCTATATCCTCTTGGAAGAAAAGATTTTAAGATTTATTATGATGGAATATGTATGGGGGGCTATGATAAAAATGATGTGTTAAATGTGATTGAGATGATGTATCTGTTTTATAACATTTTGATAAAATTTAAATAAAATCTAAAAAAGTACTCGCCTGGAGAAAGGAGAGTGCCAGGTGGACATCAGGTTAGATCTCTATTTACCCACCTCTACCATCCACACTATCCTCAAAAACAAGGATAAAATACTCACTTCAGCGATGACCAGTACTGCTTCTTTGGCCTAGAAGGTCCTACGCCCACCTGGGATATTTTTACAATGTGCCGAGCCACCCAAATAACATGGCTGAGCTGCCTACCTGCATTCCTGGGGTGATCCTGTTCCTGACGCTCAACACAATGTTTCTCATCCAGCCTATGGACCAGGGGAGGATTGCCACCTTCATTGCCTACTATCTACACAGAACATTCCACCAGCTGATTGAACACACGGACCGCCAGGACACGCAATCAATGTTGGACTTCTGGAATCAGTACCACATCATGAAGGCTATCATGATTAATCTTTCTTGGAAGGACGTTACACAGCAGTGCCTCAAGACTATGTGGAGAAAGATCTGGCCAGAGCTGTGTGAGGATGTGCAACTACCAGAGCCCATCAGAGATAGTGTACCTTGTGACCACGGCTGGACTGGGAGACACATATGATCAGGACATCGAGCATTTAGTCCAGGCTTCATGTGAGAGCCTCACAAATGAGGAGCTTGAAAAACTGGCTGAACAGGGCACACAGGAACCTCAGGACCCCAGCGACACCAACACTGAGCCTCCAAAAGAACTTTCCTCTGAGCTCCTGAACAGGGCATTGCATCAGGTACATGACATAATGGATAAGCTGATGGCCAATGATCCTGGTGCAACTAGGAGCAGGAATGCAAGGCACATTGTGAGGGGAGGGTTGTCTTGCTACCAGCATCTGCTAGATAGCCACAAGAAGCATAAACAAATGACCCTTGACCAATATGTGGCCAAAAAACCAAGGCAAGAGAATGACCTTGGAGCCTCCACATCCACCAGTTAAAGTGGACTTTTTCTTTTTTGGACTGTTTCTTTAATACAGTACTGTTTCTTTAATTTATTGGGTGCAAAACCCTTGGTTTATTTTGCTTTTTATTTATGCTGCTATGTGCAGTTCACAGCAAGTTAAAAATATTTAAAATTTCTATTGGTGTTGGGTTGTTTTTTCAAATTAGTTTCCCTATCCCTATCTTCATCATGTTAAACTGCCCAATTTAACTCCGTTTTGCTTAACACTCATAGCAGTTGGAAGCTAACTACAGCAATACGCAGGACTTAGACTGCAAGCAGTTGAGGAATGCGAGATTTAGATAAAAAAATTTGACTTCAGAATCTTGGAGGCAAAAAAATCTGAAAATAAAAACAAACGACAGTCAGCCACACAAACATTCAGCAGACACACAGAGGAGAAACACACAGGGAAGGGACAGGGGGGAGATTTTGGAAAGAGACACATGGCATTCCCAAGCACAAAACTTGTAGTTTAAGGAACCCTGCAATGAGCGGCCCATACAGTAGGCGGGGGAAAGGTACGCAATGAGCACCGAAAGTGCTCAGAGAAGCAAAAGCATCACATTGTGGGGCAAACAGCATTGCCTAGCTTACAATTTTATTGACGTAATATTTGACGGGCAAGTCGCTAGTTAAATATATAGTTGTGAGCATACGAACCATTGCTCACGCTTGCGGGCTCGCGCAGCGAGCCCGCAAGAACTGCGTCCCTCGCAAAGCGAGGGATGCAGTTCCCCGCAAATGAGGGTCCTCGCGAAGCGAGGGGCCGCATTTGTGGTGGTGGAGCTTCCCAACGTCCCCGCAAATGCGGATCCTCGCGAAGCGAGGGTCCACATTTGCGGAAGTGGAGGCTCTAACGTCGGCTGTGTTAACACACACACACGACTTTTTAACAAAAAAAAAACGCCTCACACCCGCTTACACACACACACACACGCACGACTTAGAAAAAAATCAACTGCGTCGTACATGTAAAAGCCAACTGCGTCTCTCGCAAAAAAATATGGCCGCATCGCAAAAAAATACGGCCGCGGAACGACCCATTCCAAACGCCATGCATCAAAACATGACAAACACAAGAAATAAACACAACGAGCACATAAAAAGCTTACTTACAGCAAGGGGGGGCATCCTGCACCTCCAAAAGTTAATTTACACGTCCATTTAAGTCCAAAAAAAGGAGTTTTAACTGCCGAAAATCGCCTAAGCGAGAGAAAAAATGGCCACCGAACAAAACGAAAACGACGCGCCAGACGTAACTATACTACAGTGACTCGCAAGAATGAAATACATACTATGCGGAACGTACCACACTGATATTAAACACCATTTTGAACACTACTACGCAAAAAATGGCGGATGGAACGCAAATTGTAAGCTGGAACGCAAATAGCGCATGCGTATTGCGTTCTAACGGTCTGAGGCACTTGAAAGTTTATAAATACTGCCTACTTTCAAGGAATTTCTACAGTTCTAACGGTCTGAGGCACTTGAAAGTTTATAAATACTGCCTACATTCCAGAAATTTGATGAACGGATTGACTGGATAGTTAACTGCTGCTGTTACTTGAGAAGAGAATTGTTTCCTAATTTCCTACTTTACATTGTGCAAATTACAACTGAGAGGTAAGATATAATATATTACATTTTATTATCAAGACAGGACAAAAAAAAAAAAAAAATTTAAGTATGAAAATGTGATTTATGTATACTGACATCTGGCACGCACATTTATGTGTATAGCCCCTGCAACAAACTAATCTTAATCCAAACAAATTAAATAAGTATATTTAAATGACATTACAAAAAAAAAAAATTGACTATTAAAATATGATTCATGTATAGTGATATGTGAAACGCACACAAAAAAAACAACTTTAACTATGAAAATGTGGTTCATGTATACTGACATCTGGCACGCACATTTATGTGTATAGCCCCTGCAACAAACTAATCTTAATCCAAACTAATTAAACAACTAATCCAAACTAATTAAACAACTATATTTAAATGACAGTAAAAAAAAAAAAAAAAAATATTAAAATGTGATTGATGTATAGATGTATTAACTATAGTGATATGTGACACGCACATTTATGTGTGTAGGCCCAAAAACGAAGTAATGTTAATTGAAAGTAATTACAGAAGTATATTTAAATTACATTAATTTACTGTAATTCAATATATAACCTAAAGATCAATCTTTCTCCTTTTTTATACTACAGACACTGCATCAACAGCGTTACTCAAGAATTTGCACCGTGCATTGTGAACCACAATCCCTTTTAAACAACTCCAAGAAAGAAGAAGAGGTAAGGTAGAAAAATACATTACATGCTGAAAAAGACCATGCTTTGATAAATCAAAAAGAAGAAATATACAATTAACCAATTCACTTTATTTCTCAGACACTACAAGAAGACCGGCGGATTAAGATTGCCAGGAGGGGACCCTCTGTCATTCGACACTTCAATCAAGGTAAAGTATAACAAGTACAAAAAATAAATGAACTATATATGTTTAATGGCCGCCAATATAAATTAATATTCTTCTTTAATGTTTAAGAACCTATAAGCCTTACAAAGAAGCCTAAATAAGCATACCAAAAGTGGTGGGCACAAATAGGATTGTACCAAAGCTCACACAAACACATAGCAAACTAAATTAATATTCTTCTTTAATGTTTAACAACCAATAAGCCTTAGAAATAAGCCTAAATAAACATAACAAAAGTGGTGGTCACAAATAGGATTAAACCAAAACTCACACAAACACATAATAAACTAAATTAATATTTTTCTTTCATGTTTAAGAACCTATAAGCCTTACAAAGAAGCCTAAATAAGCATACCAAAAGTGGTAGCCACAAATCAGGATTGTACCAAAACTCACACAAACACATAGCAAACTAAATTAATATTCTTCTTTAATGTTTAACAACCTATAAGCCTTAGAAAGAAGCCTAAATAAGCATAACAAAAGTGGTGGGCACAAAACAGGATTGTACCAAAACTCACACGAACACATAGCAAACTAAATTAATATTCTTCTTTAATGTTTAAGAACCTATAAGCCTTACAAAGAAGCATAAATAAGCATAACAACATTTAAATTATTTGCAAAAGGTTGCACAAAAACCAGCATAGCTGTAAAATTCACCATAACACATACAAGACACAAAAATAATGTCATTTTTTCTTTATTACAAATACATTCAAATCAAATAACATTTTCATTTTTCTTTTACAACAGATACTGCGTAAAGACCATCAGACAAGGACTTTCAACAGAGGACTACACCATCGGACAAGGACTTTCAACAGAGGACCAAACCATCGGACGGGGACTTTCAACAGAGGACCAGACCATCGGACGAGGACTTTCAACAGAGGACCAGACCATCAGACGAGGACTTTCAACAGAGGACCAGACCATCAGACAAGGACTTTCAACAGAGGACTACACCATCGGACTAGGACTTTCAATTGAGGGCTACACCATCGGACAAGGACTTTCAACAGAGGACCAAACCATCGGACGGGGACTTTCAACAGAGGACCAGACCATCGGACGAGGACTTTCAACAGAGGACCAGACCATCAGACGAGGACTTTCAACAGAGGACCAGACCATCAGACGAGGACTTTCAACAGAGGACCAGACCATCAGACGAGGACTTTCAACAGAGGACCAGACCATCGGATGAGGACTTTCAACAGAGGACCAGACCATCGGACGAGGACTTTCAACAGAGGACCAGAACATCGGACGAAGACTTTCAACACAGGACCAACAAAGATTGAAATCACACTTCAACCAAGGTACAGTATAACAAGTAAAAAAAGAGAAAACTAAATAAACATGTTTGCTCTGCATCGATGTCAAAAAAAAAAAAACACCACCACTAACTATAACTTTTAACAAAATATAACTAACACATTGCTCATCTTATTTGTCTTTTATGGCCAATAATGTTTAACAGTAAATCAAAACTTCAATGTAGCCAGAACAAAAAATAAAAAATGCATAGTACTAAAAAGGCTCAAAACAGAGACTCAATAAAATTTGTCATTCTAAATTTCAAGTCCTAGACCCTCATTCAATTGCGATTTGCACAATTGAATAGTGCTCTAAATAAGCACATAACATATTTTTTAAAATAAGTTTTTAGTTACTGAAAACCTTGCTTTTGGATAGATGTTTACTAACAAAAAACTTCTTTAAAAAAAAATGTTATGGCCTTATTTAGACCCCTATTCAATTGGCAAAATTGCAATTTAATGACAAACCTAATGTACAATATTTACTATAAAACGTAACAACACTGTTGATAAGAATTTTTTGTGAAAACAAACATAACATCTCAAAATAAACTAATGATACATTATTATTTTTTTACAGATTAACATGGCTCATAACGAGAGTAAACGAGAAAAGAAAAGACGCCAAGCTAGAGAACGACGACAGAGAGCAGACAGACAGCAGACACTGGAGCAGAAGGAAATTCGACGAGACAAAGAACGCAAAAGACTTGCAAGCAAAAGACTATCACCTGCACAAATTAAAGATACGCCAAAAAAAACTACCAAGCAAATAAAGCATTTACAACCTGTTCCTCAAACATCAGATGACATTTTACCTGAAAAAATACAAGTCATACCAAAAAAGCCACGAAAAAAACTAAGCATTTAGAACCTGTTCCTGAAACATTACATGACATTTTACCTAAACCAATACAACATATACCAAAAAAAGCCAAGAAAAAAAACAAAGCATTTAGAACATGTTGTTGAAACATATTACATTTCACCTGATGAATATGAAAGTCAAACTCCTATATGCTTTGCAATTTGTCCTTTACTCAAGTCTTTAGCAGTAGAGGTTCATAGTTGTGGGGACATGACTACTCAATGTCAGTTTTGTGAGGCTTATTATTTTAAACAGGAGAGACCCAGAGATGGCCAATTTATTAGTTGCTGTCAAAAAGGCAAGTTCAAACTTCCAGAAAGGAAAGAATTTCCTATCTATTTAGAAAACATTATGACTGAACCTACTTTTCCGAACTACAAAAATTTTAAGACAAACATAAGATCCTACAATAGTGCCATATCCTTTTCATCTATGGGGGCAACATTAGCTGCTAATGTACCAGGACATGGTCCTTACTGTTTTAAAGTCCAAGGACAAATTTATCATCGCACTTCACATTTACATCCAGAGGAAGGAGAACAAAGAAAATCCGCTCAACTATATGTCCTACATCCAATGGAAGCTGTTGACTAACGTATGCAGATGGAAGAAAATAAAAAATGCTTACCCAGTGTTTTTATAGAGCTAAATAACATTATGGACAATAACCCCTACAGTAAAGCTTATAAAAATTGGCAGAAGTAGAAAATGAACAACTACTACATGCATAAAGACATCAATTACCAATGCCAAAGGTTAATATGGTGCTTAAAAGAGACAGACATACTGATAAACGACGTTATAACTTGCCAACATCAAATGAGGTTGCAATGGTGTTTCAAAATGATGAAGGAGAACCACCATTTCAAAGAGACATTAGAATATATCCCAGAAATGAGGAGCAACCATTCATTAATATGAGTATTTTAAGTCCAAATTTAGATCCAATGGCATATCCCATTTTTTTCCCACACGGAGAAGCAGGTTGGCAACCAAAATTAACACTTCCCAGTTACCCAAATGCTAAAGCCAGAATCCAAAATAATGTTTCTATGCTTGAATTTAAAGTAGCTCAAATTGCCATTTGAAATGCATTTAATCCAATTTTATGTGGTGGAAAACTAACACAACAATGGATTATTGATTCCTATTTGAAAGTTGAGGCCAATAATTTAAACTTTATAAAATATCAACAAGATAAATTACGTGTAGAACAATATTCTGGACTAATGGACTATGTTGCTGACGTGGCTACAAGCAGAGACATGACAGCTGGCAAAGCCATCATTTTACCATCTTCCTTTCAAGGATCTCCTCGAAATATGAGAGAGATACAATGATGCTATGGCTATTGTCACCAAATTTGGCAAACCCGATTTATTTCTTACATTTACATGTAATCAACAATGGCCAGAAATTACACAAAATTTACTTCTTGGAGAAAGTGCTTCCGATAGACCAGATTTAGTAGCCAGAGTATTTAAGATTAAATTAAATGAATTAATACATGACATCAATATCAGTCAGTTATTTGGCAAATGTCTTGCTTATGTATATACCATTGAATTTCCAAAAACAGGACTTCCACATGCAAAACTTCTGATAATATTTCAAGAAAAAGATAAATTAGATACTTCTGACAAAGTGGATGCAGTCATTGTTGCTGAACTACCAGATCCAGAACAATATGGTAGACTATATGAGATTGTTACTCATCGCATGATTCATGGACCCTGTGGTGAGCTTAATCCACAATCACCATGTATGGAAAATAATAAATGTTCCAAAGAATTTCCTAAAGATTATAGAGACAAAACGTATGCCAATTGTGATGGCTATCCACTTTATAAAAGAAGAGAAGGAGATAAATCCATTATTCGTGGAAAAAAAGTTGACAATAGATATGTAGTACCCTACAATCCACATTTACTCATGAAGTACAACGCCAAAATCAATGTAGAAGCATGTACTTCCATAAAATCCATTTAATATGTCTACAAGTATATTTACAAAGGCTATGATGCAGCTACTGTAGTCATCAAAAGTGCAGACAAGCCTGAAAGTAGTGAGTTAGTACATGATGAACTTGCATCTCATGTAGATGCTCGCTATGTCAGTGCGCCAGAACTATGTGGCGGCTTTTAAAATTTGAAATGCATGATAGATCACATGCAGTATACAGATTAGCAGTACATTTGCCACAAAGACATTTAGTGTATTTTCATGCTGGAAATGAAATGAATGCATTGGCCCAAAGTGAAGATCGTCACACTACACTAACTGCATGGTTTGAATAAAATTCCACAGATTCACAAGCAACACAATTTTTATATATTGAAATTCCATATCACTATGTTTTTGTGAATGGATTATGGACACCGAGAAAAAGCAGAGGCAATAAAATAATCCCAAGAATTTACACAGTCAGTCCAAGAGATGTTGAACGTTTTTGCTTACGGATATTACTTTTAAATGTTCCTGACGCACAACGTTTTGAACACTTAAGAACTGTTAATGACATTGTATATGAATCCTTCCATTTAGCTGCAAGACATAGAAACTTACTAGCTGATGATACAGAGTGGGAAAGATGTTTAGAAGAAGCAGCACAATGTCAAATGCCACGGCAGATGAGAAAATAATTTGCATTTATTTGTATCTTCTCAAATGCTCCAAATGCATTAGCTTTGTGGGAGACTTTTAAAAGTAATATGGCTGAAGACTTTATGCGACGATACAATGAACCCATTGCACACTTAAAAGCGTTAATGGAAATCCAAGAAGTATTTTTAACTCATGGATTAAGTTGTGCAAGTTATAATTTGCCTGATCCAGGTCTTATAGATGACATAAACTTTGAAGACTATGACAATCAACTACAAGCAGAAAGAACAGAAGAAAGACTTGCAACTAGTGATGTCGCGAATATCAAATTTTCGGTGGGACTTCAATGGGCAGGCGAATTTCAAAACCCACAGGGACTCTTTCTGGCCACAATAGTGATGGGAAAGTTGTTTCAATGGGACTAACACCTGGACTGTCGCATGCCGGAGGGGGATCCATGGCAAAACTCCCCCGGAAAATTACATAGTTGATGCAGAGTCTGGTTTTAAGCCATAAAGGGCATAAATCACCTAACATTCCTAAATTGTTTGGAATAACATGCTTTAAAACATCAGGTATGATGTTGTATCGATCAGGTAGTGTAAGGGTTACACCCGCTTCACAGTAACAGACCAATCTCCCCGTTTAATGCACCGCAAACAACCGCAAACTGTCCCTTTGCACAACCGCAAACTTCCCATTTGCACAAGGTTGGATACCAAGCTAGCCATGTCCCGTTCCTTGTCCTCACTGATGTCATTGAATGTCTCTTCCTCCACCCAGCCACCAAGGGTCCCCAAAAGGGGACAACAAGCCCCCTGGGACGCCTGCTGTGTTTGGTCTTCCACCTCCTCAAAGCCACCTTCCTCCTGTGACTCCTCTTCTTCAGACTCCCAGAGTCTGGGTGCTTCCACTGCCCAGCATGGAATATTATACACAGGTCAGAGTCTGGGGGCTTCCACTGCCCAGCATGAAATATTATACACAGGTCAGAGTCTGGGGGCTTCCACTGCCCAGCATGGAATATTATACACAGGTCAGAGTCTGGGGGCTTCCACTGCCCAGCATGGAAAATTATACACAGGTCAGAGTCTGCACAGCATGGAAAATTATACGCGTTGCCTCTGTCTGTGTTATTATAAGGTGTGTACTGTTAAGTAGTACTATTCCTATCGGTTTAATCCCTGTTAGGTCCACTATTAGGGGACGTGTATATGGCATTGATTTTTGGAACAGAGAGATGGAAAAAGATGTTTGGTCGGACCTCCTACTTCGAATTTGGGGCACTGCACGTGCAATCTAAGGTGCCACCAGAAAGGAGAGTTGTTTTAAGTTGTAATACTCATTCCTATCAGTTTAATACCTGTTAAATTACCTATCAAGGGACGTGTATATGGCATGGATTTTTGGAACAGGGAGATGGAAAAAAATGCTTGGTTGGACCTCCTACTACTAATTTGGGGCACTGCACGTGCAACCTAAGGTGCCACCAGATAGGAGTGGTGTATTAAGTTGTACTACTCATTCCTATCAGTTTAATACCTGTTCCGTCACCTATCTTTCCTCCCAATAGCACATTCTATATGTCATCAACTGGCCTGTGTGTTTTTAGAGAACCACACTTTAAGGCCCTTAACCTGGGACAAGGTGGCTTGGCTATCAGAATTGCCTCAGAGCCTTAAAAACTCATCAAACCCCCTAATGAGACACTCACTTTCATACTGGAAATGGGCCAAGAAACACACAGGTTTGTTCCCTGGATCCACCCAAATGACCCCAATTCTTGACCACCCTCAGGCCCCAAAACACATGAGCACAACATCACAACACTGGTGGAGGTCAAGGAGACTAGATAGACTGGGAGACTGGTTAGTAAAGGTCCAGATGCTCACCTATGAGGAACTGAGGGACAAGCATGAGCTACTGCTGTCAGAACATTACAATTACTGTAGGCTGAGGCATTTCACACACTCCCTGACCCAGAAACAGGGGACACCGGTCTTAAATTGGTTCTCCAAAATTTGTAAAGATAAACCTCTTCAAGGGGGATCATTGGGTCGCTTTACAAATATAAAACATTTGTTACTGGCTAAAGCGACACTGGGGGAAGGACCCGAGTAGGGGAGCCCTGGAGACCCTTCAGAAGCAACCGGCGGCAAAATCATCCCAGGAAAGGAGAGGTCGCTTACTGAAGCCTGCCCTAGGGTAACCCAAGGGTGATTGCCCAGGTTAGATATTGTAAATAATAAGCTAATACTGCTGGAGGGATGATAGCTAATAGGACTTTGGTGTTTCCTGCAGATATACTCTTTACTATTGTCTGTTTTACCATGTTTTAGGTATCTCTTAAATTGCAATCACAGTAAAAAATAAGAAGAATTATTAACCTAAAAAGTAAAAATAAGAAGGAATAGCCAGCTAACTTTCACAAAATGTCTCTATTGTAAATATGTATTTTTGCACAACTGTTATGCAAGACTGTTCAAAAATGCTTTATTTTTCATTACATGCTGTACGCCTTCTAAAATAAAATAATTTAAATGCAAAAATTAGGTATTGTTGCAGCGACCAGAAAAATTGATGTTAGTTTGCCAGGCAGAAAGTGCCCTAAAACAGTGCGTCTTGAACCCTAGTTGGTGGCGGATAAGTCACGCAAGTCATCCGGCATTCAGGGATAAAATACAGCAGCGAGTGGACCATTATTAGCTCAAGGCAGCTCATCTATCAGGCCTTTTTTAATCGAATGTATCGCCCACTGTCAGTCCCTTCGGGATCCATCCCTCATTCATCTTAATAAAGGTGAGGTAATCTAGACTTTTTTGACCTAGGCGACTTCTCTTCTCAGTGACAAAACCTCCTGCTGCACTGAAGGTCCTTTTTGACATGACACTTGAAGCGGGGCAGGACAGAAGTTCTATGGCAAATTGGGATAGCTCAGGCCACAGGGCAAGCGTGCACACCCAGTAGTCAAGGGGTTCATCGCTCCTCATAGTGTCGATATCTGTAGTTATGGTGAGGTAGTCTGTTACCTGACGGTTGAGTCGTTCTCTGAGGGTGGACCCCGAAGGGCTGTTGCGATGCATAGGACTTAAAAAGCTCTGCATGTCCTCCATCAACAACATGTCTGTAAAGCGTCCTCTCCTTGCCGGCGTGGTCATGGGAGGAGGAGGATTATGTTCACCTCTTCCGCTGATAGATTGTCTTTGTGCTGTGACATCACCCTTAAACGCTGTGTAAAGCATACTTTTTCATTTATTTTGGTAGTGCTGCATCCTTTCCGACTTGTGGTAAATCGGTAACATTTCAGGCACTTTCTGCTTATACCGGGGGTCTAGTAGCGTGGACACCCAGTACAGGTCATTCTCCTTCATCTTTTTTATACGAGGGTCCCTCAACAGGCACGACAGCATGAAAGACCCCATTTGCACAAGGTTGGTTGCCGAGCTAGTCATGTCCCGTTCCTCGTCCTCAGTGTTCTCACTGAAGGTATGTTCTTCCCCCCAGCCACATACAACACCACTGGTACCATATAGGTGACAACGAGCACCCTGGGATGCCTGTTGTGGTTGGTCTTCCTCCTCCTCCTCAAAGCCACATTCCTCCTCTGACTCCTCTTCCTCACAATCCTCTTCCAGCGTTGCCGCAGGTCCAGCAAGCGATGCTGATAAGGCTGTTTCTGGCGGTGATGGTGACCAAAACTCTTCCTCTTCAAGCTCATCTACGGCCTGATCCAGCACTCTTCGCAGGGCACACTCCAGGAAGAAAACAAATGGTATGATGTCGCTGATGGTGCCCTGGGTGTGACTGACCAGGTTTGTCACCTCCTCAAAAGGACGCATAAGCCTACAAGCATTGCGCATGAGCGTCCAGTAACGTGGCAAAAAAATCCCCAGCTCCGCAGAGGCTGTCCTAGCACCCCGGTCATACAAATACTCGTTAACGGCCTTTTCTTGTTGGAGCAGGCGGTCGAACATTAGGAGTGTTGAATTCCAATGTGTCGGGCTGGAAGACTGGATGAAATAGGCTTCACACACACGCCTGTAGGCAAGCTACTGATATTCAATCGATTACAGTAAAAAAAGGGTTGTTTTATTTCACTGCACACTATGGTGGCACTAGATATGAGTGTCACTACGCACTGGCAAAAGTTGGCAGACTAGATGCAATAGGCCTCACACACACGCCTTTAGGCAGGCTACTGATATTCAATCGATTACAGTAAAAAAAGGGTTATTTTATTTCACTGCACACTACGGTGGCACTAGATATGAGTGTCACTGGGCACTGGCAAAAGTTGGCAGACTAGATGCAATAGGCCTCACACACACGCCTGTAGGCAGGCTACTGATATTCAATCGATTACAGTAAAAAAAGGGTTGTTTTTTTTTCACTGCACACTACGGTGGCACTAGATATGAGTGTCACTGGGCACTGGCAAAGTTAGCAGACTAGATGCAATAGGCCTCACACACACGCCTGTAGGCAGGCTACTGATATTCAATCGATTACAGTAAGAAAAGGGTTGTTTTATTTCACTGCACACTATGGTGGCACTAGATATGAGTGTCACTGTGCACTGGCAAAAGTTGGCAGAGTAGATGCAATAGGCCTCACACACGCCTGTAGGCAGGCTACTGATATTCAATCGATTACAGTAAAAAAAGGGTTATTTTATTTCACGTCACACTACGGTGGCACTAGATATGAGTGTCACTGTGCACTGGCAAAAGTTGGCAGACTAGATGCAATAGGCCTCACACACATGCTAGGAGTCTGGCATATGCAATTAGATTACACAGAAAAAAGTAATAAGATAAAATAAAAAGGGCTTTTTGGGTTGCTGTCCTTGCAGCAGATATCAAAGCAGTCCTTCAGGTGTGTAGTTAAAGCTAAATACACAGCCTGGCTTTCTATTTCCCTATTAAATCAGCAGAAAAAAATAATAAAATAAAATAAATGATGTTCTAGCCCTAAAAAGGGCTTTTTGGGTTGCTGTCCTTGCAGCAGATATCAAAGGAGTCCTTCAGGTGTGTAGTTAAAGCTAAATACAAAGCCTGGCTATCTATTTCCCTATTAAATAAAGAGCAGGTAGAATATATCTCCTCTCTCCACGAATGCAGCTACAGAATGATTCTAAAATGGAGGCTGTCATACAGATGGAAGGCTCTGGAAGGGAGTGTATGCTGCTTATTGGCTGGAATGTGTCTGCAGACTGTGATGTGCAGGGTCAAAGTTTCCTCAATGATAAAGAATAGGGGGCGGACCGAAAAGTGCATATGTTCGCAGTTCGTGGGGAACGCGAACATGCGAAAATCGCCTCGAATAGTTCTCCGGCAAACTGTTCTGGACATCACTACTTGCAACTTTAAATACCTTACAATTGCAAGCATTTAATGCCATTAAAAAGGCAATAGATGATGACATGGTGACAGAGCGTTATTTCTATCTTGATGGACCTGGCGGATCAGGAAAAACCTAACTATATAACTTATTAATGAGTTCGGTACGAGCACAAGGTCAAATATCAATGGCGTTTGCCAATACTGGAATTTCTGCACTTTTGTTAGAAGGTGGAAGAACTGTTCATAGTGGATTTAAACTGCCAGTGCCTATTTTATAAACTTCTGTGTCAGATATTCGCATGATATCATTACAAGCAAAGAAATTGAACAAATGTAAAATAATTAAAATAGATGAGGCTTTGTGAAGTCATGGATAATACTTTTCCATTTGGTGGAAAGGTAATGTTGTTAGGTGGCGATTTTAGACAAACATTACCTGTCGTTGTACATGGAAATTGAACTGACATTATCGAAACCTGTATAAAGTCAAGCACACTGTGGAAACATTTTACCCATCTTCAACTGCAACAAAATATGAGATCAGAAGGCCAAACTGATTTCAATGATTGGCTTATTAAAATTGGAGAAGGCAGAACAGAAAAAATACCACATTTACCGGTCGACACTGTAGAGATCCCACCTCATATGATTTGTCACCAAGATATTATATCGGCTATATTTGAAGGTAGCATAAATAACCATGAATATTCCGAGCTTGCCAACCAAGTCATACTAACGTGTAAAAATAAGGATGCATTAATCCTCAATAATGAAATCTTTAAAAAAGTTAATGCACCACAAAGAAATTATCACAGTGCTGATTCTGTACTTGCTGAATTCATAAACTCACTAACTCCTTCTGGAATGCCACCACATATTTTGCACATAAAAAAAGGTGCATTTATCATGTTACTGCGAAATATGAACCCCAAAAAAGGCCTATGCAATGGGACAAGATTAATTGTTCAACAATTAAAGGACCATTTTCTAGATGCTGAAATTTTAACTGGTACCCATAAAGGAGAGAGAGTTTTCATACCAAGAATAGATTTAGCACCAAGTGAAAGACGACAATTTCCCATTATTTTGACATTTGCCATGACCATTAATAAATCACAAGGTCAAACGTTCAAATCTGTGGGTATTTTCTTGGAAGAAACAGTATTTGCACATGGACAATTGCACGTTGCGTTGTCACGGTGCAAAAATCCACAGGCTATTAAAGTTTACATTATAAAGAATGAAAGTCAAGGTGATTTATTAGAAGATGGACGTATTTTTACTAAAAACATTGTCTACTATGAAGTACTATAACTTTTCAGTAAAGAAATAAAACCCATGCAAAACAAATTTAAAAGCATTCAAAAATACAAAACAAGAAACAATTCAGTCTTAATTCATGGAAGTACTGTTTATGGATGATTCGCCTCACAAAATACTTGCCTTGCATTTTTTCAACAAATTAGGGTAAAGTGTTAATTAACTATGTTACTGTTTATAATGTTACAAGTTTGAAAACAATATTTTTAAGGAATTAATTTAATTGGGTACATTTTAAGGAGAGTTTTTACTGTTTGCCTTCCTCTGCATTCAATGTATCTTGAAGTTAACAATTATTCTGATAGAAATTGTATGTTAAAAAAACATTACCTCAAGTTTACAATACTGATTAGTTTAAAGTTCAACTGTTTTTACATTCAACTGTTAATACTTTTAATACAAAATTATGTTAAAAAATGTATTTACTATGTTACTGTTTATAATGTTACAAGTTGTAAAAAAAAAAAGTCAACTTTATTAGTTACACAGATAAGAAACTTCAAGTTTAAAAAAATATTATGTCAAGTTTCTGACTTAAACATATTACAAAGTTCATGTTAAAATTGGGTACGTTTAAAGGAGGGTTTTTAATGTTTGTCTTACTCTGGATTAAATGTATATTCAAGTTAACAATTCTTCACATAGAAGTTGCATGTTAAAAAAACATTACCTCAAGTTTACAATACTGATTAGTTTAAAGTTCAACTGTTTTTACATTCAAATGTTAATACTTTTAATACAAAATTATGTTTAAATATTAATTCACTATGTTACTGTTTATAATGTTACAAGTTGTAAAAATGTTTTTTCAACTTTATTAGTTACACAGATAAGAAACTTCAAGTTTAAAAAAATATTATGTCAAGTTTCTGACTTAAACATATTACAAAGTTCATGTTAAAATTGGGTACGTTTAAAGGAGGGTTTTTAATGTTTGTCTTACTCTGGATTAAATGTATATTGAAGTTAACAATTCTTCACATAGAAATTGCATGTTAAAAAAACATTACCTCAAGTTTACGATACTGATTAGTTTAAAGTTCAACTGTTTTTACATTCAACTGTTAATACTTTTAATAAAAATTATGTTAAAAAATGTATTCACTATGTTACTGTTTATAATGTTACAAGTTGTAAAAATGTTTTGTCAAGTTCCAAAGTTACACAGAGAATAATGTTCAAGTTTAAAAAAAATATACTTTAAAGTTTCTTACTTACATATATTTCAAACTTCAAGTTAAAAATGGGTACGTTTCAACAAGGGTTTTTACTCTTTGCTTTCCTCTGGATTCAATGTATATTGAAGTTAACAATTCTTCAGATACAAATTGCATGTTAAGAAAACATTACCTCAACTTTAATTTAAAGTTCAACTGTTCTTACATTCAAATGTTAATACTTTTAATACAAAATGCTTTAAGAGTTATTGTTCACCAACAGAACATTTTACAAAAATACACATGTTTAATACAATACTTACAACTGTCAAATATGTATATTAATAACTAAACAACTTTACAAACATACATATCACTTTGCCGAAATTTTTTGACGGGCAAGTCGCTAGTATTATATAAAAGCTACTTCAGTCACTTATGGGACAAAGGGTTACGTTTTTCTACAAGAATTTATATGGTCCTGAGAACCGGCCAGGCATACAATCTCTCTGGCCTCCGAAAGTCATAAATGTTGATAAGCCCACCAGATAGATAACCCCATACCATTCCTTACAGCAGAGCAAAACCACAGGGGTTTGGCTATAGAACTGGGAGGATGGTTGATTTTTTGATTCCTGCTAACAGCAACTAAGAATAAACAGTGAGTCTGAGTTGGAGATTCTAATAATCAGGGGTGGGTGGCGGTAACCTTGGTGACAGGGTGTGGGGAGGTCTTTGGTGTTTGTGATAATTCTGTAAAAATAAAGTCAGTCTGCTAGTACTAAACAAATGTACAGGTATTGTTATTGCATCCTAACCATTGCTGAGAGAGGCTGAGATTTTGAACACAAAAAGACACAACCTAGAGAGAGAATGTGGGGACGTGTGGTTCACCAAATCTTAGGGTTGCCACTCACATCCACAACCATGGCACAATACACAAACACACTACATCCTGAGGTGTGCCTGCACTGCTGAATGATTATGGAGGAAATCTCACACTTCAGAAGACTCCATCCATTGCAAACTAATTTTGCGCACTATTTCTCATCATTAATATAGAATCTGTCCTCCAACTGCAAACATCTGTCTGCCAGATTCAACACTCTCATCCTCCCTCCTGCACCTCCCACCACCTCATGTCTCACAGCTGAGGACTTTGAAACATTTTCAATGTTATTTTTAAAGTTGCTGGCAAACACATTTTCCTGTCAACCTGGCTCAAATACTCCCTTCTCTCAACAAACCAACAACACCTGGCCTTCACCCTTCCCCAATCCCACATCTATTATGGTCTCCTTTGAGCTTGTGACTGAGGATGAAGTCTTCAGTCTACTATCAACCTCTCACCTTAAATCTGTCCACAGGATCCCATCCGATCACAGCTGATCCCTCCCCTCTCTACTACACTTATCCCTGTTATTACCATAGGTATTCAACCTTTCCCTAAAGACTGAAAAGTTTCTGTCATCTTTCCTTCTTTCTTATTACCCACTCTCGCATCAGGTCTTTTCTAATGTTGCCCCAATTCTTTGGAACGCCTTACTTTGCTCCACTAGACTATTCTCCGGTCTCAAGATCTTCAAAAACCTCACAAAAAACGAATCTGTTTAATGAATACTATCATCCTTAATGATCACCCTCCTGCACCACACCCAGGATTTTTAGATTGTAAGTTTGCAAGTTTTTTAAGTGCCCTCTATGTTTGCATTGTATTAAACCTGATTTTGCCTTATACAGAAAAAATTACAATAACAAAAAAGGAAAGCATAGCAGTGAACTACCATTGTGTGAATCTATTTAGTATTTTTTATTTAGACATTCATTAACTCTTATATATAGTACATCTTTAGGTCTTCTCTTTCCAACTCACAAAGACATTGACTCTGTAGTACTGACTGTGCATTGCCTTACTGTCAAATCAGTCACAATCTCAACAGGATGGTGCCACATGTTCCTACAGAGTATGTGTCTTCATTAGCTGCAGATGGCAGACCCAACAGGTACTACATGTAAAAACAAAGCATGTAAAAACTTGAAATGAAAGCAAAATAAAGTACATAAAAGAACATATTTACATAGGTATATTATATATCTATGAAAATCCCAAAACCTTCCATATTATTTTAAGTCTACCTATTGCTCCATTTGTTTTTTTTCGCTTTTCACTAATTTACCTAAATAAAGTTTTGTGAGTGTTTTTGTTTATTTTGCTATATGGGCCTTCACAATCTGATTAACTGTTTTGTTTGTTTTTATATGATTTTCTATCCTCATCTAACTCCTCGTACTTTTCTGACAATTTTATTCCTGGATTGGACATGTTATGTGTGAATGTAATGTAATTGTCTGGTCATTGTAGCAAGATTATAGTGTGGGAAAATATTGATTGGGATCAAGGACCATTCATGGTGAGAAATAGATAGTGATTTCATTTTATGCTATAATGATGAATTTGAAGCATTTTTTTACCTTCATCCCACCAATCAGAAGGAAATGTGACAGCTGTATATAATTTTGGTCAGCCAGGAATTGTGGGATGTGGGCACCGCATTGCTTCATTTATATTGTTGCTAGCATTGTTATATTTCCTTAAATTGTTACATGATCTGACTAGTAATAATAAAACCATACCAGAGTAATTAAAGATACACAAGAAGGTTATTCTCCTAAACTTTAGAAATGTATTTTAAAAAAACTATTTACATTTTATTATTCATATTTCCAAGACAGTTTCTAAAGCAATATGTGTCCTTTATTTTAAGGTAAAATGTAATTATACAAATGAATATAAATAAATGTATTTCTTTGAGGACTGTTATGAATTTATGCTGTTTCCTTTATTTCTGAATAATCTTTTGTCCTGACCATTTACCAGAAATATTAAACGACTAATTAACAAAAGAAAGAATCTCTTTAATTAAATGTTTAATTAAAATGTGTAGCTTTTATGTAATGTAAAATAATAATTATACTTTTTGAAAAGCCATTAATGAAATATAAATTTATTTAACTTTTGCAGTGTTTGAAAAAATATCTTAAATTAGTTTTGAAAATATCTTATACATGGCACAGATGAGATTGATATTCTTCTGACCAAATGTTATATACCTCATAAAAAAAGAACTCCAAGTATATTCTGGAAATATACAGGGGGGATATAAAGTTGTGCTCAAAAGTTTGCATACCCTGGCAGAAATTGTAAAATTTTGGCACTTATTTTGAAAATAGGACTGATCATGAAAAAAAAAAAAGTATTTTATTGAAGTATAGTGATCATATGAAGCCATTTATTATCACATAGTTGTTTGACTCCTTTTTAAATCATAATGATGATAGAAATCATCCAAATGGCCCTGATCAAAAGGCTACATACTCCTGAATATTTGGCCTTGTTACAGACACACAATGTGACACATACAGGTTAAAATGGCAATTAACGGTTCATTTCACACACCTGTGGCTTTGTAATTTGCAGTTAGTGTCTGTGTATAAATAGTCAATGAGCTTGTTAGCGCTTATGTGGATGCACTGAGCAGGCCAGATACTGAGCCACGGGAGCAGAAAAGAACTGTCCAATTATCTGCGTAACAAGGTAATGGAACTTCATAAAGATGGAAAAGGATATAAAAAGATATCCAAAGCCTTGAAAATGCCAGTTAGTACTGTTAAATTATTTTAAGGAGTGGAAAATTTGGGGATCTCTTGATACCAGGCCAAGGTCAGGTAGACCAAGAAAGATTTCAGCCACAACTGTGAGGCGTCTTGTTCGGAATACAAAGAAAAACCCACAGGTAACCTCAGGAGAAAAACAGACTGCTCTGGATAAAGACGATGTGGTTATTTCAAGGAGCACAATACGAGGATACTTGAACAAAAGTTAGCTGCATGGTCGAGTTGCCAGAAAGAAGACTTTACTACGCTAATGCCACAAAAAAGCCTGGTTACAATATGCCGACAACACCTTCACATGCCTCATAGCTTCTGGCACACTATAATTTGTAGTGACGAGACAAAAATAGAGCTTTACGGTCACAACCATATGTGCTATGTTTGGAGAGAGGTCAACAAGGCCTATAGTGAAAAGAATACCATCTCCATGTTATCAAATAATACTGGCAATTTGCATTCTTCTGCAGGAAGGCTGCGCATGGGGAGCTCTTGGACTTTCCAGTATCACCCTAAGCACAAGGTCAAATTAACCCTCCAGCGGTTACAGCAGAAAAACATGAAGGTTGTGGAGTGGCCATCACAGTCTCCTAACCTTAATATAATTAAGCCACTCTGGGAAGATCTCAAACGTGCGGTTCATGCAAGACGACCAAAGACTGTGCATGACCTGGAATCTTTTTGCCAAGACAAATGGGCAGCGTTACCACCTGCAAGAATTTGGGGCTTCGTAGACAACTATTACAAAAGACAGCAGGCTGTCATTGATACTAAATACACAGTATTAAGAACTAAGGGTATGCAAACTTTTGAACAGGGTCATTTTCTTTTTTTCAATGTTTTATGATTGTTCCATTCTGTTATAACATACAGTTGAATAAGAATCCCATAAGAAATAAAACAAATGTGTTTTGCCTGCTCACTCATGTTTTCTTTAAAAATGGTGCATATATTACCAATTCACCACTGGTATACTAAACTATCACAAGAGCTGTTATGTGGTGCAAAAAGCTGCTATAAGAAACAGAGCTTATTGAACACAGCTATGCAGGCCCTGTGATAGTTAGTAAATATACCTCATATTTTATAGTATAATACAGAAACCATTACTAAAAATGTAAATCAAATTTCCTAATATACATAATAATTGATTTATTTTTAATATAAACTTTTACACAAGTTTTTGAAATTATTAGCAATAAATATATAATTGCTATGACTAGACCAGAAGACTTAATTATTCTACCTAGATCATTGTTTCAATATGTGTACAATAATAAAGGGCTACACACATACAGTATCTCACAAAAGTGAGCACACCCCTCACATTTTTTATATACAATATTTTATTATATATTTTCATGTGACACTCTGCTACAATGTAAATTTGCTGCCCCTCAAAATAACTCAATACAGAGCCATTAATGTCTAAACTGTTGGCAACAAAAGTTAATACATCCCTAAGTGGAAATTTCCAAATTGTACCCAAAGTGGCAATATTTTGTGTGGCCACCATTATTTCCCAGCACTGCCTTAAACCTCATGGGCATGGAATTCACCAGAGCTTCACAGGTTGCCACTGGAGTCCATTTTCACTCTTCCATGATGACATCACTGAGCGGGAGGAGGTTAGAGACCTTGCACTCCCCCACCTTCTGTTTGAGAATGCCCCACAGATGCTCAATAGGGTTTAGTTCTGGTGACTTGCATGGCCAGTCCATACGTTCAGCTTCTTTAGCAAGGCAGTGGTCGTCTTGAAGGTGTGTTTAAGGTTGTTATGTTGGAATAATGTCCTGTGGTCCAATCTCCGAAGGGAGGGGATCATGCTCTGCTTCAGTATGTCACAGTACATGTTGGCATTCATGTTTCCCTCAATGAACTGTAGCTCCCCATTCCTGGCAGCACTCATGCAGGCCCAGACCATGACACTCCCACCCCCAAAAGTATACATCTATACTGAGGAAAGGTAGTTGAAATAGTCCCTAAATGACAGATAAACGGATAAGGCACAAAGAGCACAAAAACACTGATATGAGATAAAACCCTCAGTTTGAAAGTAAACAGCGCTGCAGAGAGAGTGTAGGCAGCCTCTGGCATCATCAGGTAAATGCATATAGGGGAATCAACACAACATAGTTAGAATTATTAGCAATTAATGAAAAATGGGATCTAATAGGCATTACTGAAACGTGGTGGGATGAATCTCATGACTGAACTGTTAATCTGGATGGTAAACGAGGAGGAGGGATTTGTCTGTATGTTAAGCCTGAATTTAAGCCTATAGTCAGAGAAGATATTTATGGTGGACCTAGTGATAAAGCTGAATGTTTGTGGGTAGAGTTAAATAGCGAAGCAGCAAATTCAAAAAGAATATTAGTAGGAGTATGTTATAAACCCCCAAATATAGCTGAAAGTGAGGAAATACAATTATTGTTGCAGATTGAAAATGCAGCTAAGCATGGTCAGGTTCTAATAATGGGAGATTTTAATTACCCTGAAATAAACTGGATAAATGAGACCAGCAGTTCATCTAAGGGGAGCAGGTTCTTGAGTACACTCAGGGATCATTATCTGGCTCAGGTTGTACAAGAGCCTACTAGAAATGAAGCTATCTTAGATTTACTCATCACAAATAATATTGATATAGTATCAAATGTTGGAATAGGGCAACCTTTGGGAAACAGTGATCACAACACAGTCTCGTTTGAGATTGAATTAAAAAAACAAAGTTTTAAGGGGCCAACGAAAACTCTTAATTTTAAAAGGGCATATTTTAACGGTCTAAGGGCAGCAATACAAAGTATAGACTGTGACAGAGAACTGGCAGGTAAAAATACTGAACATAAATGGACAACATGTAAATCCTTACTAAATATACATACACATCGGCATATACTGTGTGGGAATTAAAGGAAAAGGAGTAAATCCCATACAATGTGGCTTAACAATGATTTAAAGATTAAGATACAGAGTAAAAAAACAGGCATTTAAATTATACAAACAAGAGGGGACAGAGACTGCCTTACAGGAATACAAGGAAATCAACAAGGCTTGCAAAAGAGCGTTCAGACTGGCTAAAATAGAAAATAAAAAAATAATTGCAAAAGAGAGTAAGACTAACCCTAAAATGTTTTTTAAGTATATTAATGGGAAGAAGGCGAGGAATGAAGCTATAGGAACATTACAATGTGACACAGGCCGTCTGATAATTAGTAACCAAGAAAAGGCAGATGAGCTAAATAGGTTCTTTTCTTCGGTATACACAAGGGAGGTACTAGGTGTTGGGACACAGCAACATAATGGGGCTACACTACCTTTGCCAAATAATTGGTTAACACAGGAACTAATCCAAAAGAGGTTGGAAAAAATAAATGTTAATAAAGCCCCGGGTCCTGATGGAATACATCCAAATGTAAACTGGGAAACTGGGTTCTGTAATAATTAAACCATTATATTTAATTTTTCAAGATTCACTCAACACAGGGTCTCTACCAGATGACTGGAGAAAAGCTGATGTGATACCTATATTTAAAAAGGGAGCAAGAGCAAATCCGGGGAATTATAGACCAGTGAGCCTCACTTATGTAGTGGGGAAGCTTTTAGAAGGGTTAATAAGGGATAATATACAAGAATATGTCTATTTGAACAGGATTATAAGTAGCAGTCAACATGGATTTATGAGGGATAGGTCATGTCAAACAAATCTAATAAGTTTCTATGAGGAGGTTAGTAGGAACCTGGATCAAGGCAACTCAGTGGATGTAGTTTTTTTGGATTTTGCAAAGGCTTTTGCTATAGTGCCACATGGGAGACTATTATGCAAACTAAGATATACAGGAGTTGCAGTAAATATCTGCTCATGGATTGAGAGCTGGCTAAAAGACAGGAAGCAAAGGGTTTTTGTAAATGGAACATACTCCAATTGGACTAATGTGGTAAGTGGGGTTCCTCGGGGTTCAGTATTAGGTCCTCTCCTTTTTAACATCTTTATTAATGACTTAGAGGTAGGATTGGAGTGTGGTGTCTCCATTTTCGCTGATGACACGAAGTTGTGCAAGGTAATTAAATCAGATAGTGATGTGCTTTTCCTCCAAAGGGATTTACACAAAATTGAGGAATGGGCATCTAAATGTCAGATGAGATTTAATACGAATAAATGTAAAGTTATGCATCTGGGAAGGAAAAATAGCCATGCAATTTATAATCTTAATGGAGCAAATCTAGGTGTATCAGATATTGAAAGGGATTTGGGAGCCACCTTGGTAACAGTGCTCAAAGCCAATCAGCAGCTGCAAAGGCAAATAAAATATGAGCATGTATTAAGAAGGGTATAGAAGCCAGGGAAGCAAATATAATTCTGCCACTATACAAATCTCTAGTACGCCCTCATTTGGAATATGGAGTACACTTTTGGGCACCACTTCATAAAAAGGACGTTTTAGAGCTGGAAAAGGTACAGAGGAGGGCAACAAAACTAATAAGGGGAATGGAGGGGCTAAGTTATGAAGAAAGACTAACCAAATTAAACTTATTTCCTCTAGAAAAAAGGCATCTAAGAGGAGATATGATTACCTTATATAAATACATCCAGGGTCAGTATAAAGATTTGTCAAGGGAGCTTTTTGTGCCAAGAGGTTTTCAACTGACAAGAGGACATCCCTTGAGGTTAGAAGTAAAAAGATTCCACCTTAAAGAAAGAAAAGGGTTCTTCACAGTAAGGGTGGTTAATCTGTGGAATTCTCTACCAGAGGAGGTGGTGACAGCAGATTCGATAGATAGCTTTCAAAGGGGACTGGGTTTATTTCTAATCAAAAAGGGAATTCAGGGTTATCATGGATAATTAGAGAGGCAGTATTGATCTAGGGAGAAGTCCGGTCGCCGGTGTCTGGGATCAGGAGGGTTTTTTTTTTTTTTTTAATACAACTAATTAATTAATAGTTAATCTGCATATTGCAGATCGGAGGAGATCTTGAAAGGTTGAACTTGATGGACTGAAGGTCTTTTTTCAACCTTAAATACTATGTAACTATATTATAGAAAACATATATACACATATAGACATATGTGTATATATTTTTGGTCTGGTCCTGCATGAGAGCTTCCTTCACTGGGGAGCTATAGTTCATTGAGGGAACCATGAATGCCAACATGTGCTGTGACATACTGAAGCACCGCATGATCCCCTCCCTTCGGAGACTAGGCAGCAGGACAATATTCCAACATTATAACGACCCCAATCACACCTCCAAGATGACCACTGCCTTGCTAAAGAAGCTGAAGGTAAAGGTGATGGACTGGCCAAGCATGTCACCAGACTTATACCTTATTGAGCATCTGTGGGGCATCCTCAAACGAAAGGTGGGGGAGTGCAAGGTCTCTAACATCTACCAGCTCTGTGATGTGATCATGGAGGAGTAGAAGACGACTCTATTGGCAACCTGTGAAGCTCTGGTGAACTCCATGCCCACAAGGGTTAAGGCAGTGCTGGAAAATAATGGTGGCCATACAAAATATTGACACTTTGGGCACAATTTGGACATTTCCACTTAGGGGTGTACTGACTTTTGTTGCCAACGGTTTAGACATTAATGGCTGTGTGTGTTTTGAGAGGACAGCAAATTTACACTGTTATACAAGCTGTACACTTACTACTTTACATTGTAGCAGAGTGTAATTTCTTCACTGTTGTCACATGAAAAGATATAATAAAAAAAATACAAAAATGTGAGGGGTGTGAAATACTGTACATTTAGTTTAGAAAGGTACAGATCTGTGTGAGTGGAACTGTGAGTGGACAACAAGTTTGTTATGTTGTGTCAAAAAAAGATTCCGGAGCCATTATCATTCCAATCAATCATTAACTTTTTTTAGAGTAATACCCAGCTTTGATTTAGGTGCTTGCTATGAAGCAGCAAGTGATCAGAGTGCAGGCATGAAGCAGCATGACCACATCAGCTGTGAAGCCCTGGATATCAGCAGGAGATGAAGGAGGTGATCACCAAAGCTACAGTGAGAGAAAAAAGTATTTGATGCCCTGCTGAATTTGAACATTTGTCCACTGACAAAGAAATTATCAGTCTATAATTTTAATGGTAGGTGTATTTTAACAGTAAGAGACAGAATAACAAAACAAAAAAAAACAAACAAGAAAAACGCATGCCACAAAAGTTATAAATTGATTTGCAGGTTAATGAGTGAAATTAGAATTTGATCCCTTATCAATCAGCAAGATTCTGGCTCCCAGTTGTTTTTTATGCAGGTAACAAGCTGAGATTTTGAAGCACTCTCTTAAAGGGAGCGCTCCTAATCTTAACTCGTTACCTGTATAAAAGACACCTGTCCACAAAAGCAATCATTTAATCAGATTCCAAACTCTCCACCATGGCCAAGACCAAAGAGCTGTCCAAGGATGTCAAGGACAAGATTGTAGGGATAAAGGAAATTTGTGCAGCTTTAAAGTATAACTTAAAATTAGGGCCTGATAGGCCTCCCTTTGTCGTGTTTAAACATAATTCTTTTGGAACTACGATGGGATTTATTGTGTCAGATAAAGTTAAAAGTCAGATGTTGAAATCTCTCTAGTTCAGGGAAGTTGATTGCTATGGGCAGGGTGTGAAATAGGTATAAAAGTCTTGGTAAGATGTTCATCTTGACCGAGTTTATACGCCCAAGCCAAGAGATATTCCACTTGGACCAAGACAGCTGTGTGAAATTAGCTTTGTATGGAGACAATTTGTTTGACATGTGAGGTGGATACCCAAGTATTTAATATTAGTGGGAGGCCATTGAAATTGACAATTTTGATTTAGAAACTGTAAGGCTTTGGGGGCAGAGATAAATTCAAAGCTTCTGTTTTTTTAGATTTACTTTCAAACCCGAACGTTACCAAAATTGTCTAGTATTTGCATGAGGATTGGAACAGAGGTGATAGGTTGAGATAAGGTGCATAGAAGATCATCCGCGAATAAACAACACTTAAGATGATGATGGCCTACTGCAATACCATGAATGGAGTAATTGGATCTAATTATTTGGGCCAGAGGCCCAATTGCAAAAAGCAAGGGAGAAAGGGGGCATCCCTGTCTGGTGCCCTGCTGTATATCAGTGAATTTTGGTGAATCCCCTGGCAATTTAAGTGATGCTCTGGGGTTGCGGTAGTTGGAGAATATTGGGCCCAAAAAGTTAAAATTTGGTTAGATTTTTTTGTAGGTAGGGCCATTCAAACGAATCAAACGCCTTTTCAATGTCAAGTGCTAGTAGACAAGCAGGAGCCTGAGCCTGTTTTGCCCACTTGATTAAATCTAGGACTCGCCAAATGTTGTCTCCTGCTTGTCTAAAGGGGATAACACCCACCTGGTACTTGTGTATTAGTCTGGGGAGGAAGTCATTAATTCTATTTGACATTAGTTTTGCTAAAATCTTAACATCTTCATTTAGGAGGGAAATGGGCCTATGATGTTTAACTTCATTTGGGTCTTTGCCTTCGTTGGGGAAAAATACAAGGTCAGCTTGATTAAATTCAAGAGGTATGGGGATGCCCTCCAGGATCCTCTTGTATACATTTGTGAGGTGAGGGGGCAATAAGTTTGCAATTTTTTTTATAATATGAATTAGAGATTTTGGATAACTCTTTTAGTTTCTTGAATCACCTTAGGGTTTAGTGATTCTAGATATTGTGTGGTGAGCTTGGGAAGGTCACAAGAGTCAAGGAAAGAGGATATAAAGGATTCAGAATTACAGAGTGAGGAGGAATATAGTTTCTGGTAGAAGGAGTGGAAGGTATCTTGAATTTTTGGGGGGCTCACTGTGATGTTTCCAGATAAGGACCTAATGCTAAAGATTTTTGATTGCCCAAGTTCCCCTTTGAGTTTTTTGGCTAGGAGGGTGTTTGGTTTATTGGTTTCGGTATAAAATTTGTGTTGCGTCCATCTCATTGCCTTCTCCCTATGGTGAGACTAGATCTAACTCTGACCTCAATTTGTCAAATGATTGGTGGAGTCTATGAGATGGATTTACTTGATTTTGTTTTTCAGGAACCATTATCTCCCTTCTCAGGGCTGTCTCTTTAATTTGTAATTGCTTTTTATTTAAGGACGCATATTTAATGCATGCTAATGAATGCTTTATGGGTCGCCCAGACCTACCCGATATATTCGATTACACATCTTGGTTTGTGGAGAAAAAGAGCTCAAGATCATTAGCTATGTGGTCTCTGAATATCTCGCTGGTTAAGAGCATTTCATTCAGCCTCCACGAACGGGGTAAGTGCACATTTGTGACCCAAGCAATAGATACACTGACTACTGAATGGTCAGACCAGGTGCATGGATACATTTCTAAACTAGTTAGTTGGTCAGATAGTGATGAATCAATAAGCACTGCGAATAAAAGGTGTATTATCTATCCATTGGGTGGAGCAATCTCCATGCGTCTACTATGTGTAACTCCTGTAATAGTGAGTCTATCTGGGATATCTTGGCAGCAAACCTGTTATCCCAGCTCTGGGTAGATCTATCAAGTTGTGCATTTAGAGTTAGTTTTCAATCTCCCCTCAGAATGACCCTTCATATGACCTGAGAGATGGTAGAAGCCTGATAAGAGAGGAGTGAGGTTTAGTGGCAGGGACATAAAATGCTACGAGAGAGAGTTTACTGCCCAACAAGTTACCAGTTAAAATAATAAAATCACCATCTTTATCAATGTGTTTATGTTCAATGTGTCTTTGATCAAGTTGAGGTGAAGGAGGAATGTGCGGCAGTCTTCCAGTGTAGATGCTGCAAATGAAGTGCAGCCCATCTGAAAGTGGAGGCTGAATGGGAAACCCCATCTGTATTTTATGTTGTTCTTGTACTGTCAAATCTCGAGTGAGAACCACCTCCCCTCAAATGGGTTGTGGATGAGTATTCCAGCATGACAATAACCTAAAATACACAGCCAAGGCAACATAGTAGGGGCTCAAGAAGAAGCACATTAAGGTCCTGGAGTTGCCTAGCCAGTCTCCAGACCTTAATCCAATAGAAAATCTGTGGAGGAAACTAAAGGTTTGAGCTGTCAAACATCAGCCTAAAAACCTAATGACTTGGAGAGGATCTGCAAAGAGGAGTGGGTCAAAAATCCTCCTAAGATGTGTGCAAACTTGGTGGCCAACTACAAGAAACATCTGACCTCTGTGATTGCCAACAAGGGTTTTGCCACCAAGTACTAAGTTAAAGGGGTCAAATACTTATTTCACCCTTTGACCTTCAAATCAATTTATAACTTTTTTTAAATGCATTTTTATTGTTTTTTTTGTTTTTGTTATTCTGTCTTTCACTGTTAAAATACACCTACCATTAAACTTATAGATTGATCATTTCTTTGTCATTGGACAAACGTTCAAATTCAGCAGGGGATCAAATACTTTTTTTTCTTCACTGTACCTGTCCAGAGAGTAACACGTTGAGCTTTTGAAGGGCAGAGCTTTCCCAGCTTACTTTATACATTGTTTTGCTCCCTACATATAATACATCTGAATAGTGTTTATATTATTAATATCTGTAATCGTTTGGGTCACTGCCAGCTGTTCATGCCAGCTGTTGTGAGTTGCATAGTAGGATGTACCAGGCTGTTTATACAGGATCATCCTGAATGTAGCTATGCCTTACCTCAGTTAGAAACAGATTTATTCCTTCCTTACACAGTCTGTATAAATATTTTTTTTAATATGTCGATTGTCATTTGAGGTTGTGTTGACAAAAATCTATAAATAATATAACATTTTTAATAAACTGTATGTATAAAAAGTAGCTTTGTGTGAAAACAAACTTCTCCTATTATATATATATATATATATATATATATATATATATATATATATATATATAAATATAAAAGGAGGGTAAGACATTGCTGTGCCAATCCTCAACAATTCATCAAAATATTTTCATGTTATATGACTCTAAATTTATACATTATGTACATTTCCAGGATAATGTACATAAGGTTTAATCTTAGAGACCAGGCATTTTCGTAAAGCGCAAACCATTTTAAACAGAAGAGATAAACTATCCATGTGTAGTAGGAGACATACATTATTTCAACACAGTTACCACTAGAATAGTACAGTTTTATAGGTGCCCCTGAAAAACTTTTATTTTCTATTTAGTTGATTCAAAATGTAATAATAGAAATCAGTGACAGCTTGTGAATTTTAAAGTTGGTAGGCTGAATCTTGCAGGGATCCTTCCACAAACTCTATCCATCAGGAGACTATTTACATAAACTAGAAAACATATCTTTTTTACTGCAGACAAAGCCATAATCTAACAAGGTTTACACTATTTCAAAAATAATGTTTAGTTTTGTATTTTTTAATATAAATGTTCCTTTATCTTGTGATTAAAATCTGTCTCCCTTTCATCTCAAGATTTCCATGTGTAAATGGAGGACATTGGGGCTCAGTAAATTGAAATTTGCAACAGTTACAGAGCAATTAAATTGAACAAGCCGGTAACTACTTGGGCGAAAGACAAAACCGTAAACCGTGCACCTGTAAACAGCATTACGGTGCATGATCATGATCAATAGAGCAAGCCTGTGACTACCGATTTAGAAACCGCCACTAGTAAACAAGACCCTCATCACAACATCAGAAAAACATGTCATTTAAACGTCTATTAATTTGTCTTTAGACGTTCGGTATGTGATCGGGCTCGTAATTCACTGATGTAAAAATCAATAAGAATGAATGAAGAAAATGTTATAGTCCATGTGGGTGGACTGATATGTATTAACTCCTTGATTCCCGAGATTGATATAACACAGAAATAAAATCTGAAAATAATAATTTTTTATTGCAGATTTGCAAGCTTGAGACTGTTGTGCCATTAATTTGAATGTATTTCATCGCTTTCCCCGTATTTTAAAGTGCAGTATTGAGTTTTTATTTGCTTGTATAGTGCTACGAAGAGGTGTTTAACCCCCTTATGAGTCATCTCTAGTACAAGTAGGATTTTTGGCTACATTTGCCATTTACGGATGTGAAAGCCATTGCAGACTTGAGTAATTGTAGTAAATTAATAGCGATTTGTGATTTTAGCGATCGCAATTTTTGCGGGCTTGACAGATAAAAGGCTTAGATGGGTCGGAGTTACGAGATTCCTCCCTGGATCAGTATTCCTTTTCTAGTTATCCAGATTAACCCTGAGTGTTATTTTTATTCAAAAATATACCCAAACCCTTTTTAAAGATATCTATCAAATTCGCTATCACAAACTCCATTGGTAGAAAATTCCACAGTTTAACCACCCTTGCTGTGAAGTACCCATTTCTTTCTTTAAGGTTGAATCTTTTTTCCTTCTAACCACAAAAAATTTTCTCTTGGCACAAAAAGTTAATTTGACAAATCCATTTATTAACCCTGTGTATATTTATGTAAGTTAACCATATTCCTATTAGACACCTTTTTTAAGAAAAAATAAGTTAAATTTTGTTAGTCTTTCTTCATAGTTTTGTCCATCCATTCCAGTTGTTAGTTTTGTTGCCCTTCTCTGTACTTTTTCCAGCTCTAAAATGTTCTCTATATGATGTTGTGCTGAAAATTGTATTCCAGTTTTCAAATGAGCATGTACTAGGGATTTATATAGTGGATTTAGAATATAGAATTATATTTGCTTCCATTGCTCCAATACCCTTCTAAATACATGTTAATATTTTACTTTCCTTTGCAAATGCTATTTGGCAATCCGTATATTACGTAGGTGGTTATCCACAAGCACTCCCAAACGCCATTTCAATATCTGATACAGCGATACCCTGTTTAACGCTGTAGATGTGTCCCTGGCAGTCAGAATGAAAAGTGAAACAGCTCTAAAAGGCTTTGTATTAACATAGTGTAGATATGGACAGTGGAACTTTTTGTTTTATATGAACTTTAAACAAAGAGCAAATATAACACAAAAAAAATCTGGAAATTTATTTTTGTTTTAAATAAACTTAGAAGAGACAGCAAACAACGCAAACACAAGCTGTACAGTAGCACAAATGTAAACTTTAAATGTCCAATGTTGAAGCTTCTGGCTCATCCAGGATTCTGTGTTTATTTGAGATGAAGTCACCCAGTGACATTTGACTTTTTGTTCTTCTACCGTCGAGCAGATGTTGGTAGCAAGGCCCAGCACCCAAAACTCCTTGTCTTACTTTTCTGCTGCTGTCACTGTCTGGATCAAGGCCCACAAATTGATCTAAAAGATTATTGATGGACTTCAAACTTTTACAGAGGAAATCTGTTGTAAGTTGAACCCCTGATCCATTGACTGGATTACAAAAAGTAGTGTTGGGTGGCAACAAAACTACATCGACTGGAATGCAGTAATCTAACTCAGAGATATTGGAAGAATGGTTAGGAGCATTATCAATCAATAAGCACTTTGTGTTCAATTTTTTATGCCTGCAGTAGTATTGCATGGATGGACAAAAATGTTCAGTAAACCAATTTTCAAAAATGGCCATGGTGATCCAAGCTTTATGAATAAATTGCCAAACTCGATTTTAAAATATCCTTCATGGCTCTTGGTGTTTTGGAATGGTAAACTGGCAATGATTTAATCTTGAAATCGCAACTGTCGATTCAATGATGTGTTTTAAAGTCACTGGAAAGGCAACAGCAGCTTTAGTATCAGCATTCACCATTTCGTGTGTTATGCAACTTGCTTCTTTTTTTGAATCTATCGAACCAACCTCTGCTAGCTGAAAAGTTTTATCCAGTGTATGTCTGTGAATATGACTGAAGATGCTTTTGGCATTCTCCATGATGAATGTTGTTTCCAATTTCATCATCGATCCAAACGGAAAGCTGTTTCTCCATTTTCTTCAAGGCATAGCTTCTAGATCAGATTAATTTTTTAAATGAAGATGTTAAAGTCTTTGGCAACCACAAGCACATTTACTCATTATTTTTCCAGATCTTTCTGATAGTTGAAGTTGGCAAATGTAAAGCTACTGCCATGTGCAAAATGCTTTGGAGTTTCCATTATGATGGATTGCCTTGCACTGGCATCATAGCGAAACAGATGCATAACTTTACATTTATTTGTATTAAATTCTATTTGTCATCTACCATTTCTCTAATGTATGCAAATCCCATTGGAGGGACAGTATATCACTTTCTTTTAATTACCTTGCACAAATTAATGTCATCACCAAAAATGTAGACAATTCTTTGCAGTCATACTTCTAAGTTATTAATAAACGCTGAGGAATACCTGCTTACCACAATAGTCCAATCTGAGTATGTTCCATTTACAACAATCCTTTGCTTCCTGTCTTTTATCCAGCTCTCAATCCATGAGCAGATATTTACTGCAATTCCTGCATCCCTTAGATTGCACAATAGTCTTCCATGTGGTACTGTATCAAAAGCATTGGGAAAATCATAAGAGACTACATTCACTGAGTTACCATGATCCAAGTTCTAACTTACAGTGCCTTGCAAAAGTGTTCTCCCCCCTTGACTTTTTTACCCATTTTGTTTCATTATAGCCTTAAGTTCAATGTTTTGTTAATTTGAATGTTATGTGCTGGATCAGAACACAATAGTCTAAGTTGGTGAAGTGAAATGAGGAAAATATATACATAAACCTATTTTTTTAGAAATAGAAAACAGAAAATTGGCATCTGCATATGTATTCACCACCTTTGTTATGAAGCCCATAAAAAGCTCTGGTGCAACCAATTACCTTCAGAAGTCACATAATTTGTGAAATGATGTCCACCTGTGTGAAATCTAAGTGTCACATGATCTGTCATTACATATACACACCTTTTTTGAAAGGCCCAAGAGGCTACAACACATAAGCAAGATGCACCACAAACCAAACACTGCGATGAAGACCAAGGAACTCTCCAAACAAGTAAGGGACAATGTTGTTGAGACGTACAAGTCAGGGTTAAGTTATAAAAAAATATCCAAATCTTTCATAATCCCCAGGAGCACCATCAAATCTATCATAACCAAATGGAAAGAACATGGCAAAACAGCAAACCTGCCAAGAGACCGCCACCCACCGAAACTCATGGACCGGGCAAGGGGGGCATTAATCAGAGAGGCAGCACAGAGACCTAAGGTAACCCTGGAGGGGCTGCAGAGTTCCACAGCAGAGACTGGAATATCTGTACATAGGACGACAATAAGCCTTACGCTCCATAGAGTTGGGCTTTATGGCAGTGGCCAAAACAAAGCCATTACTTTAAGCAAAAACTTGAAGGAGCTGGAGCAGTTTTCTAGGAGGAATGGGCAAAAATCCCAGTGGTAAGATGTGGCAAGCACATAGAGACTTATCCAAAGCGACTTGGAGCTGTGATTGCAGCAAAAGGTGTCTCTACAAAGTATTGACTTTAGGGGGTAAATAGCTATGCACATTTACTTTTTTGTTATTTTGTCCTATTTGTTGTTTGCTTCACAATAAAAAAATATATATCTTCAAAGTTGTGGGCATGTTCTGTAAATTAAATGAGGCAAATCCTCAAACAATCCATGTTAATTCTAGGTTGTGAGGCAAAAAACAAGGGGGTGAATACTTTTGCAAGGCGCTGTACACACATTTGTTTGCCATGACCTATCCCTCATAAATTCATTTTGACTCCTACTTATAATCTTGTTTCGAAAGACTTATTGTTGTATACTTACCTTATTAACCCTTCTAAAAGCTTCCAAACTAAAGAAGAGAGGCTTACGGGTTTTTCCATTCCTTGCATTTTCTCTTGCTTTCTTCTTACATATAGGTTTCACATCTGCTTATCTCCAGTGATCTGGTAGCGACCCTGTCATGAGTGAGTTTTGAAAAATTAGAAATACAGGCGTGACCGGAAATGAGACACAGCACCGCTTGAAGCAGCATTAGGCTGATGGGGGCAGCGACTGTCTCGTGGCAATGCTTAGGCTTTTGAGCTATAATTTGGCCAGATTCTTGGCCTAATGGACTCTGTGTAACAGACCCCATGGCTGCGGCTTTTGGACCAAAGCTTCCAGACACTTACTTGGCCCTGAAATGTTCGCAGTGGTGACTCCAGTGGTCCTGCCGGTACATTCGGTACTGCCGTTGAACAAGGGACAATTTCTGGTTTGCATTGGAGAGATGAACCCTCCTGTTGTGACTCTGCACAATCCGCTGTTTGTAGGAAGTGAGTTGGGAGATATTCCAATTTTTACCCTATCCTAGAGCTGCAAGTGACTGTAACAGAGTGTTTCTTAGAGTGCATGCCTTTATCGCCGGTGGTGGTGAAGAGGGTGATATTTTCCCTCATCTGCAAACCCATTGTTGATCTGTGTATCATTTGTCCTGCTGGTTGTCCATCTATCCCGCGGGTTATCACGAGGTGTGAGACTTCCCTCTCCCTTGAGGCAGTGCGGTTCCAGAGTTTAGCTGTGTTCCGCTTATTTTGGCCTGGCACCATGGTCATTGCTGGCTCAGAGGCAACAAAAGATCAGATGGGGTCCTAGCAAGGTGCAACCTTGCCTCCCTTCCTTTGGGGTTGTGGGGGCATACCCTCAAAGAAGTTTGTGACAAGAGGAACTCAGGTGCACTAAATGATCAGCGTTCATTAGGCCCACTTAAGCTAAGTATTTATACTTTTTTCCCTTCTAACTTTTTTTGGGTGTGCATCCAACAAAGTGCCATGTTTTCCATTCTGGGGAATTTGCATGCCTTCATACAGTAAATCCAGTTCTGTCCTGTCAACTGTTTGGTATGTGATTGGACTGTTTATATACTGGCTAAATGGAGTTGCCTATATTTTTTGCTTCATCCTTGATTGCAATTTAAAGTTCTTTCTTGGTTAAAGGAGCAAATAGTGGCAAGAGTTCACAATAAATGTAAACAACAAAAAGATCAGTTTCCTTCTAATTGAACTAAATGTTCTGACCACAAGTCTATATATAGAAGATTGTGTACATATTTGTATGTATATGAGGAAATTAATATAAATGTTCAGATATAGGGAATAAATAATGAAACATACATTAAAGAATAATAAATACTAAATACATAAAATGAATGGTATAATTGATAATAGAGATACAATCTATGATGTGCCAGAATTACTCAGATCGTTAGGTGTATCACACTGAACTCTTAAAATTAAAAAAATGGGTACTCAAGTGAATCCAAGGAGATTTCTAAGGATAAGTGTGAATGTCTCGTCTTGATTAATCTTGCTTGGATACGGAATAGTTCATAAGATCCTTATTCCATCTAGTAGTAGGGCAGCTTTCTCTGGAACTCTGGTCACATCAGAGAACAAGCTAAAAAACAAAAAATAAAAAACAAGAGAGCGCACGCCATTCCCTAGTGTGGATCAATAAACTCTTTAATATGACAACATTTTCATAATAAATGCACACTCACATTTAAAACCCTCTAGGACAAGAGGTATTTTATATACACATATAGGTGGAAATCACACCTTCCATATATCCTGTAGTCACATTTAATTTCATGTAGATCTTTCCCTTATATACTCAATGCAGAAAGTATTATAATTATTACCCCGTATTCTCAGTATCCACCAGTTCCACACTATAGGTATCACAGTTTACTTTTGGAGTTTTGTAGTACTCCTATCTCCATTCCGCCTTCTTTGGAGGTTATTAGGCCTCAATGTAAGGAGACTGGGACCAGTTGCTGTGTTTCCCAAGTGGAATATGTATGGGGACTATGAGTCTGAACGGACGGTTCATGCACAGCATGAAATATATGCACTCAGATATGGAGATGCATAAATCAAAGCATTACATATGTCCAGAAAAATAATAATAAACAAAACACTTAAATATGCATAAAAACTCTCATGAGATAATAATAGTGCACTATTATTGAGGATTTTAAGTTTACCATTGAGAAAGACCTGAGAAAAAGGTTGAAACGCGTTTGGTACAGTTAGACACAGTTTTGTGTCAACATTTTTTTATCTCATGAGAGTTTTTATGCATATTTAAGTGTTTTGTTTATTATTATTTCTTCTGGACATATGTAACCCAGGAGCATGAAATACTTACCCCTCTAAAAATTAGAAACATTTTGCAAGATTTCCAAGTGAATTTGTTAGCTGATATTAAACAGCAAATCTTGGAAAATGCTAAATTAATAAAAGATGTAAATAATAAAACATTAGAATTAGAATCTAATCTGGACAATTTTACTATAGATCATAATTTTTTGCTTACCCAGAATATTACATTGGAAGAGAAGGTAAAAGAGTTAAACAATCAAATTATAAATCTGGAAGAGCTATCAAGACGATCCAACTTACTCTTAAGGGTTATTCCAGAAACAATTAATAATTCTGACTTATCAGATTATGTTTCTAAATGTTTTGTTTCTCTGGTTCCCTCATTGGCTCATCTTCAGCATAAATTTGATGCTGTTCATCAAATGATTCTTCCTTTATATTTACAAAACAAGGGATCCAGAGATGTAATGGTTAAACTTCATTTTCTTCCTTCTAAAGAAGATATTGTCAGGGCCAGTTATAAATTAAATCTTTTGAAGTCCCATATGAGCACATCAGGATATTCTTGGATCTTTCTCCAGCAACTTTAAGTAGGAGACGTGAGAAGTCTTTATTATTTTTCCAACTTAATTCAAAGAGACTTGGTGTGGCACAAAATGAATGCCCCCAAAGATGGGTTTACTCTTCTATCAAGTTGGAATATTACTATGAACTTGTCCATGTGAAATTTTCAGATCTTTCTTACCTTTTGTTTTAGTATAATACAGTGAATATTTCAAAGATCTTGAATTTGGTCGCTGGGATAGACTGTATGATATGTTGTTAAACCTTCTGTAAAGAGCTTTCTAAGAGAGCTGCTGATCTGATTGTATTTTGTACTCAAGGATATCAAAAGATTACAATTATATTTCCTGGAGGTGTCTCTTCTAGCCTATATAGGTATCAACTTAAAAATCTTACTCCCTCAATGTTTCTTATGAAACTTTAAAAGCTATTTCATTATGAGGGATAAAGAATACAACGCCACTAAAACCAAATCTAAAATTAGGAAAAATTCTGGGAGTGTTCAAAAAGCAGCTCCGGCATCTTTTTTCTCCCCAAAAGGGTATCTAGGAGCTAGGAGTTCCTCGCAAAGAGAATCCCCTATGCATACTCACTCATCCCCTGGATTAGAGTAAACAAAAATGTCTACAAATGATGAATCAGTTGATACACCGGAAGATGAAGTTTTAACCACTTCTACTATGAAAAAACTGCTTAATGAATTCCAAACCACTTTAAGAGCAGTCCTTCCACAGGAAATCCAACTAAATAAATCAGCTATTAATAGCTTGCTGGACAGAGTGGAGGAATTAGAAAAAAAATCACTAAACTTTAATTAAAGAATTTCAAAAAGTAGTTAACTATTCAGTAGATTTGGAACGTAAATTGGAACGTATGGAAGTCAAAGCTATACAACAGGAGGACTTTTACAGATGTAATAATTTGAGACTAAGAGGCATTCTGGAAACCTTCAACTTTGATGAACTTAAGGCTTTTGATACTGCATTTTTTACATATCTGGTAACGCCCACTAAACCCTGGATCAACATGATAGATCGGATCCATCGGATCCCTTTACCTAAAGTTCTTAAAGGCATTAACATTAGAGATGTTATAGTCAAATTACACTTTTTTGAATACAAAGAAGTAGTACTAAAAGCATCATGGCTGAAATCAAAATTTGATCCACCATTTACAAACCTGATTATTTTTACAGATCTTTCTGGAGAGACATTAACAAAACGCAGAAAGTTTCAAGAAATTACCAAAGTTTTACGAAAGGAAAATATATCATATAAGTGGGCTTTTCCCACTAAATTGATAATTTTTAAAGATAATCAGAAGAAAATTGCTAATTTGGTAGTAGAGGGGGAAACTATGTTGAGAGAGTGGAAAAAAAACAGTTGTGGAGTCTGTTAAGGAAACTGTTTCTAATTGACAAAAACTTCATCTTCTGGAGTGGAAAAATAAATAGGTATAGGTTGATGGGAACAAAGGGGCTGAGAGAGGGATAGAGGCAGGGTGGATAGGAAAAAGACCTTGTACCTTGTTATCAATATGAGAGAGATTGAAAGAAATAAAGTTTAGGTAAAAGTTATATTCATAGTTTTTTTTTTCTCCCCACAAAGGTATGATACTAATGAAGAATCACATTTAAAAGGACACTTCACATAAACTCTTATCCAGAAAGTAATCACTCGTAAAAGAGAGAAAAGAGTAAAGGTAAAAGGGTTAAAGGAAAATGACAGGAAAGAAAAGAGGGAAACAGAGAAAAAGGAGGGGGGGAGGAGAAAAAATATAGGGGAAGATGAAGGGAAATAAGGTAAAAGAGTAAGGTGAAGAAGAGAATAAGATACCTATAGCAAAGTAAGATATAAACTTCTATTATAAATAATACTGTAAATTCACAGATAATTAAAGATTGACACTTGGAAATGTACACACTTTTTGACTTACCGTATATACTCGAGTATTAAGCTGAGTTTTTCAGCCCTTTTTTTAAGGCTAAAAAGGGCCTCGGCTTATACTTGAGTCCCTCCTCCCCCCCCCCCAGTGTCTCTCTAACCCCCCACTTGTCTCTCTCCCCCACCGTGTCTCTCTATCCCCCTGTGTCTCTTTCCCTCACCCCTCCTCATCCTCAACCCAGCTCATTCTAACCCCCCCTCATACTACCCCTCTAAATACCCCCCTCTCCCCTCACTTACCAGCTCTGGCCTCCGCTCCTTCCGAGTCTTGATGTGGCGCGCATGTGACGTCACATGCGCGCCACGTCATTAGCATATACCGGGTGCCGGCACCCGGTATATGCTAATGCAGTGACATCACACGCGCGCCACGTCATTACTATATACTGGGTGCCGGCACCCAGTATATGCTAATGACGTGGCGAGCATGTGACTTCCCATGCGCGTCACATCAAGACCCGGAAGGAGCAGAGGCCGGAGCAGGTAAGTGAGGGGAGGGGGGGTATTTAGAGGGGTAGTATGAGGGGGGTTTAGAATGAGGAGGGGGGGTTAGAATGAGGGGGGGTTGAGGATGAGGAGGGAGGTTGAGGATGGAGGTTTAGGAGGGGGTTGAGGATGGAGGGGGTTGGCGTTGAGGAGGGGGTTGAGGATGGGGGGGTTGAGGTTGAGAGGGAGGTTGAGAAGGGCGTTGAGGATGGGGGGGTTGAGGTTGAGGAGGAGGTTGGGGGTGAGGACGGGGGCTGAGGATGAGGAGGGAGGTTGAGGATGAGGAGGGGGATTGAGGAGGGAGGTTGTGGATGAGGAGGGAGGATGAGGAGGGAGGATGAGGAGGGGGTTTGAGGATGGGGGGTTGATGTTGAGGAGGGGGTTGAGGATGGGTGGGTTGAGGTTGAGGAGGGAGGTTGAGGATGGGACGTTGAGGTTGAGGAGGGGGTTGAGCATGAGGAGCGAGGTTGAGGATGAGGAGGGAGGTTGAGGAGGGGGTTGAGGATGAGGAGGGAGGTTGAGGAGGGAGGTTGATGAGGGGGTTGAGGATGAGGAGGGGGTTGAGGTTGAGGAGGGAGGTTGAGGAGGGAGGTTGAGGAGGGGGTTGAGGATGTGGAGGGGGGTGAGGTTGAGGAGGGAGGTTGAGGAGGGGGTTAAGGATGGGGGGTTGAGGATGGGGGGTTGAGGTTGAGGAGGGAGGTTGAGGAGGGGGTTGAGGATGAGGAGGGGGGTTGAGGTTGAGGAGGGAGGTTGAGGAGGGGGTTGAGGATGAGGAGGGGCATTGAGGTTGAGGAGGGGGTTGAGAATGTGGGGTTGAGAATGAGGATGGGGGGTTGAGGAGGAGGGGGTTGAGGATGAGGGGGTTGAGGAGGGAGGTTGAGGATGAGGAGGGATGATGAGGAGGGAGGTTGAGGATGAGGAGTGGGGTTGAGGAGGGAGGTTGAGAAGGAGGAGGGGTAAGAGACACAGGGAAGGGAGAGGGGGAAGAGAAACAGGGAAGGGAGAGGGGGGAAGAGACACAGGGAAGGGAGAGGGGAGACATGGGAGAGAGAGGGGGACACAGAAGGCACAAAAGGGACACAGGGGGCAGCACATTTCCCACCCTCGGCTTATACTCGAGTCACTCATTTTACCCAGTATTTTGTGGTAAAATAGGTGTCTCGGCTTTAAAATAAGAATAGATGCATTAAAGGCAGGGAAGGAAATGGAGGGTGGCAGTAAACAGGGAAGGGGAAATTGTTAGGGTGAACTAGGTGATGGAAAAGGGGTAGTAGTTAATAAACACTGGGGGGGGGGGGGTTCTCCCCTTTCTTTCTCTCTTTCTCTCTGTTACTTTCCGCAGGTGCTTCTTCTCTGTTCTCTCCTGAGAATATACATAGAGGAAATTGAGTAGTGTTTTTTGGCGGGTTTCTATGGTGGGGCTGCTAGGTATGTTTGTTACTCTATAGAATTTTTGTAAATGTTTCAATGTACAGGTATTTAATCTCAGGGTTATGTCGGATTTTGGGTGGCCTTGGAAGGGATTTTTTTTAGCAAAAAACGGCACCCTGATGGGTCCCATTGTTTTTTTTTGATGGGAATAAAGATAGTGTCACAGAATGTTCAATGATGGAATTCTGTATTTAAAAGGCGAGTGATAATAGCCCAATTCCAAAAAATACAAGCTGATGTTGCGTGTAAAGGAAACGCATTGGCAAATGGATAAAGTCTATTTTTGGAATGATAGGTTAATTACTAGTAAGGTTGATTCAACTTATAACAAGAAGTTGCAAGGTATATCAATTTTGTTTAGTAAAAATATTAACATTAGTGAGCAATATAGAGAAGTAGACTTGGAAGGGAGATTTGTTATATGGGCTGGGAAAATTAACTAGCTAAACTACACCATAGTAAATATATATGCACCCAATGAGAGACAAAACTGGTTCTTAAATAAATTACTTAAGCGGGTTAAAAATATTAAACTGGGCAAACTAATTGTTTGCAGCGATTTTAATATGGTACTGAATGTATCTCTAGACAGGAAAAGTAATATTCAGAAATACTTACATGGGCATACAATAAGGAAAGCTAAATTTTTCTATGACTCCCTTCTGAGATTTGAGTTATATGATGTCTGGAGGTTAAGACATGGCAATGCAAGAGATTATACGTTTTATTCTTATCGCCATGAGTCCTATTCTAGAATAGACTATTTTTTGGTTGATTGGGAGACATTGGCAGGTGTAGATTCTAATAAGATTAACATAATCAAATGGTCTGATCATGTTATGATAGAACTTCACATTAACGAGCATTTGACTCAAAAGAAATATTCTAGAAATCGAATGGATATTTCAATATTCAATAAATCAGATAAACAAATATTATTACGGGAGGAAAGAGAACATCTTTTTCAAGTCAATGAGAATTCAGTTCCTGAGCCCTCAACGATTTGGAATGCCCATAAAGCATACATAAGAGGAGTTTTACTCTCACGGGGTGCACACAGAAGGGAACAAAGTGGTCTCCCACTTCGAGACTTACATGCACAATTAGCAAATCTTGAAAGACAAAATAAATTATCTCCATCAGCTGATAAGATCAAGGAGATTAGAAAAGTAAAACATTAAATAAACAACATTGTTCAAAATAATATTGATAATTGTCTATGGAAACTTAACAGAGAAAATATTTTTTGAATAACAAAGAAGGGAAATTATTAGCTTGGAAAATAAAAAATAATACATCAATTAATAGAATAGATGAAGTAATAATTGAAAATAAAAAGAAGGACTTAATCACATTAATAAATCCTAGTGATAATGAAAAGGCTTTTTTCAGTTTTTTATGAAAATCTTTACAATTAAGAAAGCCATGAAGCAGTTATAAAACCTAAAACAGAAGAATTTATAACATTTTTGGACAGATTATAGCTTCCCAAAATTAGCAAGGATGACTTAGAATACCTCAACAGTGAAATAAAAACAATAGAAATAGAAGAAGTAATTGACAATTTAAAGTTAAATTCAGCCCCTGGTCCAGACGGGTTTGTAAATTACTTTTATAAAACCTTTAAGACATTACTAAAAATTAAACAATTAAAGTGTTTAATGAAATTAAGATAAAGGCCAGTGTGCCAAAAGAAATGTTAGAGGCACTTATAATTTAATATTCTAAAACAAAATAAAGATATTAGGTAGTGTATCCTTAATGAACACGGACATAAAACTATATGCAAAAATTTTGGCTAAGAGATTTTACAAGATCGTCAGGGAGATGACAATACAAGGAGATTATTAGATGTAATAGCTTTTTGTAAAGATAATCATAAACCATCTATAGTTATTACATTAGACACTGAAAAAGCATTTGATAGGCTAAACTGGGATTTTATGTGTCATGAACGATTTGGGGCCATGATGGGACCCATTGCAACCCACAAGTTACTATGATATTTGGAATGCTGGCACACTGGGTGTTAATGTCAAGAACTAGTGATGTCGCGAACCTAAAATTTTCGGTTCGCGAACCGCGAACCGCCGCAAATGTTCGCGAACCGGCAAACATCGGCGAACCGCCATAGACTTCAATGGGCCGGCGAATTTTAAAACCCACAGGGACTCTTTCTGGCCACAATAGTGATAGGAAGTTGTTTCAACGGGACTAACACCTGGACTGTAGCATGCCGGAGGGGGATCCATGGCAAAACTCCCATGGAAAATTACATAGTTGATGCAGAGTCTGGTTTTAAGCCATAATGGGCATAAATTACCTTATATTCCTAAATTGTTTGGAATAACGTGCTTTAAAACATCAGGTATGATGTTGTATCGATCAGGTAGTGTAAGGGTTAGGCCCGCTTCACAGTGACAGACCAAACTCCCCGTTTAACGCACCGCAAACAACCACAAACAGTCCATTTGCACAACCGCAAACTCCCCATTTGCACAAGGTTGGATACCAAGCTAGCCATGTCCCGTTCCTTGTCCTCACTGATGTCATTGAAGTTCTCTTCCTCCACCCAGCCACCAAGGGTCCCCGAAAGGTGACAACAAGCCCCCTGGGACGCCTGCTGTGTTTGGTCTTCCACCTCCTCAAAGCCACCTTCCTCCTCTGACTCCTCTTCTTCAGACTCCTCTCACTGCATTGCCTCTCTCTGCATTATTATAAGGTGTGTTAAGTAGTACTACTCTTATCAGTTTAAAACCTGTTACAGCACATATCAGGGGGCGTGTATAAGGCCTGGATTTTTAGAACCAGGAGATGGAAAAAGATGCTTTGTTGGTCCTATCACTTCAATTTTGGGGCACGGCACGTGCAGTCAAAGGTGCCACCAGATAGGAGTGACGTGTTTGTAAGTACTACTCTTATCAGTTTAATACTTGTTACGTTACCTATCAGGGGGCGTGTATAAGGCCTGGATTTTTAGAACCAGGAGATGGAAAAAGATGCTTTGTTTGTCGTATCACTTCAATTTTGGGGCACGGCACGTGCAGTCAAAGGTGCCACCAGATAGGAGTGACGTGTTTGTAAGTACTACTCTTATCAGTTTAATACTTGTTACGTCACCTATCAGGGGGCGTGTATAAGGCCTGGATTTTTAGAACCAGGAGATGGAAAAAATATGCTTTGTTGGTCGTATCACTTCAATTTTGGGGCACGGCACGTGCAGTCAAAGGTGCCACCAGATAGGAGTGACGTGTTTGTAAGTACTACTCTTATCAGTTTAATACTTGTTACGTCACCTATCAGGGGGCGTGTATAAGGCCTGGATTTTTAGAACCAGGAGATGGAAAAAGATGCTTTGTTGGTCGTATCACTTCAAATTTGGGGCAAGGCACGTGCAGTCAAAGGTGCCACCAGATAGGAGTGACGTGTTTGTAAGTACTACTCTTATCAGTTTAATACTTGTTACGTTACCTATCAGGGGGCGTGTATAAGGCCTGGATTTTTAGAACCAGGAGACGGAAAAAGATGCTTTGTTGGTCGTATCACTTCAATTTTGGGGCACGGCACGTGCAGTCAAACGTGCCACCAGATAGGAGTGACGTGTTTGTAAGTACTACTCTTATCAGTTTAATACTTGTTACGTCACCTATCAGGGGGCGTGTATAAGGCCTGGATTTTTAGAACCAGGAGATGGAAAAAGATGCTTTGTTGGTCGTATCACTTCAATTTTGGGGCACGGCACGTGCAGTCAAAGGTGCCACCAGATAGGAGTGACGTGTTTGTAAGTACTACTCTTATCAGTTTAATACTTGTTACGTTACCTATCAGGGGGCGTGTATAAGGCCTGGATTTTTAGAACCGGGAGATGGAAAAAGATTCTTTGTTGGTCGTATCACTTCAATTTTGGGGCACGGCACGTGCAGTCAAAGGTGCCACCAGATAGGAGTGACGTGTTTGTAAGTACTACTCTTATCAGTTTAATACTTGTTACGTTACCTATCAGGGGGCGTGTATAAGGCCTGGATTTTTAGTACCAGGAGATGGAAAAAATGCTTTGTTGGTCGTATCACTTCAATTTTGGGGCACGGCACGTGCAGTCAAAGGTGCCACCAGATAGGAGTGACGTGTTTGTAAGTACTACTCTTATCAGTTTAATACTTGTTACGTTACCTATCAGGGGGCGTGTATAAGGCATGGATTTTTAGAACCGGGAGATGGAAAAAGATGCTTTGTTGGTCGTATCACTTCAATTTTGGGGCACGGCACGTGCAGTCAAAGGTGCCACCAGATAGGAGTGACGTGTTTTTGTAAGTACTACTCTTATCAGTTTAATACTTGTTACGTTACCTATCAGGGGGCGTGTATAAGGCATGGATTTTTAGAACCGGGAGATGGAAAAAGATGCTTTGTTGGTCGTATCACTTCAATTTTGGGGCACGGCACGTGCAGTCAAAGGTGCCACCAGATAGGAGTGACGTGTTTGTAAGTACTACTCTTATCAGTTTAATACTTGTTACGTTACCTATCAGGGGGCGTGTATAAGGCCTGGATTTTTAGAACCGGGAGATGGAAAAAGATGCTTTGTTGGTCGTATCACTTCAATTTTGGGGCACGGCACGTGCAGTCAAAGGTGCCACCAGATAGGAGTGACGTGTTTGTAAGTACTACTCTTATCAGTTTAATACTTGTTACGTTACCTATCAGGGGGCGTGTATAAGGCCTGGATTTTTAGTACCAGGAGATGGAAAAAATGCTTTGTTGGTCGTATCACTTCAATTTTGGGGCACGGCACGTGCAGTCAAAGGTGCCACCAGATAGGAGTGACGTGTTTGTAAGTACTACTCTTATCAGTTTAATACTTGTTACGTCACCTATCAGGGGGCGTGTATAAGGCCTGGATTTTTAGTACCAGGAGATGGAAAAAATGCTTTGTTGGTCGTATCACTTCAATTTTGGGGCACGGCACGTGCAGTCAAAGGTGCCACCAGATAGGAGTGACGTGTTTGTAAGTACTACTCTTATCAGTTTAATACTTGTTACGTTACCTATCAGGGGGCGTGTATAAGGCCTGGATTTTTAGAACCAGGAGATGGAAAAAGATGCTTTGTTGGTCGTATCACTTCAATTTTGGGGCACGGCACGTGCAGTCAAAGGTGCCACCAGATAGGAGTGACGTGTTTGTAAGTACTACTCTTATCAGTTTAATACTTGTTACGTTACCTATCAGAGGCCGTGTATAAGGCCTGGATTTTTAGAACTGGATGATGGAAAAAGATGCTTTGTTGGTCGTATCACTTCAATTTTGGGGCACGGCACGTGCAGTCAAAGGTGCCACCAGATAGGAGTGACGTGTTTGTAAGTACTACTCTTATCAGTTTAATACTTGTTACGTTACCTATCAGGGGGCGTGTATAAAGCCTGGATTTTTAGAACCAGGAGATGGAAAAAATGCTTTGTTGGTCGTATCACTTCAATTTTGGGGCACGGCAAGTGCAGTCAAAGGTGCCACCAGATAGGAGTGACGTGTTTGTAAGTACTACTCTTATCAGTTTAATACTTGTTACGTTACCTATCAGGGGGCGTGTATAAGGCCTGGATTTTTAGAACCAGGAGATGGAAAAAATGCTTTGTTGGTCGTATCACTTCAATTTTGGGGCACGGCACGTGCAGTCAAAGGTGCCACCAGATAGGAGTGACGTGTTTGTAAGTACTACTCTTATCAGTTTAATACTTGTTACGTCACCTATCAGGGGGCGTGTATAAGGCCTGGATTTTTAGAACCAGGAGATGGAAAAAAGATGCTTTGTTGGTCGTATCACTTCAATTTTGGGGCACGGCATGTGCAGTCAAAGGTGCCACCAGATAGGAGTGACGTGTTTGTAAGTACTACTCTTATCAGTTTAATACTTGTTACGTTACCTATCAGGGGGCGTGTATAAGGCCTGGATTTTTAGAACCAGGAGATGGAAAAAGATGCTTTGTTGGTCGTATCACTTCAATTTTGGGGCACGGCACGTGCAGTTAAAGGTACCACCAGATAGGAGTGACGTGTTTGTAAGTACTATTTTTATCAGTTTAATACTTGTTAAGTTACCTATCAGGGGGCGTGTATAAGGCCTGGATTTTTAGAACCAGGAGATGGAAAAAGATGCTTTGTTGTTCGTATCACTTCAATTTTGGGGCACGGCATGTGCAGTCAAAGGTGCCACCAGATAGGAGTGACGTGTTTGTAAGTACTACTCTTATCAGTTTAATACTTGTTACGTTACCTATCAGGGGGCGTGTATAAGGCCTGGATTTTTAGAACCAGGAGATGGAAAAAAATGCTTTGTTGGTCGTATCACTTCAATTTTGGGGCACGGCACGTGCAGTCAAAGGTGCCACCAGATAGGAGTGACGTGTTTTTGTAAGTACTACTCTTATCAGTTTAATACTTGTTACGTTACCTATCAGGGGGCGTGTATAAGGCCTGGATTTTTAGAACCAGGAGATGGAAAAAATGCTTTGTTGGTCGTATCACTTCAATTTTGGGGCACGGCACGTGCAGTCAAAGGTGCCACCAGATAGGAGTGACGTGTTTGTAAGTACTACTCTTATCAGTTTAATACTTGTTACGTTACCTATCAGGGGGCGTGTATAAGGCCTGGATATTTAGAACCAGGAGATGGAAAAAGATGCTTTGTTGGTCGTATCACTTCAATTTTGGGGCACGGCACGTGCAGTCAAAGGTGCCACCAGATAGGAGTGACGTGTTTGTAAGTACTACTCTTATCAGTTTAATACTTGTTACGTTACCTATCAGGGGGCGTGTATAAGGCCTGGATTTTTAGAACCAGGAGATGGAAAAAATGCTTTGTTGGTTGTATCACTTCAATTTTGGGGCACGGCACGTGCAGTCAAAGGTGCCACCAGATAGGAGTGACGTGTTTGTAAGTACTACTCTTATCAGTTTAATACTTGTTACGTCACCTATCAGGGGGCGTGTATAAGGCCTGGATTTTTAGAACCAGGAGATGGAAAAAAGATGCTTTGTTGGTCGTATCACTTCAATTTTGGGGCACGGCACGTGCAGTCAAAGGTGCCACCAGATAGGAGTGACGTGTTTGTAAGTACTACTCTTATCAGTTTAATACTTGTTACGTTACCTATCAGGGGGCGTGTATAAGGCCTGGATTTTTAGAACTGGATGATGGAAAAAGATGCTTTGTTGGTCGTATCACTTCAATATTGGGGCACGGCACGTGCAGTCAAAGGTGCCACCAGATAGGAGTGACGTGTTTGTAAGTACTACTCTTATCAGTTTAATACTTGTTACGTTACCTATCAGGGGGCGTGTATAAGGCCTGGATTTTTAGAACCAGGAGATGGAAAAAAGATGCTTTGTTGGTCGTATCACTTCAATTTTGGGGCACGGCACGTGCAGTCAAAGGTGCCACCAGATAGGAGTGACGTGTTTGTAAGTACTACTCTTATCAGTTTAATACTTGTTACGTTACCTATCAGGGGGCGTGTATAAGGCCTGGATTTTTAGAACCAGGAGATGGAAAAAGATGCTTTGTTGGTCGTATCACTTCAATTTTGGGGCACGGCACGTGCAGTTAAAGGTACCACCAGATAGGAGTGACGTGTTTGTAAGTACTACTCTTATCAGTTTAATACTTGTTAAGTTACCTATCAGGGGGCGTGTATAAGGCCTGGATTTTTAGAACCAGGAGATGGAAAAAGATGCTTTGTTGGTCGTATCACTTCAATTTTGGGGCACGGCACGTGCAGTTAAAGGTACCACCAGATAGGAGTGACGTGTTTGTAAGTACTACTCTTATCAGTTTAATACTTGTTAAGTTACCTATCAGGGGGCGTGTATAAGGCCTGGATTTTTAGAACCAGGAGATGGAAAAAGATGCTTTGTTGGTCGTATCACTTCAATTTTGGGGCACGGCACGTGCAGTCAAAGGTGCCACCAGGTAGGAGTGACGTGTTTGTTAGTACTACTCTTATCAGTTTAATACTTGTTACGTCACCTATCGGGGGCGTGTATAAGGCCTGGATTTTTAGAACCGGGAGATGGAAAAAAGATGCTTTGTTGGTCGTATCACTTCAATTTTGGGGCACGGCATGTGCATTTAAAGGTGCCACTAGATAGGAGTGACGTGTTTGTAAGTACTACTCTTAGCAGTTTAATACTTGTTACGTCACCTATCAGGGGGCGTGTATAAGGCCTGGATTTTTAGAACCGGGAGATGGAAAAAGATGCTTTGTTTGTCGTATCACTTCAATTTTGGGGCACGGCACGTGAAGTCAAAGGTGCCACCAGATAGGAGTGACGTGTTTGTAAGTACTACTCTTAGCAGTTTAATACTTGTTACGTCACCTATCAGGGGGCGTGTATAAGGCCTGGATTTTTAGAACCGCGAGATGGAAAAAGATGCTTTGTTGGTCGTATCACTTCAATTTTGGGGCACTTTGTGACATTAGCTTCTTACTCTCAAACATGTCCTTTACAGGCACCTGACTATGGGCAGATGAACAAGAACTGTTTAAGGCGAGAGACGGAGTGGCGGATGGTTGAGAGGGGGCAAGGAGGACAGCAGTGGTTGATGTGGCTTATGATGCTGCACCAGGTGGAGGATGGCGACTTTGAGTTTGTGTGCTGCTTGTACTCATGTGTTGGTCTGGAGTCACCCAAACATTAGGTCTCAACCTGTAGAGGATAAGGGAACCAGGCTACTCTAGACCTCATTTATCATTACAGGTTTTGACAGATCGGTACTATGCGTCCAAGCTACTGTGACAACAGATATGAGTGGCACTGTGCACTTGCAGAAGTTGGTAGAGTAGACGCTTTAGGTCTGACACACAAACTTGCAGACAACTAACTGCTATGCAATCTATTACAGTAGAAAAAAATGTTTTGTTTTAAATGTACACTACTGTTACACCAGATATGAGTGGTGTGTTAAGTAGTACTTCTCCTATCAGTTTAATCCTTGCTATGTGCCTTTTTTTTGGGTTTGGTTGTTGAAGCCACAGTGCAGCACCAGAGGCCAGAAAAATTAGGCATGTACACATGCCTGAAAAATTAGGTATTGTTGATCTTGCAGCGAGCAGAGAAGAAGGTAGGCCTGATTCAACGCCCCATCCCTGCATATCCACACTCAGAGATTGAGGGGGCGACCCTTACAAGGCCACGGGACGGAGATATAAAGGGGGGCCATCCCAAATAAGCACACAAGCGGGGAGAAAGTTAGTGAAGGGGACATAGAGGCCCATGGACTGACAATCGCCATCTTGGCAGGAAAAGGGCCCAGCAATTAAGCCAAACTGACCCAGCACAGGCAGCTACTTGAGTCAAACACTGTACAATTACACCTTAATAAAGCTGAAACATGCAGCAGCAGGGATTCTAAACGGCCACACAGGGACAAGGAGGGTAACAGCCCCCACAGTCTCTGCACCACTCTTTTTAACAGATAACCCAAGGGGCTAACCAGTGACCTTGCCCACAAAAAAAAAAGCAGAATTTTATTGGAGGAATTATTAGTGTCTTTACCCCCCAAGAGAGGACATAATATACGTTATCTTTAGACTACCTGATGGCCAAACCTCCTTTAGCCCCAATGCTATCCAAGAAACATTTCAAAACTTCGATCAGACCATATATTCATCCCAATCCCGCTGCAGCGGATCTGACATAGAGTCCTTCCTACTACAGCAAGAAGTCAACAAAATACCTGTACCTCAATTAGACAGCTTGAACCTAGACATATCCCAAGAGGAAGTTAAATCTACAATCCAAGATCTTAAATTTGGCAAGTCCCCAGGGCCAGACGGTTTTACTCATCTGTACTATAAGAAATTTGAGCCCTTGCTTACCCCCGCACCTAACATCTTTGTTTAACGCTATACTAAATGGAGAACCTATGCCCCCTTAATTGAAACAGGCCGACCTCATAGTCTTTCCAAAAGAGGGTAGGGACCCGAATCTCAAACTGTATTACAAGGCAGCGCAGCTGGCTTTCATTCCTCTGGCGCTTTCTCCAAAACACATCAGCCGTTCTGGGTATTTATGGAAAATGTAAGCATGTCACCTTATACATGGGACACAGTAATATGGATTCCAGGCCTGTATACTTTTTTGAGAAACTTGAAAAACCCATTGATTAAGCACTCATTAAAAATATGGACGGAGATGAACTGGACACAAAAACTGGACACTCGGGTATCAGATCTTACCCCTATCGTACTTAATCCCCACTTTAAGATACATCTTCCGGAAAGCTCTCTCAGTTGGTGGAAGTCTCAGAACCTACTAAGGGTTGGTCCATGGTGGCATGACGACAAAATAATGACCTTTGAGTGGGTGAGAGATAGATACAATTTACCCCTGGCTGAACACTATAATTTTTGCAGGATACATCATTTTATATATACGATAAGTGGTAGGGGAACCCCCCAAAGAAACACCTGGCTACTCAAAAAATGTAGGGATTCCCCCTTTCAGCCTGGTATTATTAGCCTCATGTATGAACTATTTAATGAAAACTCATGGGCAAACAAACCAGACTATACCAAAGCCTGGGAGAGGGATTTGGGCACCGAGTTGGCAGATAGCACATGGGATAAAAGTTGGCAAGGCTTAAGTAGGGGATCTTTAAATTATAGTCTGCTTGAGACTTCAATAAAGGTCCTACACAGGACATATATGACTCCTTTTAAGCTAATAAATGGGATCCAAAATGGAGCAGCTCATGTTTTAGGAACAGTGGTAATGAGGCTACATTTATTCATGTCTGGTGGGAGTGTTCGGCAGTCATAAGACTATGAGAAGAAACATGCTTACAAGCTTCTAAAATGTTTAAGATTGACCTAATAAAATATTTTTTGAAAGAAAAAATACACATAGCTAGTAGTTGGAAAACCCCAAATTAAAACTTTCAGGAATTAATAAAAAAAATCAACTATTTACTGCTCAACGAGAGATTTAACCATGTAGTCTTGGATAGAATCACCCAGTTCCAGACAATTTGGGATCCCTGGATAACATCCCCATTTAGTGCCCCCCTAATATAATAAAACATTTGTTAATGGTTAAAGCAACTCGGGGGGAAGGACCGGAGTGGGGGAGCCCTGGAGGAGACCCTTCAGAAGCAACCAGCGGCAAAATCATCCGAGGAAAGGAGAGGTCGCCTACTGAAGCCTGCCCTAGGGTAACCCAAGGGCGATTGAGCAGGTTAGATATTGTAAATAATAAGCTACTGCTGGAGTGATGATAGATTATATGACTTTACTATTGTCTGTTTTACCATGTCTTAGGTTTCTCTTAAAAATTGCAATCACATAAAAAAAAAAGAAAATGTATTAACCAAAAAAGTAAAAAAAAAGAAGGCCTAGCCACCTAATTTTAACAAAATTGACCTTTGTTCCCCAGGCAGAAAGTGCCATAAAACATTGCCTCTTCTTGAACCCTAGTTGGTGGCGGATAATTCACGCAAGTCATCCGGCATTCACAGATAACATACAGCAGCGTGTGGACCATTTATAGCCGAAGGCAGCTCATCTCATCAGGCCTTTTTCAGTCGAATGTATCGCCCAGTGTCAGACCCTTCGGGATCCATCCCTCATTCATCTTTATAAAGGTGAGGCAATCTAGACTTTTTTGCCCTAGGCGACTTCTCTTCTCGGTGACAAAACCTCCTGCTGCACTGAAGGTCCTTTCTGAAAGGACACTTGAAGCGGGGCAGGCCAGAAGTTCAATTGCAAATTGGGATAGCTCCGGCCACAGGTCTAGCCTGCATACCCAGTAGTCAAGGGGTTCATTGCTCCTCAGAGTGTCGATATCTGCAGTTAAGGCGAGGTAGTCTGCTACCTGTCGGTCAAGTCGTTCTCTGAGGGTGTATCCCAAAGGGCTGATGCGATGCGTAGGACTGAAAAAGGTCCGCATGTCCTCCATCAACAACACGTCTTTTAAACGTCCTGTCCTTGCCGGCGTGGTCGTGGGAGGTGGATTACTTTCACCTCTTCCCCTGTTATATTGCCCTTGTGCTGTGACATCACCCTTATACGCTGTGTAAGGCATACTTGTTAATTTGTTTTGGACCTGCTGCATCCTTTCTGACTTGCGGTAATTTGGTAACAAATCAGGCACTTTCTGCTTATACCGGGGGTCTAGTAGCGTGCACACCCAGTACAGGTCGTTCCCCTTTAGCCTTTTCATAAGAGGGTCCTGCGACAGGCACGACAGCATGAAAGAACCCATTTGCACAAGGTTGGATGCCGAGCTAGTCATGTCCCGTTCCTCGTCCTCAGTGATCTCGCTGAAGATATGTTCTTCCCCCCAGCCACGTACAACACCACGGGTACCAGATAGGTGACAACGAGCACCCTGGGATGCCTGTTGTGATTGGTCTTCCTCCTCCCCCTCAAACCCACATTCCTCCTCTGACTCCTCTTCCTCACAATCCTCTTCCAGCATTGCCGCAGGTCCAGCAAGCGATGCTGATAAGGCTGTTTCTGGTGGTGATGGTGACCACAACTCTTCCTCTTCCTCGTCACACTCATCTACGGCCTGATCCAGCACTCTTCGCAGGGCATGCTCCAGGAATAAAACAAATGGTATGATGTCGCTGATGGTGCCTTCGGTGCGACTGACAAGGTTTGTCACCTCCTCAAAAGGACGCATTAGCCTACAGGCATTGCGCATGAGCGTCCAGTAACGTGTCAAAAAAATCCCCAGCTCCGCAGAGGCTGTCCTAGCACCCCAGTCATACAAATATTCGTTAATGGCTTTTTCTTGTTGGAGCAGGCGGTCGAACATTAGGAGTGTTGAATTCCAAGGGGTGGGGCTGTCACAAATCAAGCGCCACACTGGCATGTTGTTTCGCCGCTGGATATCTGAAAAGTGCGCCATGGCCGTGTAGGAACGCCTGAAATGGCCACACACCTTTCTGGCCTGCTTCAGGACGTCCTGTAAGCCTGGATACTTATGGACAAAGCGTTGTACGATCAGATTACACACATGTGCCATGCACGGCAGATGCGTCAACTTGCCCAAATTCAATGCCGCCAACAAATTTCTTCCGTTGTCACAAACCAGGAGTGCTGGCCCGGTGTGACTCTCTGCTTTGAGGCAAGTCAACCCCAAGACGGCATGACACTGCCGTATCCGGGATGTGGATTAGTATCTGGGGAGCTGGGGGGGTGCCGTTGATGTGGAGCAAGACGCAGCAGCAGAAGAGGACTCAGCTGAGGAGGTTATGGAAGAGGATGGAGTAGGAGGAGTAGAAGAGGTGGCAGCAGGCCTGCCTGCAAGTCGTGGCGGGGTCACCAACTCCTCTGCAGAGCCACGCATTCCATGCTTGGCAGGCGTCAGCAGGTTTGCCCAATGCGCAGTGTAGGTGATATACCTGCCCTGACCATGCTTTGCAGACCAGGTATCAGTGGTCAGATGGACCCTTGCCCCAACACTGTGTGCCAGAGATGCCATTACTTCCTTTTGCACAATTGAGTACAGGTTGGGGATTGCCTTTTGGGCAAAGAAATTTCGGCTAGGTACCTTCCTTTGCGGTATCCCAATCGCTAAAAACGTTTTGAATGCCTCAGACTCCACCAGCTTGTATGGTAAAAGCTGGCGGGCCAAGAGTTCAGACAAGCCAGCTGTCAGACGCCGGGCAAGGAGGTGACTTTGTGGCATTGGCTTCTTACGCTCAAACATGCCCTTGACATACACCTGACTGTGAGGAGAATAGCAGGAGCAGCAAGAGGCGAGAGACGGAGTGGTGGAGAGTTTAGAGGGGGCAAGGAGGACAGCAGTGGTTGATGTGGATGAAGATGCTGGACCAGGAGGAGGATGGCGGCTTTGAGTTTGTGTGCTGCTTGTACTCATGTGTTGATCCCATTGGCGTTTGTGATGTGACATCATGTGCCTTCGCAAAGCAGTTGTACCTAGGTGGGTGTTGGACTTCCCATGACTCAGTTTCTTTTGGCACAGGTTGCAAATGGCATCGCTGTTGTCAGAGGCAGACACACAAAAAAAATGCCACACTGCTGAGCTCGGCTGTGACGGCATTCTGGTGGTGGCAACAGCATGTGTTGATTGGCGTGCTGTCTGGCTGACCCCGGGTGCTGATGCATGCTGTCTGACTGTGCCACTAGCTCGTTGCAATGACCTCCCTCTACTTCCAACTCGTCTCCTCCTCCTCTCTGTCTCCCCATCTGAACTTTCCCCCTGTTCTTCTTCTCTTCTAGCAGGCACCCACGTGACATCCACGGACGCATCGTCATCATCATCACCCGCCTCACTTGTATATGACAACTGAACAAAGGAAGCAGCAGCGGGTACATCATCATCATCATCACATCGTACGTACATGTGTGTAATGCTGCCTGACTGAGACATATCCCTGTTATCTACATTCTCTGGCACTAATGGTTGCGCATCACTCATTTCTTCAAACTGATGTGTAAATAACTCTTCTGATCAATTGAATTGGCTGTGGTACTAGTGTTGGTGGTGGTGGCAGGCGGGTGAGTGGTAACTTGAGAGGTGCCCGAAGCTAATCTGGAGGAGGATGGTGCGTCAATGTTCCAAGCGGAAGCTGTAGAAGATTGGGTGTCCTGTGTTAGCCAGTCAACTACGTCCTCTGAACTTTTCAAGTTCAGGGTAACTGGCCTCTGAACACTGGGCATTATTTTAGGGCCAAAGGGAATCACAGCACCACGACCACGACGGCCTCTGCGGGGTGTCCTGCCTCTGCCTGTCATTTTTTTTTAAATGTGGACTGTTGGTACCCCAACTAGACTGGATTGGTTGAACTTGGCACAGTGTATTTTAAAATGATGAGAAAAACATGTTCTGTAAACTAAATAAAAATCATTTTAGGAGGTTAAGAGAAAAAGAAACCGAATGGGGGGATACCGAGCAGAGCACACCATCTACAGCCCACTGGGAGACAAACTCATCCATTCCCCCAGTGGACAAAGCCAGGTGGTACTCTGCCCGGATACGGGAGCGCACCAGCACCCGGAACATGGCCTCAGGTGACAAGGGAACCCCCCCTATCAAACACTGCTTCCTGGACTTATATATAGCCAATTTGGCTAATGCCAGGAGCAGGTTGACGAGGAGGTCCCTGGCCTTATTGCCCCGGGACACTGGGCGCCCAAAAATAAAAATGTGAGGGGAGAAATGCAGCCAGAACTGCAGGAGGAGGCCCCTCAAGAGTGACAAGAGGGACTGCAGTCTGGCGCAACTAAAATAAATATGATACACGGACTCTCCCTTGCCATAGAATGGACAAGTGGAGGGAGAGTCCGTGAATTTAGCTAAGTACTCTCCCGTGCTCAGTGCACCATGGAGCACTA